>JAIRCJ010000024.1:1200000-1537758 GCA_020883675.1 Bruguiera gymnorhiza
TAAATTTTTTATTTTTAATTAAGCTGGATAAAATGAATTGATTAAGGCACAAAAAAATTGACTTGTGATATTATTTGATCGCAAAAAAAAAAAAAACTTTTTGCATATTCATGCCTGATTTACTCCGCTGAAAAGATTTGAGTTGAATTATATTCGAGTTTGAATAAATATCAAATGGTGGCGAAAGTGAAATCCAAATTATTTTTGGACCAAAGCCCAACCTAATTTATAGTATATATGTTACAAATATAAAATTATGTATTCATGTGTAATATTTGTAATTTGTACAAGAGTCATTATTTGCTGATAGTGATCTTGATTTTTATAACTGTTAATTATTTAAAAAATGGGATTTACTAATCCATAAAAAGTAAAGCTCCACATATATGTTGTTTTATATTAAAGTAAAAAATTAAAATTCTGAGTCAGCCTATATTTAGTCTAAACCCATTATGGGTTTTGCATTGACTTTTGAGCCTAATATATAAATTTGATTATTAATTGAGTTTGAGCTAGCATGGGTAGGTTTTATGAATTAGATTTAGATTTTGAGTTAAAAGTAAAATTTTGTTGAGATTGACCAAGGGATTCTTATGTTTTGGTTTGATCATCCGGAGAAAAGGCCATGGGAGCACATGGCCATTTTCACTGAGATTGGAACCAAGATGACAGGGGAGGTCCAGTCCATTGCTTAACTTGTCCTCTCTTTAATGGAGAAATTGTCTAACATTTTAAGGGCACATATCAACAGCCTCACACCCATTAGACGTAGTAGCTGAAAATATATTATAAATAACTATTTAAGTTAGTCTGGGTAGTTATTAGTACTTTGCACTGAGGAGGATATCAACTCTCCCCTCCTTCAAAATTTGTATAGAAATGTGGGCTTTGCCGTTAAATATTATTATTATCCAGTATATAAATATTTAAATATTTCAATTCATCATATAATTAATAAATATAATTTTATATTTATATTATGTGTATATTTTTTATTAATATATAACATTTTATTGAATTAATAAAAAATTACCATATAATTACTAAACGTATTATCCAAATTAATTAAAATTTAACACTCTGCACTCCCTGCAGTGTTCTAAAGCATGTTTCCTCCTTTTTATCTAATGTCTAACAAATTAACCACTAATTACTATTGTGTCTATATCGATCTATATATATATATATATATATATTACAGATCAGGCCAGGCCATGTCCTTTGTAGAGCCGAAAAATAGGTTGAGCCAGCCGAGAACCCAAACTGTGTCGGTTGGGCCAATATGCTATGGAGACCCACCAAACAAAAAAGGCAAGCACGTTGAAGCTTGACTGAGACAAAAGGCTTTGGGAGTAATAGTCTCGTTAGACAGCCCTAACAACTTCATAGCTTGAAAGTAAGCTTATGGGGATAACAACTCTGTAGACTTAGACTGATTCAGCAACACTTGTTGGGTGGCTGCAGGAAAGTGATTTACTTTGTTTCTTTCGATACTGGGTTTCTGTCCTTTCTGTAATTAGGGGAATTCAGACTAATACGAATGGTGTTAAAGATGAAGAGATCCTTATTTCTGTCCATAGATCAAAGATCTTTACAGTTTCGAGATTAAGGCTCGAAGTAAGTTTTTCTCTCTTGTTCATGGATAGCATTTGAGACAAGATTACAGAACTTATTACATCATCTCAGAAACTCGCAATCCCTTGAAGGCCACTGATACATCTTGCTCATTGTGATGGTGAGACGCATACATTAGACCTTGATATTTCCAAACTTTCATGTCTAAACCCTTGGGTAGCTATGTTGTAGCCTTTGCTCCTTCTCTGTTCCTTGTTGAAATCAACTTAGAATTGCTAGAGTTTGCCTCCAACCAAGTCTCATATTCTTGTTCAAGGAAGTGTCACAATAGTAAGCAAAGTTCAGAGTTAAACAAGCGATCCAACAATGTGCTCCATGTCTGTTGTTGGCAGGGTAATCGTGGCCAAGATCTGTGTTGTATGGATTTTTCTTCACTACATTTATTTTATCAAAAAACAGATTGCATGCGATTATTAAGTGACGATGTTACTGGACAATACCCTCAAACTTCTGGTACACTTAGAGAAGTCACAAAGACCCATAAATTTAGCTTAACCTAGTCTTTTATGAGAGGATCCAAACTCCTAGCTGGTGCAATTCCAATTTCATACTTGTTAATTTCCTTCTGGGTTGCTTTTAAAGTTAAGAATTCAATTATAGGTAAATATGAGAAGATAATTGGTAATTAAATTTTATGGTAACGGTAAATTTGATAAAATTTTAGAATGTATTAAAAGATAATTTAATTTTTATTGAAATTATAAATACAAATTTAAAAATTAAAGAATTTTATAGTGAAATAGTAAATTATAAATTTTTATTGAATAAAGATAAATTAAAAAGGAGAAAAAATATTAGTTGTTTATAATATAATTAATAAAGTTGATTTCATACTTTAAAAAAAAAAAGGTCATTAAATATTTTTTTAATTAGTTATATTATTTATTTAATTAGTTATTAATTATTTTTAAATTTAAATTAAAATATTTTTTTAATTAATTAAATAATTTTTATTATAAATACTTATATAAATTTAAAGTTTAAGAATTAAACTATGAATTAATTTAGTAACTTATTATATAATAATTCTAATATATTATATTCTATTTTAAGGTTGTTATTTTTTATAATGAATTTTAAAAATATTTTTAAAAATTTAATCGAATGTTAATTTTTATTTTTTTAATTTATCTTATTTAATATTATTTTATTTTGATATTTTAATACTTTTATCCTGTATTTTTTGGTATTTAAAAGTTTAAATTTTTCAAACAACTTTTTTATAAAAAATTATATATAATCTTTTATATCAGACAAATACAAGAGAGTCACATGCGTTGAGAATCAAAATTTTTGATTAGAATATAGGCATGATTCTACAGAACAAAGGCTTTTGCTACTCATAAGTTGATTTTTGAACCTATTAAAATGGTTGCTTTTTTGAAAACAAACGAGGTGACTATTGAATTGTCTGGTTTTATGCAACTAATTAAGTTTATTCTTGAAAATGGGGTGGTTCTGGGAAGGGGGGAAGGGTCGGAAATGAGGGTTTCGACGACGCTGGCGTCGGAGACCGTGCGGTGGTGTACAAAGCCGACGGCCAAGTGCTCGTAAGCAAGGCCCTCTGGATAAAGGCTCGGAGATCGGAAGTTCATGACGTGGGACTTCCTGGCCTTGCGATGGGATGGCACCCACGAGAAGAATGAGAAGAAGATAAACGATGGGATGGTCAAGAGCATCGTGGGTGCTGCTGGTGGTGCGCGACACTGAATTAGAAATGGTTTTTCACAAGGACATTTGTTCAGGAAGATTTTTGCTTTTTTTTTTCCTTTTAATTAACTCCAACTAAGATTCTAATTTAAAGCGTTTGATACCACAGAGATGAGGTAGAACTCATTAGGACAAAACTTTTTCTTGATTTCTTTGTTTGTTGTGGGTCTTCTTTTTCTTCTCTTATTCGTTTGTTTTTTTAATTCTCTTATTGATAAAATACACAATTTTATCAAAATTTTCAATTTCTAGAAAATAGATAACTTTCTCTTTTTATAGTACTTTATATGGTTTAATTGCATTTTCAAGGAGTTCTTTGTTTTTCTATTAGTAACCTCATTGGACATACAAATGAGAGTAATTTTTTCTATTTTTATAAATCTCGTATCACTCCTAAAATTATAATTTAAAATTTTAAAAATAAAGATATAAGTTATTAATTTTTTTTTTGAAAAATATAAGTATTTGATTTGATATTTCTCATCATAAAAATAAAAATAAAAATAAGTGATTTCAATTCTTAATATTTGGGTGAATTCAAAAATTTAATAGGTAAGTACTTGAACTACTTGTAGTGTAGTTTGAAAAAAATGGTAAGATTTCAATTCTCAATCTTTTAGTAGTGCTTCTCACTGTTATAGTTCTTTTTAACTGCAATCAACGCAGCAATTTTTTTTTTTTTTGAACAACTATTTTGCCCTCATTCAATGCATGCCGTATTAAATGGTTCACTATTAAATGTGTTTTGTTATTCATTAAATGGTTCTCTATTTGTTGCTTCTTGTTATCCATTAAATGCAGAAATATGTTCTGAATCTAAGATGTGCAATGGGGAGCTACCTGCTTTAACGAAGGACATATAAGGAAAATTTGCATAAATTTTGTTTTGTAGCACTCAAATGTCAAACGTCATATAAAGACACACACAAAAAAAAAAAAAAAGTTGAATTAAATTACGAGGTCAACATATGAATTGAATTGAATTGAATTGAATTGTCAATTTTATTAGTTTTATTTTTTTCAATCCATAAGTGTGTTCGACTCCTGTAAATCTGTTTTCTAATTAATATACCGTATGTGAATTTGACAGTGGATCATTGTGTTTGGGATATTATAACTCAGTGACACTAATCAATGAGAATCAAAATATCAATATGCTTGGTATGATATGAAAATCAAGGTTTATCGAATACAAGATACCCAAATTAGTGATATTCATTTGAAAAATGTAAATAGAAAAAAGCATTGTGATATTTTCTTCTGATAGGAGAATCTATTTTTAATGTAACATTTTTTAAGTCGAGAAACAACCAAAATTAAGCCAAAAGTAATAATTTTTTCAATTCTTATATCTGTTTTCCATGATCTTGAGGATTGATTGGGTGTATAAAATAACTGACGGCGTATTGGGTAGATGGATAAAGTAAATCATAAATATTACCTATTACCTATTACCATATTACAAAAAAAATAACTTAAAATATACATTTTTAAAAGAAATATACCTAGCTTTTCCTTTTTTTTTCTTTTTTTTTTGGTGGGAACTATCTTGTCAGGGTGATCGTGAATTGATGTTTTACTTAATTTACTTTTTAATCGTCTTCCTGTTAATAAATTACAGTGGAGGTGTCCTAAATTTATTAAATTTGCTTGTCGTTTAAATATGTTACATTCATGCGTAACATTATATTGGTAAGATGTAAAAATTAGAGAGCCTTTTTAATTGCATTTAGCTCAGCTTTAATGGCACATTTTGCAACTTAAAAGGACTATTAACTCTTGTTTCATGTGGGCACAGATAGAATTTTTGATGCGTGCATGTCGACGCGAGAACATGGAAACAAAGGTATAGAGATGGCAACGGTTTCTGCTCTCGCAGAGTTCGTCCTTTCACAAATTTTTTAATTTTTAATTAAAGATAGAGACGAAGTGATATTTATATTTTCCGTCTAGACTTCGACCCCAATCGCGACATAATTTGGAATTATTAAATTATAATTTTATCTTTTATATAATAGTTATCTAATATTTTTTATAAGATATAATTAAGTAAATTAACATAATAGTTATAACACTATTTATATGTCCACTCCAAGTATTTTGAGATAATAACTAAATATTTTATATTTAAATTTTAAATTATTAGATTATAATTTTATAGTTTATATAATAATTATGTAATTTTTTATAAAAAATTAAATAAATTAACTTACTAATTATAATTCTATCTATGCATACACTTTAACTTTTCACGTTATGATATTTTGGAATAATAATTAAATTTTTTTTACTTAAATTATTGGTTAGTTTAATCTTTTGAAATTTAAAAATTATTTTTTTAATTAGGAAAATGACAACAAGGTGGAGACAGGCATCCCTGATCCTTGTTAGGGACAAATATGAAATTTTAAACTTTTGTTCTATTGGGAATGGGAACATGGGTGAGGACTACTAATAAAATGAGGACGATGATGAAGATGAAATTTTCTATTCCTATCCCCAACCTGCCCCGTTGCCATTCCTACGTAGATACAATGTGATATGTATAGGAGGAGACATCAACTTTTTAAAAAAATTAGGGTGTTTTCTATTAGCTATTTAAATTTTAATTCAGTCAAACTATAAATTAATATTTATTCATATGATTTATTAAATTTGTCAAAGATAAAAGAATAGAAATTTACTAAAATTAAGAGACATTGGTTCTAATGAAAAATCTATCTTTTCAATTTACAAAAACTCAATTCAACCGTTTACCACAAATAATTTTTTGATTACACAATTGATCAAAATTATATGTAAAAAATTGTCTAAAATATAAATCTACAAAAACTGAAGAAAAACAGAACTTATTATATTCGAAATATAATCTCTATCATTCAAAATTAAAAATCAAATATTTTTTATCAATTATCTAAATTTTAACTTAATTATATATTGATATTCTTTCTAAATATAAGATCAAATAATATTATTTTTTCTTTCCTCTTTCTCGGCGACCTCCCTCTTTTCCTCTCTTTCTTTTGACAACCTTGGTTTTTTTTCTCAGCATCGGCTCTTCTTTCTTCTTTTAAGTTTTTCTAGGTAAAATGGTATTTATACCCATTTTAATTATTTTAAATTATACCCCTAAAAAAATTTGAGTTATATATCTATATAAAAAGAGACCAATGAACCCAACACAACCTACCCGTTGCCATTCCTACATAGATACAATGTGATATGTACAGGACACATCAAATTTTTTTAAAAATTTAGGGTGTGCGTAAAGTGTGGATAAAATATATATTAAATGCATTATATATGGATATATATGCAATTTAAATAGTTTTAATAACTTTAATTTTTTAACATATAGTTTAGAAAATTTATTATATTATTTTATCTTGTAAATAATATTTTGTTAAGAATTTCAAAAAAACTTATTATATATATATATAAACATGATACTAAATAATAACAAAATAACATATTTAATAAAATTATTAGAATAAAAATATTTATTGATTATTATTTTTTTACCAATAAATTATTTATTAAGTATATTTATAGTAAAAATTTATTATGCATATAACTTTTAAAAAATTTTGAAATTAGTTCGGTATGTGTGTAGTATATATTAAACTTACTTGAATGTGATTAAAAGTATTTAAATTATTTAATTATTTTTTATTGGATAAGTATCATTTCCAACATATTAAAATTTTTGTAAAGAAAATTTTTTCAAAATAACTAGGTATTAGTTTGAAATTGTAAAGAAATATCTTGACTCTCAAAGATTTAAAATTTTCATTTTAAATGAAAATTATTCACAAAAAAAAAGGTAGGATTTATAGAAAAGTAAATGATTGGTGAATATTGTATATCTTATAACTTAATATTTTAAATGAAAATCATTAGAAAAAGAAAAAATATAAGATTTATGAGATATTAAATGTTTACTCTGTATTGTATAGCCTATAATTTAATAAAACAAAAGGCCACTAGGGTTCCTTAATATTGAAGTCAAACAAAAATGAATGAATTTAATGCACTTTTAAAGAGATTAATTAAGATAAGAAATAAATTGAGAGAAGTGAATAAATGACTCACTTTTTTTCTTCTCCTTTCATAACTTTTCCTTCCCATCTTTTTTTTTTTTTTTTGTTTGCTATAAATACCTAATAGCTAATGTTAGCCCTTAGATCTATTCTCTGAGTTATTCATTTATGCAATAGTTTTGTGTTGCTATGGACCTCTCACTGTGGTCTTTCCTTCTTAGTAGCCCTGAAATTTCCGTTCCCTATCCATGGGAGCGTTGCTTCGATGTTAAAGTTAGCTCTTGCTCTCTCCCTATGATTAAATTCTAGCATATATTGGGATAATTTGAAACACAACATTTTTTAATATACCTCTAGGATTTTGATTTGATGTGAATATTTGCAAGCTTTCACACGAATGCGAGTCGTTCGATCAAGAATCTGTATGACACATATGATTGTTTGCCCAACTTGTTCTCACGCCTGTATTTTGCCAACAATATTTTGTTTTCTATTCCAGAAGGCTGCTGGGATATTAGAGCATGCTTCTGATTCAAATTACTTAGAAAGTTCCTCGATTAATTTTTGATTTTCAGTTTTTTTTTTAAATCTTCTTCAATTTTTTTATACTTTATTTCTTGAGTAGGAAAATGGATATGTTTTTCCTTTTGAATTAACATTATTTATTTGAAAATTGATACATCTTTTAATAGATTTATACCTTCTATTTCTAGTGTAGTAATAAAATTAAAGCCTATGTCTTGTCCAATTTTTTTTATAGTTATTCCTTCAGCAAGTTACATTAAATGGGTCAATTTTAGTAAGGAATGGCGTTCTTTTGTATCATTTATTTTTTTGTGAGTTTTGCAGGCCGAAATACTGATATATCAAAATAGATTGGATGGGTGCACGGTGGTTGATTTAAGAAGAAGAGTGAATCTTGGAGGAGGCCTATATCATTTCAGCACCTTGTGGGACCAAATCACCATTGGATCTAACTCCAATCATCACACTTCCATTCCCTTGGAGGATCAACAAAATGAAAATCCTCCTTTTCTCATCCATGCTACTTGTTGCGGCTCTTTGGTGTACTTGCTCACCCCAGAAGCTGTCGGCAAGTGCCCTCTCTGTCAATGTGAAATCATTGCCATTAACTAGTTGATTCTCTAAGTACCCTTTTATGTTTTAGTTGAAGTGTCTTTCCCATAATCTATAGTGTTTGTCCAAACTAAATGGTTTTGTGATTAATAATGTGCTCCTCAAGGACGACTTGGTAAGCGAGTATTATGCGTTTTTTCTTTTGATCCATTCAAAAACTAAAAAAAAAAAAAAAACCCTTTTCTATTACCTGCTTATTCCCCTTCTTTGTTTCGTTTGTTGGACTTTGTATCCAATTAGTGGCTAAGATGGCATTGAATGTCGTTTAGTAAGGTTTTAGTTTTAGTCCATGATCTTCAAGAGACATGTAATAGGTGTTCGGAAATAGAAATGTAATCGCATTTATAAATAAATAAATTGAAAACTTTTGTTCTTGGAATTTCGAAGATTTAGTCCTTAGATTAAATTTGGTAAATATTTTCATCATAAATATCCCAATTGTTTCAATTTGACACTACGGGTCTTTAACTTTTTTAATTTCTCATTATACCCTTAACAATTAAAAAGAGAGACTACGAATTATTTGTAAGGTCCATTAATAAAAATTCAAACACACGTTAAAATATAAATATTAATAGCAATACAATGGATTCTTTATTATTACATTTAAATATATCAATTTTTACATTAAACTATCTCGTTGATGACGTAGGATCTATTAAATTCTCATGTTAGCTGCTGACTATATACGACAAGTTGTACTAATTTCGATAACTACCAGGAGAATATAATATGAGCCTTAAATGCGCATTACAAAATTAATATAATGAGTAAATGTGTTTATATGCTTTTTAATTTAACAAATTAATACATTTTTGTAAAAAAAAAAAAGTTTTATTTTAACTATGTTTATTCTTTTCTTTAGTTTTTTAAAAGTACATGTATTATAACGTATATCTATTAATTTTTTTTTCTCTATGAAACAAATATTTTCATTAATTGTGAATTCACGTTTTATTCGAGAGGTAAGGTCTTTCACTATCAATATATGGGATCCACAAAATTAAGAACTCAACTAAAATAAATTACAACAAAAATTGTGGCTAGAAAATTCAACTAGAAAATATTTAGAATATGAGTCTTATTGAATGATATTTTTTTATTTTCAAAATTTTAATTTCCCACTAAAAATAATATATGTACAACTAGATCAATAAAATATATAGTCAAAACAAAACAATGTGCAATTAGCATATTTTGAGTTTTTAGTAACTCATTTCTAAAAATCTCTTGTATGTTGCACATTTTGGTCTAATGTTTGTAAATCTATTGATTTTGGACAAAAAAAACTAAAATTTCAAAAAAAGAAAACAAAAAAAATAGTTTTTTATTTAGTGGAATCAATATTTTGGGTACTTTTTGATTGAATCTTTTGGCTAGAAAACTAAAATCAATAAATTAATATTAAACATCATTTATTAATAGTGCCCTCAAAAAATAAGGATTATGATTTGATTGTTAAACCTAAAATAAAGAATTTGATAACCCTATTACAAGATCTTGTGAATAATAACAAAGAAAGCATTATTTTATAGATAAAAAAGTAACAAATTTTATAGATATAAGAGGAAACATGGAAGCATGAAATTAGGAAGAAATTAGAGCAGGTAAGTAAAACAAATCATGGGTCTAATACCACATTTCAACTCAAAATTTTAAAATATTGGGTTTATGGTTTCAACTCAAAATTTTAAAATATTGGGTTTATGGGTTCTTATCACTTATATGTTACTTTTCCCTCACCATTTCAACGTAAGATTTCTAACCCATACTAATACACCTATATTTGAAATTTCAATAATTTCTCTCTAAGTGTGGTTTTCTTTTACATTAGGTCCACTCTCTTTAAACAAGCCAAAAATTCATTACCACTCCACCAAGTCCATTCACGAGGTCAACTTTACTTCACTTGATCCTAGAGTGTGCATTTGGTAATACTCCAAGAGCCACGCTCAGGAGTACATGTGTTACCACTCTTTCTTCTAGAGTCTCATCTTACCACTCAACCTAAGTTTGCTTCTAATAAGTATAATCTATCTCTTTCTTTCTCACCACTCCATTTGGGCCTACTTTTAGAGAGTGTAATCTATCTCTTCCTTCTTTATGGTAGCAATAACTGTAGAAAACATGTCATTTGTCGGACTATTAACTTTAATACCTCATCTTAACCCAAAACTTTATAAAATTTGATTTATGGGTCCTTTCACTTATAAGTTATTTATTCCTTTCTCTCATTTTCATTGTATGATTCCTTAACCATATAACTCATGTAGTCATGCACTTACATTTAAAATCTCAACAATCTTTTCTTTAAGTGTGAGTCTCTTTCACATTAAGTTTGCTGTCTTTAAACCCAGTAATCTTAAGAAACATGCATTATTCGTACCCATCTTTTATTGAACTATTAATTTTAATACTATTTGTTAAAGAAACATGAGAGCCTAAAATTAGAAAAAAATTCTAAAAGGTCTAAGTAAGTAACAAACTCACGAGTTAGATATCATATCTCAATGTAAAATTTTAAAGTATTGAATTTATAAATTTTTCTCACTCATATTTATTTTCTTTTCTAATGTGAAATTTTTAACACATATTCACACTTGTACACTTAAAATCCAATAAGTTATCAATATTTGAGTTTTTAAGTAGTAATAAATTCATGTTTATCACTTAAAAAGTTGCATTGAATCATTAAATATCGGATAAGTTGATAAAATAGGTACATTGTTCAAATATTAAATTGTAGAAAATTAATTTTTTTGTGAGTTTTTTAATTTTAGCCTATATGACTATTATACTAAAGAGATAAATTTGGCATAACAAGTCATAATTGATTTATGATATCACTTGATTGGCATAATAATAATAATAATAATAATAAGGCATTAAATTCAATTAGGTAAGGGAAAGGGGAAGAGAAATAACTTTAAGGCAATTTAATGACATTGGAAATAGTCTTATGTATTAAGTATTTATCCCAAGTTAAATATTTTAAATAAATTTAATATTTTTTAGTATAATTTAGACAATTTATTATATTATTTTTTGTTAAAATTAGTATTTATGTTAAGAACTTCAAAGATATAATATGTACATATAACATGATATTAATAGATTATTAGTCGACATGTCCAATATAATTACTACAATAAAAAATATCAATTGATATTTTGTACAATAAATGATACATTTGTATGTTCATAAAGAAAAATTATTATGTGCATAATTTTTAAAAATTTAGAAATTAGTTTCATATATATGTAATATATATTAAACACATTGACATATGTATTAGAATTGTTTAATATATGTTTTCAAATTATACATTGAACAAATGTTGTCTCTAACATTTTAAAATCATAATTAAGAAAAAATAAAGTTTTCAAAATAACTAAATATTAGTTTGGCATTCCCGAGAAACATTTTAACTATTAAAAATTTATGTTTTTCATTTTAAATGGAAATCATTTGAACAAAAAAAAACATAAGATTTATAAAAGACTAAATGATTGACTTATATTATGCAACTTATAACATAATATTTCAAATGCAAATCATTTGGAAGAAAATGTGAGATTTATGAGATGGTGAATAATTGCTCTATATTATATACATTATAAATTAATAAGTCCTAAAGGACCAAAACTGTTAAGGTTAAGTAATATTGAATTTAAACAAAAATGAATGAATTTAATGCCTTTTTAAAGAAAGTAATTGAGAAAAGAAGTTAATTGCTAGAGGTAAGTAAATGCCTCATTTTTTTTTCTTCTTTCCTAACTTTAACTCCCTTTTTTTTTTTTAATAAACACCTAATAGCTAGTGTTAGTTCTTACATATATTCTTTAAGTTATTCATTTATTCACCAGTTTTATGCTATAATGGACCTTTCATTTTAGTCTTTCTTTTTGGTAACCTTAAAATTTACACCTATTCCCTATGGGAGCATTGCTCTAATCTCAAAGTTAGCTCTCTCTCTCTCTCTCTCTCTCTCTCTCTATCTCTCTCTCTTTTTCTCTCTCTCTCTAGATTAAATTCTAGCATATGTTAAGATGAAATGCAAAATATTTTTTTAATATTCTTAAGGGATCTTGATTTAATATGAAAGTTTACATGTGTTTGCAATTTGTATAGTACTTATGATTGTTGGAACAACTTATTCTCACAAGTGCATATTTTGTAACCATATGACATTTTTATTCCAAAAGACAAACGAGATATTAGAGCATACTTTTAATTCAAACTACTTAAAAAGTTATATGGTTATTTTTTTATTTTCTTCTTTTTAGTAAATTTTCTTTAATTCTTTTATTATGATTAGAAAATATGTTTGTCCTTTTGAATGAACATATTTAATTGAAAATTGATATATCTTTTAATAGATTTGTATTCACTATTTCAAGTATAGTAATAAAATTAAAACATATATCTTGTCCAATATTTTATAGTTATTCCTTTAGTAAGTAACATTAAATAGGTAAATTTTAGTAAGGAATGGTCTTCCAAAATCTTGATAATAATGTTTCCTTTAACTTTTTTCTTATAATCTTCTTTTTCCTATGGCTATATCATACTTTTTCTTTCCTTTACTTCTTTCATTGCTTTGTGTCATAATAATTGTAATAACATATATATCTATATGGATAAACGTGCAACTTTTATATCTTTATTTTGTATCATTTATTTTTATGTGTTTTGCAAGCTAAAATATTGTTATATGAAAATAAATTACATAGGTCCATAATGGTGGATTTAAGAAAAGTGAATCTTAAAAGAGGCTTTTATCATACCAATAACTTACGGGATCAAACACCTTCAGCTTTAACTCCAATCACCACTCTTTTATTCCCTTTGAGAATGAACAAAATGAAAATCCACTTTTTCTCATCCATGTTACTTGTTGTGGCTTTTAGGTGTACTTGCTCATCTAAAAAGATATCAACAAATGCCTCTATTATTAATGTGAAATTATATTGTAAATTAGTGTATTTTATAACTATTGAGTTAGTTATTTTATAACTATTAAATTAGTCGTTATATATCGATTACTAGTTATTATGTTTCATAATAATGCTAGTCATTTATTACTATTACATTTTTGTTTAATGTTATTGCATTTTATAAGTTATTAAGTTATAATTAATATAAATTAGTTTCTTACTTTTCTTTTGAAAAAAAAAATAATTTCTTAACAATTCATGACTTACTATTAAGTTAATCAAAATATTGAGTTATTTCTATTACTTTATTATATAAAGTGTACATTACTGAAAAGGTTTCTCGTATCTTAAAAGGATGGTCACTATAACTTACTACACTGAGACAATTTATTTATGAGGGAAAAAATTACCCTTAAGGATAGTATTTAGTACGCTTTAAATATAATATTCTTTTTGTTAATTTACTTTTGTTACAATATTATATTATTGTATTGATTATTTCTCTATGTACTTAAAGATAGTTTGATTCTACATGAAAATTATGGTCTACATTTACTAGCGTAAGACTAATTTGTTTGACTTTCATTTTATGAGTAAGATCATTAGGCATAAGTTATGATGAAATGATCAATATGTAAAGACATGGAATTAATACACTTTAAGTTTTCACAAGACATTTTGATGAGAAAATGTTAAAGGAATTGTCATTTAGTTCAAAAGATACTAGTAAGAATTCATCAGATGTAATTGTGGGAACCATTTGACATTATTACAAAGTAGCAGATTAAGACTATTGGTAAGGATGTGTTGATTTACCTTTGAGTGTATGAAAAGATGGGCATTGGTTTAGGCTATAAGCTTTATGTCATAACTAAGTATGATATATTTTATATTAAATTTTCATTGTACTAGAAAAATATAATGATATTAATTAAATCTTTGATTCAAATAAGATGCATTTATCTTTCAAAGTGTAGCAGTGATTTAAATGTTTGATAAATAAACAATTTTTACTCGATCTACATAGAATCTGAGTTATAGTTATAAAAATGGGTAATGCTGATACAAATTGACTAAAAAATTGTCTAATGGATATTATTCCATTATGGATGAAACTAATATAAGTGTTAATGTATTATGATAATTGATCCTTGATTTTCTAATAGAGAGAATAAATATATTTGTTTAAAACATGAAGTATTAAAATAGTTAAGTAACAAAATGATAACACTTGATTTTGTATGGTTATAAATGAATTATATTAATTCTCTCTATCACTAAGTAGAAAGCCAATGTAAATTACATTGAAAAGAATGGAACTAATATTTATAGAGTCTAGTCAAGGATGATAAGAACTCAACTATATGATAAGAAACCCTTCAAGTAAGTTTATATAGGTAATAATAAGTTACTAATTGATCTTATGTGCATTATCAAAATTATAAGTTCCTTCTTATGGTGTAGATAGGTTGTGTTATACTTTCAATAAATTTTATAGCACAAAGAATGGTGTGCTATGGGAATATGCACTAGATAGGTTTAATTATATAATAGTAGAGTGAGGCCACTCCTATGAGGTGCTAAGTAAAATTTCTAAAATTTTCATGAATATAAACTAGGTGTACAAATGACCTAATAGTGTCCAACTGCATTAAACAGTATGATCTTAAAAAATATAATATGAAGACAAATTTACTTATTTCATCATACTTTTAAATAGTAAAACTTACATATCTTAATTTTTTATTTATAACCCAAAAAGCACCAAAAATGATGTGTTATACTTTTATCAATTAATTCAGTAAAATTAATCTTTTAAAGTAGTGAATTTTTAAAAGTTAATTATCATATTTTTAAATTTGATTAACTAACTAACCAATTTATAAATGTTAGATTAATTGTTATGTGTTCATTACTAGCCAATATGTTTTATAATAACATTAATCATTTATTATTATTGCAATTTATACTTAATATTATTTCACTTTATAAGTTATTGAGTAATAACTAATATAAATTAATTTCTTACTTTTATTCTTAAAAGAAATTACTCTTAATAATTCATACCTTAAGACTAGGTTAATAAAAATATTAAATTATTTTTATTATTTCATTATATAAAATATATACTAGTAAAAAATTATGTTATATAGTAAGAAAATAATTATTATAAATTAATGTATTAAAATAATTTATTTATAAGAATAGAAATTATCTTTAATAATAGTTTCTATTTATTTCAAATATAATTTTTTATTAATTTATTTTGATTGTAACATTATATTATTTTATTAATTATTTTCTTACAAATTAGAACTATTAGTTAATTGATTCTTAAAATACCTTTTTATGTTTTAGCAAAAGTGTCTTTCTCACAATCTCCAATAAGGAATTTTGCGTTAATCCAAACTCAACGGTTTTGGAATTATGTTCCTTAAACATGTCTAGGTGAATAAGTATTATAATGTCTTTTCCTTTGTGTCATTGAAAAAAGAAAAAAAAAACTTTTTCTATTATCTGCTTATTCTCCTTTGAAATTAGCAGTTAAGATGGCATTCCATGTAGTTTTAGTAAGGTTCTGATTTTAGTCCATGATCATGAAGAGAAACATAAGTGGTGTTTGGAAATGGTAATGTAACCTCATTTATGTAAAAATTTTAAAAAAAAAAACAAAGTAAAAAAAATATATATGTTCTTGTAATTTTTAAGCTTTAGCATGCCATTATTTTACTTAGATTGAATGCTTTGACATTTGTGGTAAATATTTTCATCATAAATATCCCAATGTTAGAATTTGACACTATGGATCTCTTTACTTTTTGTATTTCTCAATCAAACCTTTGAAATCAATGGGAGAGACTGCACATCTTTTATGAGGTCCATTAATAATGATTCCAGCCGATGTCAAAAATACAATTATCAGTAGCAATATGATATATTCTTTATTATTACATTTAAATTTATCAATTTTTTCATAAAACTATCTCATTGATGACGTTGGATACATTAAATTTCTAGATGCGCCGCTAACTGTATATGATAAGCATTAAAAATTATAATAAATATGATTAAAATATTAAATGAGCCTTAAAAGCACATTGAAAAATAACATGACGAGTAAATATCTTTATATTTTTTAATTTAACAATTTTTGTGCAGTTTTTTGGGAAAAAAATATATTTATTCTAACTATGTTATTCTTCTGTTTGGTTTACCAAAATTCATGTTTTATAGTATATATATCTACAAATTCTTTTTCTGTATGGTACAAATACTCACATCGATCCTGAAATCATATATTGCTTGAAGTGTGGGGTCCTATTAATGCTGCAACATAAGGTATTACTTGCGAGTGTCCCCAATGCCTCTTTTGCTTCTTTCTCTGTTGGGTTGCTAAAAACTGCATCGAATCCTCAAATATTGACCTAGTCGATAAAATGGGTCAACTGTTCAAACTTCATATAAGATTGCAAAAAAATTAATTTTTTTTAATAAATTCTTTGATTTTAGGGCAGATGATAGTTTTCTTACGATAAAGATGTAAATTTAGCACAAAAAGTGTCACTAACTACACGTTTCAATGGTAGGATTACTTAAATTCTTAATTTGGTGATTAAAGTTTAATTTGTAGATCTTAAAAGAAAGAAAAAAAAACATAAAAACAAGAACTGATTTGTGATATAACTTGGTTGGGGTGATAACTAAAAAAGAGACTACATTGAATTCAACTAGGGGGAATTTTAATAAGATTGGCACTCTTATGCATTAAGTATTCATCATAGGCCATTTTTAATTTGATTTAAATGTCAAGTTCAAAAATTTTGATGTAAATGTATCCATAACATTTACTAATATTCTAAAACAAGCATTCATTCTGCCATTGGCAGTTAATGAAACGATCAGATAGGCAAACCAGTAAAGCTGACCCTGATTAGATTGATTTTTTAAAAATTCGTATTGATCTTTAATTCAATTGGAACCAATTTATCTGATTGTCGAATCAGTCGATTGGTGCATCAAGTTTTTCTTTTTTAAGTTAAATTTTTATTTTAAAATTTTATACCAAATTATTTCATCACTAAAAATACTTCAATCTAAAATTAAAATATTAAAAAATCAAATTACATTTTTAATTCAATTAAAAATTATTATATTCAGAATATTTCACTACATGTATATATATAGTATACATAAAATAAGTTAGTGTAATTTTATTTTTATAATTATATAAAAAAAATGCACATTCACTTAGTATTCATATAATTATGTTAAATATGAAAAATATAAAAAATATATAAACATTGTCAAAATATTAACTATCCTTGATTTGTTATTTCAATCGGTGGCTCAATCTCTTGTTCGGTTGATGTTTGGGCTGGCTTTTATCAATCTGCTACCTACATTAGTCTCAACATATATTTTTCTTATTTTTTGTTAATCACCTATCGGATTAGGCAGCTCATGAGACAATAAGTACTTTTCATAATAATATACCTATTTGATTTTAAAAGCTCACGTAAATGGTAATCTTGTGGATAGCAGGGGCACATAAGCCTCAGCCATACATAGAACTGTTAATTAAAAGTTTAGTAACATGACTTAATAAGAATTCGTTCGAGTTTATTCATTTATATAAACAAATGAAACTTTAAGTTTAATTTTAAAACTTGTCTCTATGAACAAGTCAGGCTTCAATGACAAGAAATTCAACTCATTTAATCTCTTCTTTAATTCATTTAAAAAGACCGTTCAGAGAATTATTGAAAATTTATTCAGCGTGTCATGAGGGTATGGTCGGTCAAGCTGTAAAACTAGTGACGCCCAACGTTCCACTGTTGATGGTCCCCACTTCAAAGCCAAAGTTTCTGCTCTGGAACACCCCCGAGAAATTGAAAGGAACCTTGTGAAAAATTTCATATTTGTGTAATTCTGCTCTTGTTTTGGTGATTTTTAGCTGTGACCCAAGATTGTTTTCTTGGTTTGTAAGGGAGTTATTATGAGGTTTTAGCATGGAGGCAGGGGAGGAGTCTTACCATACCATTCTTGGTGTGAGTTCTGAGTCTTCCATCGAAGATATAAACCGTGCATATCTCAAACTCGCTATGGTGAGGTGAGTTTTTGGTTTGATTTCTAACTTGGGTTTGCATTTCTTTATTTGGAATACAAATTAGTTGTTAACTTGTATTTTGAGTTGGTGTCTGTGTTATCAGACAAGAGAAAGAGAACTTTGTATGATGCAGGGTTATATGATCCTGACGATGACGAAGAAGATGAGGTGGGATGGCTTGGTTTTTATTCAATTCTTAATTTTCTCTGTTTTGCTAATATCTGATTGACCTATATATGTCTTATTTCTGCTTCAGGGTTTCTCCGATTTTGTGCAAGAAATGATGCCCCCCATGGCCCAGGAGAGAAAAGAGGTATGAAGAGTCTTCTTTCTATTTCTGGACCACTTTTTGCTGTGATGATCATTTAATTTCCTTCACCTATTCAATCGACCTATTGTATGCAAAGCAACATCAGAATTCACAGTTTCCACCAGCTAACCAATCTCATTTCAGTAATAATGAGAAAAAGAAAAGGCAAATATAATCACCATTTTTATAGCTGCTTTTTTTTATCATTTAATCTCTTGCATTCTTAGACAGTGGTCAGGACTGGGTTCATCATTGGCCAAGTTTTTCTTCTGTAGTAATTAAAGCTATTAACCATCAAACATAGCAAACTCAACGATATGATTGAAAGATGATCTCTTTTCTGTGTCATAATGAAACAGAAAAGGCTTTCAGTTATGTTTGAAGAAAATTTCAGGTTCCAAAACTTAACATAGTGATCATATTCTGGAAAAATTGCAGTAAATACTTAGGACCTGAGTAGTCCAGGTTTAGTGTTTGCCTAGTTGCCTTTACTTTGACTAAGATATCAGGTTCAGAAAATTTTCTAATGTTTGGAATTAGCAACTAAAATGATCCATTATTCCAAGATGCGAGTTCATCTGTGGATGTAAGAAGCCTGAGAACCCTTATTTTAGGTGGTAGAATTTTTTGAATTGACACGAGGCCTTTGTTAAAGCTTGTGCTGTGTATGCTTTGATGAACTCTTCCATCAACCTAGGAAGTTGTATCCTTAATGAGTAAACAGAGGAAGGGGCTCTTTCTTGTCCTTCTCCTTCAGTCCAGTGGATTTGAACTTGAAATTTTCAATTTGAAAGTGTCCTCTGGACGACAGTGTGTCCTTGAGCTTAACAAATTTTGCGCTAGCATTTAATAGGCATGACGGATATATACAAAGTATGATTAAATAGAAAGGCTTAGCCTAGTTTGTAATGTCTGTAAGCATGCTTGAGCTTTTGGGATTAACTGCAACCCTTTCCTAACAGATTAAGAAAACAAAGGTAGACAAAAGATTTGATGCAGTTTAGAGATGCAGGGTAATGAATCAGCTCATGGAAAAAAGAGTCTGTTTGTGTTTGATCCTATAATATAGCAGCAGGAAGTTTAAGATAACATTATGCTAAATGATGCAATGAAACATTGGCTTTAAAATTTGACTACCAAGAGAGTTACAATTTCGGGATACTCTTAAGTTATTGGGCATTGTTGGGTCCTGATTCATTTTTTCGTTATTCGTTGTGTCGCCACATTTAGCCATTCATATTTATGCTTGAGTATTGTTGTTTGAAATTTGATTTGTGGAATATTTGGGCATCTTGTCAACAACAGCTGGTTACAGCAACCATTTAGGAAATGAAAGTTCCTAAAAATACATTAATTTGTTAGCTCAGGATAAGTATTACAGCATGGAGGAACTGCAGGCTATGTTGCTGGAAATGGCACAGGGGTTTGAACCTTCTCTGCAGTATTGCGAACCCTGGTTTCTTGATAACACTCGACATTCAAAGAGGATGCAATGTGACTCAAATTCAATAATTGATAGTAGTTCTTCACATTTTAACCTACTGGAATGGTCTGCATGTGGGGAAAGCAGCTGCTGCAGCTAAAGGAGTCAAGTTTTTCCAACTGTTTGGAAAGAATGAAGGGCAGTTCTTTCTTTCTCTCTGCCCGTACAGAACATTCCTTCTCCACTTCTGGAAAATTTTTCAAGGAAGCCCGTGTACTTTATAGCATCATAAGAGCTTTCAGACCAGAGATATAGGCTGTAGAGTCAGCTAAAGATCATTGGAGTGACTTGTTGATAGATCTTTTGATGGGGGTTATTGGATACATTAGAAACAATGAGAAATGTGAAAAAGTTAAGATGCTGCATGTAACTGTTGGGTTGTCCCTGGGTTAGGCAAGTTATCCTCAGAGAACTGATTTGTGAAAATTGCCGCCATCTCAGTGGATCCCGCGGATGAGATTAAAGCTGGAAGAGAAGGTTTATAGGGCAACTTATGTACTTGCAATGTAGCAATGGGTCTGAAAGGATACATGATAACACAATTGATGGTAATGAAGTATTGTTTTTTGTTATTACTAGGGCAAACTTCGAATTGTTAGCACGACTCTTACCGTCCCCGCTCTCACTCGAAACAATTTTGGGTACAAAATATGCATCCTCCTGTCCCCTCTCTGCTTGATTACTCAATCCAAGTTATTTTTTTTAAGTATTACTACCAGAAAATATACATGTGGCTTAACCTTGTGCTTAAAGTAAATCGTTTCTCCCCACTATTGCTCAATCTTTTAGATTGAGAATTAGCTTGTGATTTAACAAAGAGAGGGAATTAACTTAAATCAGGATGGTACCAAAGTTATTAATGTTTAAACATAAAACAAGTTGCATGATTTGGTAGTTGAATAAGAAACAATAAGTTGCCTAATGTCTAGTCTTTCTCTTTCACCTATAATTGTTTATAGATTCCTTTGTTCACTATCTTCTAACTTCTGCTCTGCATTTTCCTTCAGGGTTAAGTCCAAGCAACCCTTTTCATTTAATCCCACACACTCATAAATGCTTTACAAAAAAAACCTATCTAAAAGGAGTCAACTTTCCCCTCTGTACTTTTGCCTTGGAAACAAAACAGCAACCATAAAACTCATAGATTAGTCTGCTTAGACTGCTCCGCAGAGGTGACAACTGGTGTCATTGCACTAAATCCCATGAATGCCTAACTGCAAACAACAACAAACAGAAGAAAAAGAAAAAAAAAAAAAGAAGGAAAATCACCAATTTCAAAGCTAACCCACTAATTGGTTCAATAATTAATGAGACTTCCCTCTCAAGAGAACCAACTACGAAGCATGTATACGCCTTTCAATTCATCAATCTCCAATTACTGACCAAATTTTCTGGTGTAAAAATCATGCGCGATATCTTAGAAATCAAAACATTACTCCTTGATCATGTGTGCGTGTGTGTTGGATAGTAGTGTGTTGGGTTTCTAAATACAAAACTTTTTTAGGAAAAGCCGTAAACTTTAGTCTTTTTGTGCAAGGTATACGATCATCTTGGTACGTGACCACCCCAATTGGGCTTTAGCTACAATAGTGCATGATGCACGCAACAAGGCCAAGAGTTTAGTCGCATCACATTCATTGATTGAAAGCAACGATATAATTGCCAACTAGCATTTGTAGATTTGAGATAAATGGTTATCTAGAAGTGTACATGGTGGACCCAAGTGTTGGGAACATCCACATGCCTTAGGAGTAGTGAACTAGGACTCCCCCGCGAAGGAAGGCAATACACCCTACCAATTCCAAAAAGTCTAAAAAACAATTAAAAGTCTAAAACGCTCACCCCACTTCTTTTCTGTCGTTTGTTTCTTGTTTTGGGGAAAGAAGAAAAAGGAGAAATCTACAATCAATAAGGCGCACAGTGTACCAATCTCTTGATTTTAAAAAAGAATCAACTATACATAGATAAACTATTTTTTGTTGAGGGGAAATGATTTCATAACCGTGAATTGCAAATCAAAATTCATACAAAAGGCCTAAATACAAAATTATGTGTGCACTTGAAGTTTTAGGATTCACTCCACTTGCACTTGCCTTCTCAAAAACCAAAAATCACCAAAAACCCAAACCGCCATTTAAGACCTTCCAATAGTCCCCGTCCCATCCCATGCACCCAATAAGGCGGTAACGTAGTAAAACAGCTCACATCTCACATCTTCCTCGAAACCCTCCGCCCAAATTTTCCTTCCAAAGGTCACCCCCACATAGCCACACCGCAGTCTGAACACAATACCTGCCGTATCTTTCCATATCTTCCATCAATTCTCTAGCCACTGCATACCCAAAATGGTGTTAAAGATCCAATCTTTTAACTCCATGCTATTGCCACCACTTGTTCTTCTTCTGACTTCAGCTGTTATAGGCCCAATTCATGGCTTTGACTCAAGAAAGCTCGATGACACCACCGTGCCCGGACCAGCTGGCGAGAAGTGTACTCCATGTGGCACAAGCCCTCCCCCTCCGTCGCCGTCGCTGCCGCCACCACCACCGTTATGCCCACCGCCGCCCCCACCAGCTCTACCACCTCCAGCACAGCCACCACCTTCTCCAAAGAAGCCTCCAAAGAAGCCTCCATCAGGTTATTGCCCTCCACCTCCGTCGTCATACATATACATGACTGGTCCACCGGGGAACTTGTACCCAATTGACAATGGCTTCGGTGGCGCCGGGCGTGGCTCCGCCGTGGGATGGCCCGTTATGATTGGCTGTGGGTTTTTAGGCTTGTTGGTAAGACTGGGATTTTAAAGTGGAGGCCACCATATATCCATCTATATGCTACCAATATATTCAGGATTCTTAGGACAAACAATTTTTGTGTCCAAAAGAGATGACAAAAGCTTGTAGAATCTAGCTTTGGTACATCTTGCTTTACTGATATTGAAAATAATAATAATAATAATAATAAGATTGTTCAAATAATCTCAATACCACTCTTTTCACTCTAATTTCATTTTCTTAGTTTCATTTCTGCAACAATCTTCTTCTTCTTCTTCTTGTTTTTTTTTTCTTTTCTTTATTTTTGTGATTTTCCCTCAATTTTTGCTTTATGTTCTTAACATGGTGATGATGACAATCTGATCTTATGGAATTGTGAATGCTTATACCCTTCTTTGTTTCTTTCCTTTTCTTTTTAATCCATTCCTTTTCACTTGATGTATTGACTGGCCAATTAATTAAACACAAAAAAATCGTAAAATCTTGTTTATTTTGGGTTCTGGATCAGGGGAAGCTCGGAACAGACATGCTAATGAAACGGTGCAATCCTGCCAAAAAAAAAACGATTGGTTCTTTTTTCTTTTTTTTCCATACCAATCCCCTAAATTTTGGTCACCCCACCAGAATGCATTTCCACTGCCGTCTTAATTGAAAACTTCTTAAGTTTGGCCCACCATTAGTGGCTGACGTCCTTAGGCATATCCTCATCGTGCACAGATGGAATGCACTTTCTATTTTCTAAGAGCAAAGAGGTCAATGTTTGATGGATGGTTCGTACGTGCCAAAAACCAGGAAGCCAATAATTTTTCAGTGGCTGAGAGTCATGTTAATCTTTTTATCGCTATAGAAGGATCACGGTTGAGAAATTGAACCTTCAATTTGTCCTTTTTTGGATTTCTTTTTTTTTTTTTTTGAAAGGATCAAGGACAGAATGTTCCATTTTGTTTAGTACACAATTCAATGAGCCTGTTAAAGATAAAAAAAAAAAAAAAGACAATTAGGTAAGGTTGAAGTTGATCAAGTTAAAAATTGTATAGCATAAAGTCAGGTCGATTAATTTATTGCACTACACTAGAATGACATATTTTATCTTCCCTCCCGAAATTGGCTAGTGAGCACCAAAGAATGCTCATGTGCTCACCCAAAAGGGTTCAAGTGATCTGAGATCGTGGACATATGAGTTAAATGATCAGATGAAAATGACTATAAATATCATAAATTTATGTTGACCAAAAATTAAGAAATTAATGAAATGATGTGTATTGATGACTATATTACTAATCGCTTTGAGTGAATATGATTTCTTCGAACTTGTATCCTAAAAAAAAATGTTTCAGGTGGGCAGGCAGGCAGATTTTTCTTTTTTGTTTTTTTTTTTTGTGAGTGTTGGTCATCAACCAACCCTCTTTACCTTGTTCCAAATGAGGAAAAGTAATTGAGCTTGAACTACCAAATAATAAATATTGACCAATAAGAACCATAAAACCTTCACGATGCTCAGTTTTCTTGCATCTTTTCAAGTTCCTGAGATTCACCACAATATTTGAAGGATTCAAAGGTAGGTTAAAAAGAAAAATTCAATTATCAACCATTTCAATGTTTCGTCTTTTTTCTTTCTTTCTTTTTTTTTTCCTTCTTTGTTGACAAAAGGGGCTTGCTTTCCATAGACAAAACTCAAAAGGGGGTCACATATTCACAATAAAGTAGCCAAAAAGATCTCATTAAAATTCACAAAAGAAACCATGGCCAGCTAAAAAAAGTGTGTATTCTAATAACTCAAAAATAAGTAAAGCAAAAAAGTAAATCTAGATTTTTTTTTTTTCTCCAAAGCAAAGAGAAACTATTCAGTCCGCCAGCAGCAAAAGCAAGAAAAGGGACGGCAAAAGAAATCATCCAAAAGAAATACGATACGGAATTACTTGTGAAAGTGTGACGATGGAAAGGGGCCAGCAGATTCGCTCGTCGGGGATATAATTTCGGTCCGAGTCCACGTGTCAGTGGATGCCGGTGCCCTTTGTTTCTTTTCGCGATCAGCTTCGGTTTCACCAAATTGTAGGGGCCCACCTCAACAACTTTGCTTACAACGCGAAGGTTTGGCTTTGGCGGTGGGCCCCGATATGACTCATCGGCCTTTTGTTTTTTGGCACCAGGTGCTTAGGCTCTACTCCTCCCCTCTGTTACTGCTACCGTGCCACGTGGATTGCCTTCCGTATGACTTCTTCAATTATCCTTTTAGAAAATTATTCCGAGGAAATAATTTAACTAGCAGTTGGATGCCTTTATATAGATATATATATATATATTTAAATTTAAATTATTTTATTTTTATTTTTTTTAATAATTGAATAAGCAAAAATTTATATTAAAAATATAATATTAATTATAAATTTATTAATTTTAAATTAAATATAAAAAATTTTATTTATATTTAATAATATTTAACTTACAATTTTTTTAAAACAAATTAAATAAAAGTATCAATTAATTATTTTTATTTTTAATTTATATTTTTTATAATTTATATATTTATAATATATTTTTTCTAACTTAAAAAAATTATTATTTAATAAAAAATTATCAAATTTTATTATATATAATAATTTAACAGAATAAGTAAAATATAAGTAAAATAATATTATTATAATTACTAATCTGCAAAATAAAATTTTGTTTGTTAGACTTTAAAGTCTAAATTGCGTCAAAAGAGTCATTGATTGTGTCTATTCAATATACAACATTGTTCTTTAAAAAAAAAAAAAAAACATTGTTAGGTTTTTAAGTTTATGATAAGATTACTTAGATTTTAGTAAGATAATACTCTAATAAACTTTTCTTCATTAGATTCTAGTGATTCAGGTTTGCAACTTGTAAATTTAAACTTTTAATTATTAAAATATATATATTTTTTAATTAAGCTAATTACTAAATCATTTTTTCTTTTAAGTAATGATTCCCCTTATCTCCATCAATCTATGGTACATAACTATTGTGCAAAAATTGGTTGAGTTTTTGATAATATTAGTAGTAGTTAGCACCATAACGTGACTCTAGGCCTTGACTAAGGATGATAAATGAGTTGTAATCAACTTCCTTTTCGAGATTCTATGGTAATTTGTGCAATAATCGGATGGGCTTTGAACAAAGAAATATGAGAAGTGCAAAGTTTAGACCACCTACGAGCTAGCTAGGAGTTAATTAAGCTCAAGTCTTGAAGGTAAATCACCTTTCGAAACCCTCCAAGTAGCTAGCTACTTTAGTGAGGAATCTGATCTAAAAGAGAAAAAGAAAAAACAAAAGAGTAGCACAAATTGTAGCATTCACTTTTTTGGTGTTTCTGATTGCCATTACTCAATGATGAAATTGCAATAATGTAGATAATAGACTGTGCTATTGAAGCAACAAAGGCTAATAAAGACGAGATATCAATTGGTTTTCTAAGCAGGGTGTTAAGAAGGAAAATAATCTTCATCCAATAGACCATCTTTATGAAAAATCTAACAGTTTTTGAAATTTCCCAAAAGCAGTATTAAACTAAAAATTTATATGGTCATCTCTCAAATAATATTTTAATAATTAAAAGGTTTAAATTTTAAATTTTAATTTTGATAAGTAATGTAAAATTCATAAAAATAGAGAAATTTATTCTTATTATATAGTCAACGGTCCAATGAATTTTTAATGAAAAATAATTTTAAAAAAAAAAAAAACTAGATAGCCTCTCCTAATTAAAAAGAAGAAGAAGAAGAAGAAGAAAAGAAAAGAAAAGTAAAGTAAACAAAAAGGGAAATCATTGATCGCTTGGGATTTGAGTAAACTTTTTGCCTAGTTTCATCAGCTTGAGTAAGGAAGAGCAAATTATAACCGATCCCGCAACAAAATTAATAAGAATTCTTCTGATGGGCTCGGAATCATTTGGTTAGCTATGACTGCTATCATACGTCAAAATGAGTGAAAACAGAAAACCACCAACATTTCCACCAACAAGATCCTTAATTTCCACCGACAAATTGAAGTCAGGGAAAAACAACTCCACCTAATCTAAGCCTTTCGTACTGCCCTTTTACTATAAAACACATAATTCAATTGCTTTGAAAAAGAAAAAACAAACTAACAAAGAAAAGATTCTTGAGTAGTAATGCATGTAATTTAAGTGCAGAGGAGACCGTGGACCCAGTTTGTATTTAGACAGTGAATCCTTTTTTTATTTTTTCAAAGTAAGTTGAATTAAAATGTCATAAAGACAGTTGATATCAGTCTAAGCAGAAAGCTAACGAGTTTGAGGTTCTTGCTTGAGTTGGGAATTTAGACATATCGGAGACGTCAAAATCACTCTCAACTGGCTACTTTCCAGCCATGCATTTATGATTTCCATTGCGTGAGGAATCCGTCTTGAGGGATTGGAATGGACGTCAAAGTCGGCGAAACTATGTAAGCCATCGAATTGGACGCTTAATTTTCCATCACGTTGCACATGGCCCCCATTCAATAATTGATCCTCACAGTCGTTAAAGGGGTCTGTGGGTGTGCACAGGGTAAGTGCAACAGTTTCATTTGCAGCTAAAATTAACTTGTCTGCACAACAAATGGCTGCCAATTGCGAGTAAAACTGCAATATGGATATGACAACCAAGGTGTACGATTTAAGGGGAAAATAATGATGCACATTCGGTTTTATAGTTTGGTGGCACACCCAATTAAAGGGGTGTCCTGTGATCCGAGGCTTAGTGCTTACAAAACATTATGAGTCATTATTCCAAAGTGTAGATTATAAGAGTACAATTTTTTTGAGTATTCGACTGAGTTCCTTAAACGATGTTTGGAGAGAGGCAAAATTTGGAATGTGGAAAAAAACAAAAAATGCCCTGGAAAATTTTCGGATGTTCGAAAAAGATAAAAAAAAAAAACAAAAAAAGAAAACATCGTGAAAACAATTAATTATCTTGTGTGCCAATAATTAGCTATAGAAAATAAAGGAGGACAAGTCTGCCACAGACGAAAACCAATCAAATTCCAAGTCATAAGGTGCCCAAGAAAAAAAAAAGGAAGAAAGGGTCCAATGCAACAGACAAAATGGGCAGGGGGAAAAAAAGAAAAAGAAAAAAAAAACAATTTGGAAAAATTACTCTGTAAAATGGCAATTAAGTTTGCCCTACAAGCACGCCGTTGTCATTGGGTCAATTGCCATAATGACGATTTCTTGACTTAATAATAAAAGGAACATGTAATTTTCAAAGTCATTGTCCACAATTTCCACACTAGCAGTGACAGTGTAGCAGTGAAGCTCTCAGTTTTAAGCAGGTTTTGGACACAAGTTACGTATATAAAGCAATAGAAAGGACAGAAAATATCAATATTAAATGAAAATGATTCTATACAAACTAAAAGAGTTTTTTAAATATATGTGAAAAGTATTTACGATTGTATATGGGCTACCTGGGCCCTTGTATAAATGATTAAGGCTTTGTTAATTTAAACTCCCGTGCTTCCCTTCTTGTCCCTCGACCTCGGAAGAAAAACAGAGAGATACACGACTCCGTCTAGTTGTCTTGATGGGGGCAAATGAGGCATGTGAAAACCTTTTTCCCTATTTTTATGGTGGAAATTCGGAAGTAGCAGTTGGCTGGAGGCCAATTGATATTCGTTTTTGGCACGGAGGCCAATTGTGCATTGAAGGTCACAACCTGGTCAGGTAAGGGCTAGAATGCTGACACTCAAATCAAATTACACAAAAGCAAAAGACAATTTGTTCTCTCTTTTGTTAGTTTTCCTGTGTCGGAAGTACTTCAATCGGCCCGGTAGGCCGATCTAGATTCCAACAGGCCCTTTGATATCAATTTCTCAGCAACAACGAACTAATAATTTCCTGGCAGGTATCCGGGGCCTGCCCGAAAGGTAACACTCATGAGCAAAATATACTTTGGGGGGTTCATAGATGTGGGTTAAGTGGATGGGACGAAGACCCATAATTGGACTTAGCTGAAATTTCATTAATTTGAACCCAGCACTTGAAAAACTCAAAATTTAATTTATTTGAAATTTAATAAATTCATAATCTAATTGATCTAAAATCCAATAAATTAGAATACTCTAAACTCTAAAAAAAAAATACAATATAATTGAATCCGATACATTTGTAATTTGATGAAATCAAAATTTAAAATATCCAATGTTCAAATAATTTAAGAGTTCAAAAAACTCTACCTAAATGTCATTTTCTATATATATAAGTTGCTTAATTTACAATCCATTATTCCCTAAGCACTTGTCTTTGTCTTTTGTATATGGGCTGGTTGATTAGGACAAAACACCCGAAAAAAAGGTATCTAAATAGGTCACCCATATAAAGAAGCCAATCGGATGTAAAATGTCTCCTTTGCTCACTCAAAATCTTTTCTTTCTTTGTCTCTACTTCTCTATCACTCTCCCCAGATGGCCGGCTATCTAACCCTACGTCTCTCCATCCTCTCCTTCATCCTTCTAAACCTTCCCAGCCTGACCATCTCCGACGACACGTGCGCTTACCCATGTTACCCTCCTCCTACCGGCTCCGGTGGCACACCGGTCATCACGACACCGCCACCGTCACCGCCATCGCAGTCGGGATCATATCCACCTCCCGGATACTACCCTTCTCCTACAGGAAACTTGCCAATCAACTATCCACCCCCGGCTGGTAGTAATAATGGTAACTATTACTATGGTCCTCCTCCTCCCGATCCTATCTTGCCATATTTCCCATTCTACTATAGAAAGCCTCCTCATCAAACCGACCAGTCATCGGCAACCAAGCTCCAGCTTCGAAGGTCAACTGTTTGGACTGCCACAACTATTGTTCTTGCTCTAGTTAGTCTTGTTTTTGCTTTGTGGTTGATGTAAGTGAGAATTTTGATGTAATCAAGTCCCTTTTATGGATCATAGGTTATCTTAAATGATGATATTTTAACTTGAATTTCCTCTATATATATATATATATATATATATATATTTTTTTTTCCTAGAACATAATTGAAAGGAAACTAGCTACAATTGTTGATCTTTCCGTCATCATGGTGGTGCTCAACATAGAATAGTTTTGATACTTGTTATTGCAAGAATTTTGATGCTGCAAATTAAAGAGATGGGCCGAGAGGTGGGATTTTTTTATTTTTTATTTTACTTTTTTTGTTGGCAAAATAATGTAGAAACAATGATGAAAGAGAAGAAGAGGAAACTGCAGAGAAGGTGGTCCAAGTACCTCTATCTGTCGTTTGTTAATTTAGAATATTCTACTAATTTTCATTTTCTTTTTCACCAAGAAGACATCATAACGGCAGAATGTAACTGATTATCATAAAGTGAATTTGAGATTATGATATATATATAAAAATAAATTTGTTTTAAATTATATAAAATTTGAGTATGTATGTTATATTCTTGAAATTGAGTCTTTTTTTAGTTTTATTCCAGATTCAGTTTTATCATCAGCTACACTCAAGCGTAGGAAAAATTCAATTAAGTTTCATGAAATATTGAAGAGTATAAAGAAATTTTATCAATTTCCTTAATGAGGGCTTATGTCAATTTTTATAAAGCCTTGGTTTCTTTTTTAGTTCTTTTCATTTGAGTGGGCAGACAGTTTCACTGCTGCTGCTGCTCTGTCGCTTTGTTGAATAGTTTAGGCCTCGGTTGTCTTGATTAGTATTGTGTAACAACTTGATCACATCACACGCATGGTTTGGATGACAATGATACATGAACCAATTCAGATGGTCCACAAATGAGCTCCTTGAGCCTTCGTGACGATGCCAAATAACAGTATCTTTTAATGTTTTGGAAATGTTACATAAATGGGTATACCTTGACGGGGTCAGACTTATAAAAAGTATTGCATCGTACTGTCATAATGTTAGTTGCACGTTTGAAATCATTCAATATATGGTAACAATTGATGATGAAGACAACAAATATATTTTGAACAATTATATGATACTATCAGCTCACCTGACTTGCCTTGAAACAACCAGCGTTAAAGCCTCCTATTTTTTATCTTTCAGGCTTTTCCACTTCTTAGGAAATTATAGTATTCTCACTCACCATTTATAAATTAATAACACAAGGCAATCCTATGGTACAAAGAATTTTTCTAAACAGTTTTTCTTTTGGACTTTCCATGCTTACTGTTTCTTGTTTTAATTTTTAATTTTTCTTTTTTGGGGGGTTTGCTTGGTACGGATTTCTCGCAAAGTATAAATATTGAAAGAAAATTCCATAGTTTTTCTTCATATAAATATGCAAAATTTCATGCCCTCGTCAACTTTTAAAGCAATGCATATGTCTACCAGTAAGTTAAAACTCTATTTGTTAAACAGTATTGTTATATAGTGTGAGAACACATCTATATGATTGACAATAGAGAGCCGAAGGTGTGCAGCTACATTAATTGCATTTCAGAAGAAATACTATTTGTCTACTCATTTTCAAGCCATTGTCCACTTACTAATCTGTCATGGAGTGCCCTCATACCAAAAATCTACATTCAGATGGCAACCATCTATCTAACCACAAAGTGCTTTAGTGTTTCATCACTATTCTATGGAGAAAACATATTAGTGTAAATGTGCAATACATGGAATTTAGATTGATTACACAATATTCATGACAGCAGAAATCATATTGGAAGAGGCAAGGTATTTCAGTACCTGGTAAATACTTCACTACATTAGCTTCTGTGGGTGTTCAAATGTATAGGGTGGCAAGTTCTTAGAGTTGAAGAACTCTCTGCTATCAAGCCGACATTACTAAACATTCCAGTTAAATGGTACAGTAGCTGCTGCCGCATATATGCTACTTGGTAATGTAATGGAATGGTGCGAAGGAAGCTTCAACAGTTGATTGTAACACTTCCAATTTTGCTCTTCACAACACTAAATCATGCTTTCGTTTATCTCACTCGATTCTTCCATTCTCTTTTGCAACATGTCCACGTGACAGCTAACTGTGAGAATTTTTATCCAACGGCTAATGCAACTGACTTCAGGAGGCTACACCGACAGCTAGATGACCTAACCCAGAACTGCTGCCAATTCCAATGTCTTTCATACTACTTCTCACCATCTCACTGCTAATGCTCTGTCTACCGTTTCCCATTTTCAGCCTTCCCTCGACCTTTTGGTCTTTGAATAATCCAGTATAACCGGATATTGCATGCCTTCGCAAATTGGTGTCCTTCACTTTGTCACTCTCCCTCCTGCAGGTGGCACCAGTTTTAGTCACAACTTCTTGGTGGAAGTTATGGTTGGTCGGTGCGGTACAACAGCCTTCAGAGGGCTGCATTGGAGGGCAACGAGAGGGCACAAGCAGATCAGTTGTTTTCACGGAATCTCTAGCAGAGAGTGGATGGTCATTTCCTGCTCTGGAAAGTAATTGCGATCTAGCAGCAGCTCCACGCCCCACACTCGTTGATCGTGGTTGTGCCTTAGCTGGTTTGGGGTTTGATACTGCAGCCTAAGGTTGGAGAAGAAAATGATGAATTTGACCTTATTTTTTATAAACAGTTGACAACTTGTTTAGAACAGAGATGCTATAAACACAAACATTGCAGACGAGTATAAATATAGTTCTATGAGAGACTCTAAATGCAATGACCATGAATCAATCAATATTTCAATCTATCATACACTCTAGCCGAATCCCACTTCTTCCTTTCACCATTCTTTCTTCCACAGCTTCTAATCATATCTAATAATGTGGCCAATAGCAATAATTGGTGATGTGCTGAAAGTTGTATTCAGCCAAAGTTAACTAAATGAATAATAATTTCGGATTATCCTACAGATAAGGGTGGTCTGAGAGGCATGAATTCTAAGTAGTGAAAACAATGTTATGGCTTCCTTTATTACTTTATTACTAATTTCACCATAGAATAATGGCCATAGCAAGTTAAAACAAGAATGGGAAAACTACTGATGTACCTTGTTAACAGTGGAACTAGCATGATAGAATGAAGGCATAGGTGTTGCCTTAAAGTTAAGGCTTTTCCGGAATTGTTTAACCTCAGCCTCAATCCTTTCCTGCAGATAGAAATGCATTAGTATGGTTCAGACGTACTTACTTAACATTTGACCGATAAAGCTAAATTAGTGCTTTTGATTGCCCATGAAAATAAGCATAAAAAATCTTCCTTTTATAAGATGAAATAATCCATGCAGGAATGATTAATTCAATTTATTGGCAATAATAAAAAGCCCCCTATTGGATGCATTCATGTACCTGTTTTCTTGCTTGAATCTGATTCATCTCATCCTCCTTAGCATGCAATTTCTCTTCTAATTTCACATAGTACTGAATCAGATGGATTTAAAGAAAATGGTAAGAATTCACATCCATTCCCAAAGTCACAGGAAATTTCAGATTGAAACATTAAGAAGCCAGATTACCTCTTTCCTTCTTTCTGCTCGTTCGTTGCTTTTGAAACTGAAAACTGAAGGGCTTGCCCTTGTTTCTGGCTTAGCTGAAGTATTACTCTGCTTAAACCTGCGTAGTGATTACTCTGTTAAATTGAGAAAGTCACAATACAAGATTACAATAAGAGCCCTGCAAGTGCATCTATCAGACCTGTTTGGGCTTTGACGTGCTCTAGGTTCGACCTCACTGGATCCAAAAGGTTGAGTTTTAGATACTTTTTTCAGCCTTGCTTCCTTTCCACTGCCAGAACTAGAGAGACGTCTTGAAGACTGCATAAAATTGAAAAAAGAAGGTGGACATTGAGCAAGAAAGAGAACAGAGAGTACCTTTTGCTCCCAATGTTTAACCTCATATTGCATGTTTCAGGGTCCTAAGCATGGAAGACCAGACAAACAAGAAAATTTTCTGGTAAGAACATGAAATCAAAAATAAAATGTGGTATTTGCGGATTTTGAATATTTTGTCATCCTAATAAAAACCTACCTCTTTCTTCGGAGTTCTATGGGGTGAAGGTCTAGTTGGAGCAACAGCCTGTGTTGATTGCTTTTCCTGTTTCGTTCTTCTTTGAGGGCTTTCTTTTTCCCTTTGGTTCTGATTTCTTTCAGCGGATTTCGAAGCATCGCTATCACTGCACTTCTGGACTTGATTAGCATTAGCGTGAGACTTCAATCTGGCCTTGGTGGATGTATCCTCCTTTGCAGCTTTCAACTGGAATGACAAAATTACTACGTTACGATGAAACAAGAAAACAGGATACAAGACTTGAGTTGAATAAATCTAAAATGAATGAGAGATGAACAGAGGCATTGATCTTTTGTGAGTAGGTAATATTGAGCTGAATTGTTAAATGCTAGCATATCATCAAATCTTCCAGGTTTAATTGGCAATTGACAATAAAGTTTCTGATGGTCTTTCTAGACTTTCTGATCAAGAACAAAAATAGATAAGAACATAAAACCACACCTTTGGAGTTTGCTGATGCAGTGCACTGGTTTTATAAACTTTCCCAGCTGTCCTACTTTTAGTAGATGAAACAGTGGGCCTAGATGGTTTATCTGAATTTGCAGCATCGTCTTTGAAAAGCTCCTTTTTCTTTTCTTTTTGTTTGCCATTGTTGAGATGCACCTTGCCGCATTCAGTTTCAAAATGTGCTTCCTTGGGCTTAGGTTCCTCAAGGGCACCTTCCACTGAAAAATTAGCATTGCACAAAGCAGATTCCATCTGAGATTCAGAAGACGAAACACCAGCATCTTCTCTTTCACATGGCACCATTTCACAGTCTGCATGATATTCCGAACCTTCAGGGCTCTCGTCAAAGTGGGCACGACGATTGCCATCATCTACATAGTCAAACTGGCCTTTGAATTTTCCACTGTCATCCTCCATCAAGCGCTGATCAGACTGAGCGTAACTTCTATTCCCATTCACATCATTGTCTTCTCCTTGACAACCCACAATTTCAGAAACGTCATTTTGGCAGGATTGGTATTCTCTCCGATCTTGGCCACCAAACGAGCCTGGAAACCGAATACCCTTTTTCTTGAATTGGGCTTCAAAATAAGCTTTCTTCTCAATAACTGAACCTGGCTTCGAGTATCTCTCTACCTCTTCAAGATACTTATTGTGAGAAAAAGTTGATCTCCTCTCCCAAGACAAACCTTCACTTTCAAACCTTCCAAATGATATGGAGCCAGAGTGCAGAGAATCCACCTATCCCAGTTCAAAACAGACCTAATTATCCCTAATTGTAAACCAAGAAATGAAATTTTGTATATCCAAGCAAGAAAACTTCAGTTAACACAAAATTTCCCTTCAAAGATCAGCAACAACAGCCTCCAGAATTTCACTTTTTAACGGAAAAAATTGGCATTGGCATGTATATACAAGTACATCACTTCCATATCCACTCCAGAAGATCCAAAACAACAAAACAAAAGTACACAAAACTTGAAAATCTAAACAACAAAAACTACTGATATTACTCTAAAAAAACCAACTAGAATATTGCTTTCAATTAAAATGCACATATGAATAAGAGTAGTCAACACTGTTGGATGTCAGATCCTCGTCAAGCGAAAAAAAATAATTAAAAAGAGAAAGAAAAATACCCGAAAGCTAAAGCTGGAGGAGCCCTCTTCAATTTCACCAGCCATGAATTGCCTCAAATCAAGAACTTAACATTCCTGCTAATTCGAAGAAAGAAATTAAATCAAATTAAAACCAAAAAAAAAAAAAAAAAACACAACAAAGGAAGGAGCAAAAAATCTTCAACATTACCCTCCTACAAGTCTCCTAATAATCACCATAAGCAGTCATACTAAATAGTAAAATGACAGGAAAAGAGCACCTTTAGACACCCATTTCCAGAAATAAAGTTAAAACAATGCACAAGCTTCAAAATTTTCTCTCGTTTTGTCAATGGAAAAGGTTCTGTTTATCAACAAAAGGCAGAGGACACAGTGAGCCTTAGCAATCAGATTGTGACTTGCAGCTGAATAAAGGAATAATATAATACGGAGAATGCGTGCTCACGTTACACTCTTAGATCCGTTCCTCTGTCTTCTTCTTCCTGCACATACACATGCACACACATGTACACACATGTACACAGTACACAAAAGTGTATCTAAGGAAACGGAAATGCCACCTTTAACACGGAGAGTGATGCGTCCCCATAAAAAGTATATTTATGATTATTGAATTGGATAAAAATAAGGCAATAACCTGTTGAGAGGAATATGATAATAATAATAATAATAATAATAATAATAATAATATAAATTATTAATATTATATTTAATTTTGTGATTAAATAAAATTAAATTTAAGAATTATTTTACTGTTTCTTATATTAAATGTATTGTTTAATAGATATTTATTACAAATGTACATTTATGGTCTTATTTTTGTTCAATTATGGCGTTTGTATTATATTAATCCTCTGAAGGAAAGTTCACATGTGCCGCGAGTTGTCCCTTTTGGTCTGGGAATGGACACTTGTAAAGTTTTCTGTTCTGTTCTGTTTTCGATTTGTCGCCTTCAATGTTGCCGTATGATCAGACTTTGGAATCAACGGCTCACGTCTTGGAAGGATTCGAGGGTCCGCTAATCGGACGGCCCAGGTCGGAGCTTGGGGGTGTACAGAGAAAGGAACAATAGGGATGCTTCACGTGTCAGTTCAGGAGGCATTGACTTCCCAGCTGTCCGCATTGACTTCCCAGCTGTCTCTAACTGATGCCGCACAATCACAATGTTAATTAAGGACCCATTTGTTATAAATACCGATTTCTGATTTTCAATTTTTTCAATGCAAAAATCAATAATTACATTTGACCACTTTAGAGGGGCTCAAACATAATTATAAGATTCAAACTCTGCAAAAGGATAAGACTCAGTAGTTTTGGGCGACGTCACTCCACAATAAGTTTAAGAAAAAAATATTACGAGAGTGTTATGATTTAAAATAAGCAGATTAATTAGAAATCTATTACACCTTAATTCTAATTGAAAACTAATACTACTAATTTCAAATATAGAATGAAATTAAAACTTATATAAAGATAAATTTTATTCACCAATAAAATAAATTTAAATAGTATTTATCACATTGTTAGAATTGTTATAGTCATTTTTTATGTTAACTCATTTAAGAGAGAATATTGTTATTCACTTTATAATAAATTTATCAAAATTTAAAAGGTGTTGACTCTTATAGTCGTAATTAATAGATTTTTTAAATAGGTCATATTTATACTAAGTAATTTCATAATTTTTTTTTAAATTGAAAGTATTTTTTTAAGAAAATTATTATTTTTAATTTTTAAAAATTATTTAATTTTAAATTTATTTTTTTAACTTATTTTATCTTGTATATAAAATTTTTATTTTACTTTTTATGTTTTTTATATTTTTATATTTTATTTTTTTCACTAATTTTTTTAAGTTTTTGTGACTTTTATAAAATGAGACCCAAAATTTGAGAAGAGTTATGTTGAACTAAAAAAATAATAAAAAGAAGTAGTTTTTGAATAACTATTTATATTATTATTATTATTATTTATTTTATTTTTTTTCAAAATTGAAACTAGAAACCTCCATAATTTCCAGCGAAAGCCGGACACACTGTAAGCGAAATGGGGCCGAGGAACTTTTTGTGTGGACGATGAAACCACAATGATTACAGCCGTTGGATTAGATTAGGGTGGGTCCACTACTTGATAACGTTAATACGGACAAAGCTCAATCGCTCCTTTTGGCACGTGGATGTCTCGGAGCCACCCGGCAGAATGTATGGGTACGGCGCCGCCCATGGACTTGTAATCCGTGCTCAGATCTCTCGTCCCACCATGTGGATTCAGATTCCAATCTTGACCGTCCATATCCCACAGTTGGGACCACTCGATGGTGTGGTCCACGCTGCATGTTCATGAATGGAAAGGAGTGCACCCCGTGTGCCCACATGAACTCCGTACGCAGTCTTTTTTATTTTCATTTTTATTTTTCTTTTTTGGCGAAAGAATTGTCCAAGTTTATAAGATTTCTCAATCAGCCTCTCAATTTGCAATATCGTTGCAATTATGTCCAATTAGAGAAGTGAATAATTGCTGTCAAAATCACTAAAACCAAGGAAAATTATCGTGGACCCATGGATTGTAACCTATACAATTCATATATAAATGCGTTTTTTCTTTTGTTAATAAAAAAGGGAAAATAAAGGTTATATTTTATAATTTTATTATAAAAGTTATATATTATTAAAAATAATAATTTCTGTAAATATTCATTTAATTCAACTGAATATTTTTATAGAAAATCAAATATAAAATTCTTAGAATAATTTTTCTCGTATTAGTGGTCTACAATTTTTCTCTTAATTACTACATATAATCCTAGTGGCCAACGAAGCCATTTATTTAGTGGTGAGAACTAAATATAAAATTCATAAAAGTAAAATATATATATATATATATATATATATATATTATATAATTTATAATTGAACCAAAATTTTAATAAATAAATAAGCAAATGAGGAAGCAAGATGCAAGTACCTTTCGGCTGTGAGCAATAAACCAACAATAAATAAGCCAGACCCATTAAAGGAGGGATCCCCACATAATTTTTTTTTTTTTTTAAAGGAAAATAAAAAGGACATACCACCGGCAAACAGATCATCTACACTGGTTTGTGGCTACCTAATCTAGAAGATATATTTTTCTCATCTTCACTTGAAATTAGTTGTACATTAATTATTTGGCATACAATACATTTAAGCGTGAATTCATCAACTCCATACCCATGTGGCATCACAGAATATGCCTTCTGGTAATTATTTGAAATGGCGTCTTGCAAGGGGAAATTAATGTGGATCCTCTCTACATTTCAGACACTGAGCTTTGGAAGATTTTCAACCAATGACACCCATCACCAGCCAGGCATGTAGTTATTGACATTTGCACCAATGAAGTTTGGTTCACCAAAATTGAGGTTTCTAGTTTAAATCTCAATCAGAATCAATGGATCAAAGAAAAAAAAAAACAGAAAAAAAAGTGTATTTTATATTCTAAGCTGAGAGACTGTAGAAATCACTGAAAATTAAGTGTTTTATCTCTCAATATGTTACTCTTTTTAGACGTGTTTTTCAATAGATATAGCAATAAACCTAAGTATCGAATGAATGTATTTGGTTTTTATGTAGTAGTGTTTTTGCTTTTTTTTTTTTTTATCTGAATGAATTGGACAGATAAATAACTTACATGAATGAGATATAAGTTCAAACCTCCTAAGTAGGGAATAGAGTTTATATATACTCACAAGTCTAAGAACTTTTTTTTTCTTAAAAAAAAAAGAAGAAGAAGTCTAAGAACTTGTTTTGGACAAGGCATTGGGTATATCTTATTATTATTATTTTATTTTATTTTATTTTTTGTTTGGTTGTGGCTATAAGTCTGCGATTTGACTAACGTGGGCTAACGTGGAAAGGAATAAGATCATGTGAAAACGTATTTGTAAAAAAAGGAAGATCTATCTCTTTTTTCATTATTAAGATATTTATTTTAGTTGTAAATTATATAATAAGTAATTTTCTTTTTATTTTTCATAAACTCAATATCTTATTTTTAAAATTAGAATCCAAAATTTTAAAAGCAAAATTTTAAATTATTAATTATTTTAAGAGACAAAAAAAATTATTTTTTATTATATATTTCAGGTTAAGTCTTTTAATAAAATAAAAAAAGTTGCTCAATAGATCAGTAAACATTATACTTGGAAATGGGAGAAAAAAATTGATATTTACTGCAAAAGGAAATTAAGAAATTAAGAAAGGGCAAAATGGAAATATTTGTCGTCACCCCTTCGGCTCAGAAAAGTAAGAGGAAGAACCAAAGTTTCCTATCTGTCTACACAACCACGTTTATATACATCCAAAATTTGTAGTTTGTCATGGCCCCAAGAATGCACATGCAATGTCTCCTTGTTTAAGGGTTTAATAATTTCGATATATATATAGAAAAAACAAAGGAAGAAAATAATGAATTTTTTATATTATTGAATTATATTGATTTTATATAACAATAAAAAATATTATTTTAAAAAAGTATTAAATTATGCTAATTTAAATATTATTTTATTGCAATCTCCCCTCGTGTGGAGACCAGAAGAAATTTTAAATCTCTCTGGGATCAAAGAACGATCGTCCAATGGGCTATGAAAAATGTCACGTTTAACAAGAAGGCAGCCCAAGTTAAATTTTGGGCCAAATTTGCTATTTAGATTGACATTTTATGTTCCCAAAATTCCCTTAAAGATGGCATTGGCGGTGCGACGAGACATTGAAAGTAAACTTGGTGATGTTGCTCGGTGGATGCCAAGTCTAATACTCGGGAGTGAGGCTTGGGGTTTGAGCATCATGCCCCACTCATGGATAATTTTTCATCCCTCGATTCAACTAACCCAAGAAAAAAAAAACAAAAAAAAAAAAAAAAAGCTTGGTGATATTCAATTTCTTCCCCAACCTCACACATCCTTTCTTTTCGTGTAGCATGCCCCCTATATTTGACTATATAAATTGCAAGTTCTCAAATCTGATTGAGACCTTTGAAGTTTTGTTATACCAGAAAACAAAAGGAAAAAAAAAAGAAGTCAGCATTGTCCAATTAGATTTTTAATAAGCATTTTATAATGACTTTGAAGACAAAAATAAATAAATAAAGAGAAGTCAATTTATTTAATAGTCATGGATTGCGATGATTCATTATTAACTCTTTCTTTTTTTTTTTTTGTTTAACCGAAAAAAGAAGAGCATGCAAGATACAAATATAATGGAAAGAAAGAAGAATCTAGCGCGAACATGAAATTTAATTTACAATAAATTCCGCGATAATTCAACTCACAAAAATCCAGTCAACAATGACGCGGAAAAGTGGGTAATGAATCCATGAAAATTGACAATTCACAAGAAGGTTAGGCCATTGGGCATGCTTTTTCATACCAAACTTTGGTTTTTTTCCCAGCGATTCCAAGAGGGAAAGAATCGTTCAGAGGCCGAAATCCATTTAAGAATCCAATCACTTTACCGAAAAATCTGCTAAGGGCCCACGGATATGAGATTAACGATTCAATTTCTCATCTGGGTCCAAAGTTGAGGAAAGCATGGAATCAATGAAAGCCATGAGGATGGACCTAAAAACAGCAAAATAAAAGAGGTGCAATACAAATAATGATCCCTAATTGTTATTTTCTTGGTGATGTACAAATGTGTTGTTATGGTGTGGAATTGCCAAAAGGAGCCACTTATTTTCTTGATGGCTCAATTCATGACTCCAATCACATCCATTTGTTGGTCCAATTCCCTGCTGGCTTTGTGTCAGTAGTTTGCCCTACAAGGATCATGACATTTCTCCCTTTTAACCTGTATGTTATTATCTTAAGTACTTATGTTTCTATGTGTCTATTCTCTTCAAATCACGCCTCTAATATATTTGGTCCAAGCACCACTTGCAAGTTATTGGACACCCATTTTCATAGTTAGAGAGGAAATGAATGGAAAAGGAATTTTACCCCATCTGAAACATCATTCACGAGTTGGGTGTATATGTGTCCTTGCCAAATTTGAGTTAAGCGAACGTCTCAATTAAGTTGCAAGTTATTGGACACCCATTTTCATAGTTAGAGAGAAAATGAATGGAAAAGGAATTTTACCCCATCTGAAACATCATTCACGAGTTGGGTGTACTTGTGTCCTTGCCAAAATTGAGTTAAGCGAACGTCTCAATTAAGTTGCAAGTTATTGGACACCCATTTTCATAGTTAGAGAGAAAATGAATGGAAAAGGAATTTTACCCCATCTGAAACATCATTCACGAGTTGGGTGTACTTGTGTCCTTGCCAAAATTGAGTTAAGCGAACGTCTCAATTAAGTTTGAGTCTCACTCACCCCTTTGAGACCAAACAATCCGAACCGAGAATTATGCTTCTTCCTTTGGACAACAGTACTGAACCTGTATATGAAATTAGACCAGTCATTTGCACATAGAAAATTTGTCAGGCTTTTTAATCTAGATAGCTTTGTTATCAATTTCAAATAATAATATATATATAAAAAAAAACGTATGCAACCGTGCTATTCCTTTTGGGAATCAATTCCTTTATCGCATTCCAAAGTAACGAATCATCGCACATTTCTATGCGTGTATGTCTATGTCAGCTCCATTTTGGATCATCATTTTCGGTTTTAGTTTCTTAGTAAGTACAGAAATAACGTGTTTTTATAGATGCGAAACACTTTTGTACACGAATGTGAATTAGAGGCGCTAGGAAAGTTAGATTGAGTCGAGTTTTGTTTTGAATATCAAATCATTTAAGTTGAGATATTTTAAATTTTAAGTATGTTAAATTTTAAAATCCATCAAGTTTCAAGTATATTAAATATAATATTTATTTGATTTTAAGTACATAAATTTCAAATTATTTGAATTTTAACTTAATTAAAATTTCAATTTAATTGAATTTTCAGTCATTTTAAATTTAAGTTATTTAAATCTCAATGATTTTAATTTGGAACATTACGAGTGGCAAGTCATTTGATTTTCTTAATCAATGTAAATTTGCCCATGTCAAGTGTGAAGCAAATTAAGTTGGATTATTGGGAGAAAATTATTTGAGTCGAGCCGGTTTTTGTCAACTCTTAACAAATATGAATGCTACCTCAAGAAGCAACTAAGTAAGTGTTTTTTCTTAACATGAGAAAAACCTGTCGAAAACCCCTTGAAATTAACCATAAATATTACCCATTAACGCATAGGAAATGTTCATCTATTGATTATTTTTTCTTTTTAGGTGATTCGGTATTATGACATGGAGCTACCTTATGATATTAAGCATGGCCCATATATATGCTGGAGAATCAATCCTCGCACAGGAGGGAAGCACCATAATGTATCATTTTCATTGTTCATGCCCATCCAAGCCCAATGATGGGTCATTACATCGTCTTGGTTATCATCCTATTATTTGCAATGTCCCTATCCTTTGCCTGCTACGTTAGTCAACATAGACAATTCCTCAACTTTAAACCTTAATCAAATGCCGAGTTTCTGCTTCCCCCTGTGGGTTTTTGATTTTAGGTAATACAAAAGTCCAAATAAGCATTATTCATGACATGCTTTGACTTGTTTCATAAAGTTCTATGTTGACATTATGATGAGAATGAACTAGCATTGTTATTGATTAAGAACATGCATGTAAAATGACAAATGAGTCCAAAAAAAAAAAAAAAAACAAAAAAACTCATCATGTATGTATAGCACTATACCCTACCTACTAGATTAAGACACAATTGAATGGTTGCAATTTGGGTTGGCCACTAGAACAAAATTCTAATTCAAATTCTACTTACCTCGAAGTGCCATAAAATGTAGACTTTAATTCGCATTAAAAAAAACAGAGAGAGACACTTTATTCACTCTAAAACAGAGCATATTTTCACTTGCAAATTGATTAAGTGGTGCATAAATTACCACGATTGAAGTCTAACTCCGTGACAATATGCTATTGTGGCGTAAATCAGCGGCCCTGACACTTCCATTGTTGCTAGAGTTCCGTTAGCCCATTGGCAGGCACCCTTGTTGAGCTCCTTGATCCTTTCGTTATCTTGCAAATAAAACACATGGATTTGCAGAAATCGACAACAAAATCGCACTTCTACCCCTATAACAGTTTTGTCATAACCTATAAGATGCAATTTAAGCACTGCAGTTTGCTTTTTGTTTTTTTTTTTTTTTTATTTATTATTTTGAGTACATTACTTGCACTTTATTAATTTGCTTGGATTCCAAGCGGGGAGGAATTGGCTAGTAGTTAGCCAATCCCAAAAATCAAGTCATATGTGGTTAATTCCTTACAAGTTATCAGGTTTCAGCATGAATAATATGTTTCTGATTGGACAGAGAAGGATGGTCATACCTTGTGCAAAGCTCAATCTGTAATATCACTTCGTCCAAAAATACTTAGAAATAAAAATCACACGAATACCAACCACCCACTGTTAGTCTAATGAAAAGTACGAAAATGGTACTATCTAGATTAAACAAACAGTCCCAAATTCAAATTTTCTTGATTATATTTTTTTTGTTTCAAGTAAGAGTTGTAACAACGAGAGCTGCGGAACTCATAACTTGGAATTTGTCAAAAGTAGTTCCTCTTACGTGAAAGCAATTCCTTGTCATCGAAAATTACAACGACACCCTTCAGGTTGTGCCAGGCAACCGTGTTTGTGGTTCAACACCTTTATCCCAGGACATGGGGCTCACTCGCAGTTGAATCCTGTGGCTAGAAAACAATACTACATCTGGATTGTCAAAACATATCCAAGCAAATGACTCACCGTATTCCTGCAACAGCCGCAAAAAATTAAAAGGCCAAGGGTGCCTTCACATTCAAGTCTCAAGCGTTGCGGGGACAAATCCAGGCCACCTACTTTTGACATTCACACACAATTTTTTTTCTAGGTATTGACTCTCAATGAAGTGTAGGTCCCAGTTAGGGTAGCCGATGTCAATAATCTGGTGTCCGTATCCTTGTAATCGGAGGGAAAAGAAAAATAAAAGACAAAAACTAGATAAATAGGTACAAAGTCAATAGCCCTTGCCCCACTTCACTTTCATCTGGTCCCTACATCAGTTGGATCCTACCCTCTCAAGCCTCCCCCTTTATCTCACCCTCCCCAACTTGGAATAATTCACACAATCACAACATAACACGCTTTAGATGTATAAATTTTCCACCCTAAAATGTGAGAGTTTAATAATAATTCACTTTGTCTCTTTTCTAATTGATTTGCAATTCTTTTATTGATATTTTTCATGTAAATGAAAAGAAATTCATGATAAAATATATTATTAAATTTTAAATTTAATATACGTTAATTCAGTTTAAAAAAATCTTATTTATAATTATTATTATTTAAGTGAAAATTTAACTAAAGGCTTTAATAAATTTTTTTTACTTTAAATTTATGTAAATAATGATAAATATCTCTACAATTTTTTTTTTGTTATTCTCTTTATGCAGAATTAATAGTTTTTTTTTTTTTTTTTGCGTTAATTCGACATTTTCATAAACCCCTAGTAACCATATGACTAGGGTATGGGCATGCAGGCGAGCTTGGACCTACCAATGCATAGGGAACGTCCATGTGAGCCCTATGATGAACAGCTGATCATGCCTAACTGTCCCTGTGTAAACGTGGAGGCAAGCAATAGCGAATCCAGGGACACACATATATGTACACACTATTTCATTTATTTTGACCATGTGAGATGTGGTCCCTTTGATAAAATTAGAATCTTACCCCTAAAGTTTGCTTACATTTTCAAACAATTAAGCTTTACCCTTCCCCCAAAATTAGTTGTATTTCAACCTTGGTCCCCCATTTATATTCTAATTTCGCTGCTGCAGCCACCGATTATGATGCCAAGAGGAGGAAATTAATAAAGGGGTATAATTGATCAATGCGGCTCTTTATCTTTTGATGGAACAAATCAAATGTCCCAGTAAAAACTCAGAAATTTCTTCCCATTTTCTCAAAAAATTAAAATTTTGGGATAAAGAGGGGATGCGACCATCACATTTTAGCCACGGGAAATTGAATTTAATCAATTTCAACTTCAAAGGAAAAGCTATAAATGAAAGGACAAGTCATGAAAAGGACCATATATAATGTCTCAGAGGGCCCATTGTGTGACAAGATCACTCCAAAACAGGCCACTCCATAGATCATCCGCACTAGGGTTCTCACAACATAACTCAAAATGAAATTGAGAATCTGAAAAAGGAACAAGGACAAGGAGACATGAATCTTAAATTATGAAGGAGACCAAAGGAATTGCCTCTGATTGTACAAATTATATGTTAGCAAGTTACATTGCAAAGAAATGACTAGAAACCTAATATGCTTCCAATGTAGCGAATAGGGTAAGGAGAAAAAATGCAATTGTATGCAAGTGAATGATGGATATATGCTGACTACCATGTTGAATATGAATACAATTATATCAGTGTCTGTGTACATATGACTATGTTGAAGGTTGCATACCTAGTTTTCTAGCACACATGTATGAATGCATGATTGCAAAGACGACAGTGAGGAGCCTGTGGCGCTAAGAAGGTGGCAAGTAGAGTCGATCCATGGGCGGGTCAAGCTGAATTTTAGTTGGGTTATTTTGTGACACAGTTTACAAGTTTTGGATTAATTAGATCTCAAGTGATTTGGGTTTTAATATTTCAAGTTATAAATTCATTCAATTTCAAGTTTATCAAGTCTTATCGTGATATGGTTTGTCTTTACAACATCTTTTTTTTTTGTTTTTTTCTTAGGGTTGTTGCTTATTGAATAATTTTAAATAAAATTCTCTTTAATTCAACAAAAAAAAATTATCAAGTCACAAATTATCAAAATTTTAGATATTTTATATTTTGAAATTATTAAATTTTAATTTTATTGAATTCTAAATATATTAAGTTTTAGACATTTCAAATTTTAGATTTAAGTTATTTAAATTTTAAATTATTTTAATTTTAAATTAATTAAATTATAAACTAATTAAATTAAATTATTAGAATCAAATTAATTTTTATAACCTCTAATAAAAGGTTAAGGTCAGGATGACCATCACATATGCATCATCAACTGCAGTGGCTCGGGACCATCTTGTTGGGCCGAAGCCTATTTTAATGTACATATCTTGGATCTAGAGTCAATTATTAAAATCAAATTATAGTAATTATATAATTTAATTATAAATTATAATAAATAAAAATTATAATATAATATAAAATATAATAAAAAACTATTAAATTATAATATAAGTTAGATGCTTAAAGCTAACCTCATAAATCTGCATTTTTTTAACCCCCTTTTAAATCATATTTATTTCTTAGAACAAAAATTTAAATGTATACACTGATATTCAAAAGAAAAAAAAGCATCCTTGAAACATGAAGGATATTGCAAGATTGAATTTACATGCTTTTAAAATTTTTTCTTTTAAATCAGAAAAATTTCCATCATCGTCATTTTCTAGAGCACTTTCATTATCCCGTTAATTACGCTAAACAAGAAATGATCTTTGACCGGCAATCCTTTGAACATTAATGACACCGAAGGTGACACTTTGAAAGGCTCATTTTCAACACTCCTGTCCTCTGTATCTGGTCTTCACCCTGTTCTTCACATCTATATATATATATATATATATATATATAATGGGGAATTGGCTCAAATTTCAACACACAAATCAGCACAGAAAGTTGAGAGGCTCAATTTCAACCCACTTGAGGGGCCCTAAGACCTCTATTTTTTTATTGCAGGCTCCTTACAATGCCATGTGAGACCGTCATAGCCAACGTGACTCACTGTCTCGCCCTCGCCAAGACCCATCGCTTTCTCCCTCAGGCAGATTGGTCTCTTTTTGCCTGGCTTTATTGCTCATCTAATTAAAGCCTACATAACTCCAAGATTAATCTAGTCGACACTACCAAGATTATTTTTAGGGAAAAGTTTCGTAACCCAACTTATTGGCTTGACCCGTTGAATTTTTGTATCCATCGGATGTGTGTTAATATCGATTGCATGTATACTATTATGGATTAGTTGCATGAGTTATATATATATAAATCAATAGCATATATAGGATGTGTTTGTATCTTCCTTTCATTTCAGACACCAAGATTCCATTCCTGCACCTAGGGCTTGACAAGGTATTGTTTTGCTACAAACTAGAGCAAGTGGATGTGAGAAAGTGTTTTTTTTTTTCTTTTTGGTTTTTTCTTTTGATGAGTGAGATGCTTACTTTGACTATGGCGGGGGGGGGGGGTGATTGATTCGGTTTTGCGTCTTGAGAGTGATCCATCCAAAGGTGGCTTTTTGTCGAGCGTATGTCCCCTTCCATTGCTGCAAGCGGTTAAAGGTCATCTTGGGTTTGGCAATAGCTCGCCAAAAGGTTTATTCAATTGATGCGAATGTTGGTGCCAAGTGGCGAGACTTAATTGGACATTGGATTTATTGGGATGTGAGACTGATAGCACAGAAGTTTTGGCAGAAAGCTACTGATAATCATAAATTCTATAGTATATACGTTAGATTCGCTTTTAGAAAATTGAAAAAAGAAAAAGTTTTTAAAAGTTGTGTTGCGGCTTAAATGTGTGATTTTCTTATCGGTAAACCTTATATAATTCTTTCGGGCCATTACATAAAAGAATGTCTTATCCGATGTACCAAAAAAAAAAAAAGAAAAAAAAAAGAAAAAGAAAAGTCAATTGATAGAGGGGGTGGGAGACCCACCACAAAGTGTAAGTGAGCTATTTTATTTCCATTCTTGTGACAGATTAAGTAAAGATGATGTTTTTTTAATATGAATTCCAAATTTCAAGCTTTTCTGTCGTCAGGCATCAGCCATGATGCCAAAATGGCTGCATAAAAATATAAATGTGCAGGGCCAATACGAGGATCTTTGTGGGCATGCCTTTCTCTCGAAGCTCCTCTGCCAAATGGGTTTTTGTTATTTTATTGATGTGCCGACATGGTTCAATCTTTATTCGAGTGAGCAATCTTCCTCCTCAAGATAAATGCAACCAACTTTCGAGGCTTTTTTTTCTTTTTTTTGGTCGTGAAGAGTGAATGTGAGGTTGCAAAATTTGGGGCATCATCACATGAAATCACGTTCGTTGTAGGAAAAGTTGGAAAATTTAGGGAACCCACCACCCTATTCACGGTGGCAAGTCGTTGGCTATACGAGGTAGGGGTAGGATTGTAGGTGGATCAAAAGCTAGCCAAAAGGCAAAAGTAAGCCTAGGCTACTGGCTTTTGCCTCCTGCCTTTCTCTTTTCTTTTGGTATCACACATCGCTTGGCTAAAAGTAAAAATAACTGAAATTCAATTTTCTTTTCTCATTTCAGTATTTTAGCCTCTTTTTTTTTGTTTTTCTTTTGTTTTTTTTTTTCCAAACGAAGGCTATTAATTAGTTAAAATTTTGGCCAAATGTCGAGTCAAAACCGAGACCAGTGGTCCAAATCTCAATGATGTAATAATTTTTTACTTGGATCCCATTACGAGAACATGAGATAAGTGAATATGATATATAAAATAAAATTTAAATTATTAAATTTAAATATGAAAATTAATACATTATAATTAATAATTCAAGTCTTACCCCATTCACTACATCTATTTATTTGGTAAATTCCAAACATTTTCGTTTTTTACTGTCACTCTACAGAGCTTAGAATTAGGGGGTTTTATGACATGGATGTGAAACGTTTTTGGGTATGGGCTAGATGTAATTAATGTGTTACTATTATTATTTTGATTGTACATATTTGTAGTTTTTATAATTAACTATAATTATGTATTAAATAATTATCAGTGTCCAATTAATTATCATGGTAATGCAACATAATATTTTTTGAGAATTGGCGTTTGTCTTGTATCGTCCCCACCAACGTCCCTTCAATATTTCTAAACAATTAAACTATTAGCGTACACCTCTATCTTCAAATGTTGAACTCATCCCGTTATTATAGCAAGTCAACCCTTATTATTTCTAAACAATTATTGTTTTTATTTTATTAAAAAATTTATTGTACCACAATCCATACAATAAAAAAAATATATATATATATATTTTTTTACTTTTGTAAATTTTATATATCTTTTTAAAATTAAAACCTAAATACTTTAAATAAAAATTTAAAGTTTTAATTGCTAAAATTTCTATTAAGAACTCAAGAGACACACGTACCATATAGCAAACAAAGGTGTCTTGTTATAATGGAGATGGATAAAAAATACGTCAACTCCCCATTAACAAGGTGAACAGTTGCTAACAAACAATGTCTCCTTTTTTATCATAAAAATTCCTGGATAAAATTACAGGACCATAGAAAGATGACAAACGCAGATAATTGCCGGATCTACGGCCAATCAAAGCCAAACACTTCTAACAAAAGCAAAAGAAAAACAGTAAATTAGAATAAAAGAAAGGCCAAAGCCCTTTAATTCTCTCTCGGTCTCTTCATCTTCTCCAATACATTAATACTTTGGGAAGAAATTTTAAAATCAGACTCTACATGCATGAAAGATAATGAGGAGAATTTTCAAGATGTCCACCGTGTCTGCCTTTCTTGCCCTGGTTTTGCTCTTTCTAGTCTCCGGGGTGCTAGATTAATATACTTGTTTTGCTCCCTTCATAATAAAAGCTATAATAAACTTCGTTTCTTAGTGGGTGCATGGTCCTTATATCATGGAGGGTTTTGACAAGTTAAATGTGTTTGTTTTTTTAAGCTCCAAAAGTCTTGGGGACCTTTGCCAACATTTTGGGTACTGGAAGATCTTCCTTGCCCTGGAAATCCTCCTGCGAAAGGGTGTTTTTTTGGCGCACCAATGCTGCCAATTAGTGTGACACACACACAACCAGCAATCAAAAAATTCTCTTCATTTGGCTCCCTTCTGCTGCAGAAGAGTAGAAATCACAATCCAAGAAGGATGTAGTAGACAAGAGTAATTGGTAACGCTATCAACATTCCAAATATAACCCTGCAACAATTCAAAAGGGGGAAAAAAAAAATGGAAATTAGACATATCAAGTACAATGCCATTTTTGCTTTCTCTATGTATAACAAAACTTTTTGCTTACGCAGTGCTGAGAATTGCTGGATGGACATTGTACTCTTTAGCAAATACAAATGGAACTATTCCTTCTGGCAGTGCAGCCTGTCAGATAAAAAAAAAAAATAATCGTGTCAAGCTATTGCACATGGAAAGATTTAAAAAATAAAAAATAAAAAAGGAAACGAGTGCATGAATTTCTTTTTTTTTTTTTTTTGGTTCAACTAGAAGGCGAATTAACTATCAGTGACGACTTAGTAGTCACAATTGCACGAAATTGCAAAAGAGACCAAGGCAGGGAACAGTTTTTACCTGAACAATAGCAATGTGGAGGAGGGTACCACGCAGGCCAATGGCAATTGAAGCGGCGGCCATTACGGCAGGGCCTGTCAGGAACCGAACGGCCATGGCGAACGCCGCGACAGAGTTCCCGCAAGCAATTAGCTTCGGTTGTAAAGCCATAAACAGACCTTTCAAAACCCATAAATAACCAAGTTCAGGACATTTTAGGCATCCCACAAGAGAAAAAACAAAAATCCCCCTTTTTTTAATTTCATTAATTGGTGTCGAGTGGTCTAGAACCCAAGAACTTAAGACAAAAAATCAATTTTTTTCAGTTAATTGATTAAAACAAAAATTTCAATTCAATACTTTCAATTCTAATGGCCAACTTTTCTCGTCAGTATTTCAGCCACTTTCACTGATGCAGGGCCGAAATTGGCATCCATCCCAATAGGATGCCCACCAACCCTGGGACACAAGCGAAACCGTACCCATGTGTCGGGTGGGACAATCGATTTATAGTCCAGAGGGCAAAAAGCCCTTTTAATTTCCTTATTGACAACAACTCACAAAGCTCACAAATTCACAAAAAAGGAATGGATGGTTGTCATGAGCTATGCACATTCATGACCCATCGCCAAAAGTGCCAGACATCCATCCTTGGTGTCCTCCAGCACCACACAATGTGGTCAGAATTTGCCACGACGTCAACTAAGTTATCTTGATTTAGTCTTCTTGCGTTGGTATTAATTGCAGGAGTTGAGAGGATGAAAGGGCCAAATTACAAGAACTACGAACAACGAATTTACCTAAGCTGAACATAGCCATTCCAAGGCCAGCATCAGACAGGATGGAGATAGACTTCTGTATTATTTTAGGCATAGCCACATTCCACCTGCCACAAATTCACAAACACTAAAATCAATTATAGAGTGGTAGACACCAAAATCAATAAATATAAGTCTATACACTATATTATTTTACACATTTTATTTTATTTTATTATATATATATATATATAATTGCATAATAAGAACTACAAACATATAATCTCGAGGGTCTATGCCGCATAGATAATTAAACGCCATTTCAATTTACAGAAACAAAAACAACATATCATCATGTATATGTATGTAAAAGTTTTTACTAACCTGAAAGCAACTAAAGACCAAATAAGGCCGATTAAACTGGAGTATGTGTTGGGGTTGCGGATTAGTTTACGCCAAACCATGATCAATATCAGACGGGTCATCACGCTCGCCGGAGGCATTTGCCTGCTGCCACCGGATTCCGGTGCTCTGGCGACTTTCGGGGGTATCTCGGCGGTTGAGCTGGACCCCGGATTATTAAGTTCGGTGGGTCCCTCCTTTTCCTTTTCTTCTTCTCCATCTCCTTTGTCAACAAAGCTCTCGTCCTCTCCGGGGAAATCTCCGGGTTGTGGAATAGCTACAATTACAAACAGTACACCAAAATAAATAAATAAATAGATAAAACTGTTTAATGGAATAATTAGCTAATAATTAACGATTAGAATTGTGCTTTTGGTCTAAATTAATTACTTTTGCTCTCCCCATTATGGTCAGTGACCAACATCCTTATTTCCTTCGCACCCTGACCGGACCGTCCAGATTGCTCCGGCGCTCCGAAATCGGTCCCACCGAATACGTGAAAGCCGCCGGCTTCTGAGACCGGCGATGCGCTCGAGCTCCACACGAACATATGCAGCTCTTTAGCATCATGGTTTGCTTTATTGTTCTGCTGCGGTTGCGGCGGCGGCTGGCTTTTGGTGGCGGTCTTGGCTGATACAGTGGTGGAGAATTCCGGATTGGGTGCCGGATACGGAGGAGCAGGCACGGTTTGCGCGGGATTAAAACCGACTCTTGGAGACGTTATGGTGGCCATTGGAACACAAATTTCTTCGGAGTTGGACGGTCTCGGCGTTGGACCCTTGGAAGTTTGAACTGAATAGAGATCGGTCTGACCGATATTTGAGTGACGGCCGGGGAATCCCGAAACACCCATCATGGAGTAGAAGTCCGACGGGTTAAAATTCGAGCCTCGCGGCGTCGGGTTTCGCGAGGAGTTTAAGCTGTAAATCTCGGCTCCGGTGAGATTCGACGGACGAGGGGTCAATGCCGAGAATGAGCCCGGTCCGAAAGATCGTCGAGATGCATTCGATTTCCTCACTGTCACGTGTAGCTTCCCGTCGTCGCCGATTTCCGCGTCGGTCTCCAAGAAGTCACCGCCCTCGAGAGAGACGACGTCGGAATCTACTTTGAAGGAAACAATGGAGGCTGCGGTTTCCGGGAACTGCTCCATGATGAGAAACTTAGCGCCTCTGTATTCGAAGAGGAATAGAAGGAGAGTGTACCATATGATACACTGTAAAACCACCACCTGGACCATCAGGCTGCCGGAGTACTCGCCATACATGGCGATGAGGAGCGGGATGCCCATGACAAGCGTGTTGGGCAGCGTGGACAAAGAAAAAATGGTGATGGTCCACTCCAAGCTTCCATTTTTAGCGAAGTTAGTCCATATTCCCAGTGCCACGAGGATGATGATCTTTTGAAGGGTGTCGGCAGCGATGAACCGGAAGTTCATGGCGTAAGGATCGTTGTTGGAGATGAAGTGGAAAGACAGCAAGGGGACCGCAAATATGGCGACGAACCTGTTGATGCCGGAGCACTGGTCCGGGCTGAAAATCTTCCACCACCGGACCGACCCGTAGGCCAAGATCATGGCCACGTACAGTGGTGTCACCGCCGTCAGGACGGTGTAGAGATCCTTCCAGCTAATCATTCTCTCTCTCTCTCTCTCTCTCTTTTTGGGATTTTTAGATTGATTTGAGTAAGGAGGTTTCAGGGAAATAGTAGCGGTGGAAACGAAGACAATGACAATGGAGGGTAATTAATGAAACCGTTATTTAACTAACTCGAGAGGATATGTGTCCTCTGCGGCAGCCCCTCCCTTCTGTGAACCTATTGCTGATTGCCGATTCTATGCTGATGAACCAAAAGATAGAGAGAGACAACGTGTTTGTGTGTGTGTGCTTTACAAGAAGTTAGAGTGAGAGAGAGAGAGAGAGAGAGAGAGGGAGGGAGAGTGGAGGATGGGGCTTTGCAAGAAGTTACATTGAGAGAGATCCACAGTCAGTGATTGGATTTTGAAGCTGGCTCTCGATACTTTATATTGGATAAGTATATTCTCAATTCTAAACTTTTTTTTTTCTTTTTTCAATGTTATCTTAAATGTTTGAGTGGTTTTCATTGGATTCTAAACATTTTGTTTTTTTTTTAATTGAGTATAATCAATAACAAGAATATAGTTAAATTGCACGTTGATCACATATAAAACTAAATAAAAAATAATAATATGTCATTTGAAGTGTATTTTCCCAACAAAAAAAAAAACTTTAAATACTCAGAAATTAACTCTAAATAATGCAAAACATTTTTCAACCCTAATTTGAAATGTGATATGATTTTTGGGGTATCTGGGGGATTGGTTTTTGGGAGAAATACACTCCAAATAATATAGTTTTATGTGTGCCATCAAATCAATGATAGGAATAAATGATTTGAATGCAGTGATTGCACTCAATCGAAAAAAGAAATAAAATATTTATAATTTAATTCAAATTACTTAAATGTTTAGAATTATATTGGAAAAAAAGTTTAAAACTAAAAACACGCTTATCCACTTTTAATTATAGGCAACAATATATGTGCGTTTGTGCTTTGTGAATTATGCATTAAACCAACATATAAAATTACGAAAAAAAAAATGATTTTGAATCTTATAGAAGTTTTTGTGGAGTTTTTTTTTTTTTACTGCATCCACCTTTAACAGGTGCGGAGTGAATCTACTTATTGGGTTCATGGTCATGTATTCAGAGATAGTAAATTCATCTGAAAATGTTGGTTGAGTACTTCGAAAAAGATGACGCTGGCCTACATGGTCAATTGAATGCTTTTATATGCAAAACCTGTATATTGCACTATTATAATTATTATTTATATTTTTTAATTTTAAATATATAATCAAAATTAATAATAAAGATTACAGATATGTATCCAACAATAATAATTATATAATGTCGGTTACGTAAAATTGGCCATGTTTGTGCAATGAAACTGAGTGTTACTGCTAAAAAAGTGATTGCGGGTACTTAGCGCTGAAAGTGAAAACAGAGGATTGGAGAAGGGGACCAAAAGCTGGCTGCTGCTCTTGCGAGACATTGGGTCGGTAAGTAACCTCCGGACATGGTTAACTCTGATTTGGGAGTCGATGGTGTGGATTTTACCGGTGGCAAGTGTGGTGTGGCCTTGGAGGGGATTTCGAGTGACAGGGACGAGTCTTTCCATTTGGGTGTTCTCTATCGCATTCACGGTATAGAATGAAGGCCCATATGCCAGATGTTGAGCTTTATGGAATGGTCTCGTGGCAAAAATGAGTTGCAAATCCTGTTTTGAAATTTTAGACAGACATTGACCAAAAAGAAAAAAGAGAGAGAGAGAGAGAGAGAGAGAGAGAGAGAGAGAGAGAGAGAGAGATTTCGATGTGGACTTGGGGTTTAAAATTAAATTGATTTCAACCACTTGGTTTGGATGGCCACCAAATCTTTGAGGTAAGGAAGTGATGAGATCGCCTCAAAAACTCCCATATTACGTGTGATTTGAACTGCAATGTACCTCATTCCTAAGGGTTTTTAGGACTTCGAAATCTCTCATTTTCACTTACCATTAACTCCTAATCACCGACTATTTCACATTTACCAAACAAAATAATAACAATAATAATAATAAATCAATAGAGCTTACGTTGCCAAAACCAAATGTTATATACATATGAAAAAAAAAAAAAATCGTAATCAGAAAAAGTGAGCCTTTTGACTTGTCTAGTTATCCAACTGGTTGATTGCAAGGTGGATTGTTCTCATTGCTTCGCTCGGCTTTCAAAGTCCATGAGTTAGGTCCACAGAAACGAGCAAGTGATGAAATCACTTCTTATCAGTTGAACGCGATGATCAAAGGTTAGTAGAGCCTATCATTTCATGCAATGCAACAAATTTTTATATAAAACAGTGTTTTGTTGTTATTAGGGAGGTAGGGGATACGTGTGTCTCATGCTTGGCTTGCAAATTCTAAGGGTTAGGTCGCAATAGTGCGTAACATTTGAATATTGTACACCTTGGGTTTGACTTGCAACTCAATAATTTCAGGTTCCGTGAGAATTTTGGCACAATGATCCAAAACAATTATGGCATATTAGCTATAATAATTGTTAGTACTGCAACTCATAACAAACGCGGATCTGCATAAATAGGTATATATGCACACAATCACTTGATCTTATAATTGATGCGCACATTTGCATGTAAGAACACATGCACTAAATCATTTCGTTATAAACAAGCTATGAACTCTTATTTTCCTCTGTCTTAGACTGTGCCCTACACAAGTACTAACAATGTTATTCAACATTGGAGCGACGTTAACATGGAAACGGCTGCCAGCCACGATGCATGACTCAATGAAATGATTTAAAACTAGCGTCAATTTGAATCTTAAACCATCGACAATCAACTGTAAGTTATATGCCACTTTAGATGTCATGTTTCCGAGGGGCCCCCAGAGCCTCGCCTGAATTTATATGTTCCCACTTGAAACGTCTAGGGCATAAATTCACTTCTCTATCGCGCAATGTTTCAGGTTTCAGCCACTAGTTGTCTCCCATTCGATACTATCAAAATACGTATTTAATTCAGATGATCAGCATCGCTCGTAGCTTCCACCTTATTTAAATTTTGTTATTCCATTTTTCGCTAAAGAATCCGGTTCGAGGTTTCAGTCATATTGTTGACCAACAAAAATAATGATGCAATTCACTATTGGAAACAGTGTAGTTGTGAACGCAAAGCAAAACTCTTGCGATTTATCTTGTCTTTCTCTGTGATTCTGCTGTAGCTGAGCCCTTTTTCGCAAATTCCACAGCTTTATTTAATAAATTTTACTTGGCTTATTAATAGAAAAACATACTTCGAGCTTCAATCCTTTTCATTCTAGTAGTAGAGCTCCATTACCAATCCTTTTCAAATTCCACTCACATCTCCCCGCCCCCAGTTCCCTGCTCTTTTCTCTTCCAATTTTCTGCTTGTTCAACATAATTATTTATTATTCGCACCAGGTACAATCATGGAATCAATTTTCTTGCGATGACAGAGACAGGGATATTGACCAGTTAGAATGAAGTCACAATAGAAAGTTGCATGTACGAAGCAAAGACTGTCTATGCATATACATATGCATGCATCTCCCTAGCTGATAATTATTTGTCATTTGACTATAATAGTAAAAACGCGCCTTGTTTTGAGTCAAAATCAATGTGTTTCAAACTGCAATGATTTGGCTGTGTTGAAAATGGAAAATGGTCAGTCAAAGTTGCGTGGAAGCAAAAGCTTGCCTCACATTGCTATCTCTATAGGTTGAACATGCTTATTTCTGTTCTATTTTATTCTATATTTAATTTTTCTTTCTTTCTTTTTTTTTTTTTTTTGAACATCAAAACTGATTTGATACCAGAACAATAACTAGCTGATAATGGGATAATCAAGAAATTTGATGCCAGAACAATAACTAAGACCTTTGATGTTTATGGTTATTGATGATAATGGTAGCCAATTAGGTTACACCACTTAAGAGAAAGAAAGTTAAAAAAAAAAAAAACTCACATTTGAACATTAATCAGCTTTTACTTGTCTCTGTGAAAAAAAGAAAAAATTAATAAAAGGATTATCTAGTTATGGACTACATAAAGGAGAGAAACTATCTGATGGGTGACCATGAACCCTTTTTTTTTTTTTTTTTAATTTTGAATCCAGCATATTTGTCCTCTAGACATCTGCTTTGGAGCTTTAATTAAAATTTTGAGAGGTTGTGAGATTTATAATAAAAAACATTATTTTATATTATGTAACTTATAACTTAATAGATATCATATTTAAGTTCTGAGTTATATCCCATTCAAAACATCTTTTCGACTTATTAAAGGGCTAATTTATAAATGTCTTTTCACCCTTTGCAACTTCTTCTTAATTAATCAGAGAGGGATCGTTATTCTTGCTTTGTTCCTTTAGGGAAAGAAAAAAAAAGAAAACAAAGGTTATGAGCCACCAAAATATGTGAACCAGGAGAGACCACAGCGGCGGATCACAGACTAACCCAATGTAGACATATTTTCTTAAATAAAAAAGAGATTAAAAATAAATAAACAAAAAAAAAAAAGAGAAAGAAAGCAAAAGAGAGAGATCTGTGGGTCTAATGATTTGGATGATCTATACGTTCAAAAGGGTATATAATAGAGGGGATAAAGGTATTTTGAGTTACAATTATCAGGATCTAAAATATCAAAGTGCGGCATAAATTCTTAATTTTAAGTGTAAAATTTTATTTTTAGTCCCTATAAATAATTTAAAATAAAAAAAAGAAGAAGAAGAAAAGAAAAATCAAAGCACGGCTTTTGCGCTCCTGTGCATAATTGAATCCACGATCATTTTCACACAAAACCACATCTTTTGTCACCTAAAAGCAAGAAAGTTCATATTATCGTGGGCCAACGCGAGTGGTGGGTCAAAACCCAACTGAATCCGGTCGGCCCAATCAGCCCTTCTCCCCCAACCGGTGCTGGGCCTACATTCATCCACCTAACCTTACTTAACGGGCCGACCTTCCAACCCAATTTCACCTTCTCCTGGGCCATCGTGTTACACCATACTCTTATGCTCTCCATACGTCTCCCCTACATTACCCGAGCCTCAAGCCCTACCCCCTAGCTTTTTTTTTTTTTTTTTTTTTTTAATTTTTCTTTTTTTGGCTCCATGAAAATTTTATAGGTCAGAATGATTTGGATAAGAGTTTTATTGTGTATATGCTTTGACTGAACGCATGAATTAAACACACACTCATATCATAAATCTTAATTATTAATTATAATTAATTTACTATTTATTAAAAGATATACTAATTAGTCTATTATTATTGATTATATAATCAATCAATTACAATTAATTATTAAAATTTAATAATATAAATTTATGTCTAATTTATATATTTAATCTACGCCTCTAAGTAACTTTTTTGTTTGAATATTGCACATCAAACTTATCATCACGTGTATGCCACCAAAGTTTGTGATATCTTTGCAAATAAGATCACATAAGACAGATATGTCACTAACATCAAAAGACATTTCATGTAAAAAATCACCTTAAATTTTAATTGCTAGTTAATTTAACTTATGATTTATTGAAAGATGTACCATTTGATTTACTATTTATCAAATAGTTAATCAACTAAAATTAAAAATTAAAAGTCAATAATATGGATTTACATCTAATTTGCATTTCCAATTTGCGCCTCTAAGGAACTTTTTTGTTTGAATATTACACATCGAACTTAACATCACATGTATGCCACTAAAGTTTGGGAACCCTTTGCAAATAAGATCACATAAGACTAACATGTCATTAACATCAAAACACATTTCATGTGAAAAGCTACCTTAAGTTAAATGTTTAAACTGAGTGAATTAAGAAGGGTTTAAGTCCATATTTCAGGTTAACTATCATAAGAGAAGATAATTATGGAAAAAAGGGGGGGGGTTGTAGTCTACACCACAGACAAATATTAATAAGCATGCAATCGTCACAGAAGAGTGAGGTTTTTACGACCAACTCTTTTCCCGTTGCTGGAATAAAGCATCGATTAATTTAGATGACTGTACATACTTCGTGATTGAATTGCAAGGTTTTTGGATCACTCGACCTTCTGTTTATTTACAATCCAGCCAACCTTCTACAACCCTGTTGAACCGTACTAGTCAAACTTAGAAGTTGGCAAAAGCAAGTCAAACTTTTTGAAACATGAAAGGAATGGAATTACTAAGCAGTTGAATGCCCTGCTGCTATTGGGGGTTGTGTATTTTTACTCAAGCTATGTGCGAATTTGATTTTAATGTTTATTTATTTATCAAAAAATTATTATATAAGTATTTCATAAATCACGTAACACACATATTATAAATTATGCCATTAAGTAAAAAAAAAAAAAACAAAAAGGGATCTCATCCATATTTTAAACATGAATATAAAAGTCAATTAGTACTAAAGCCTCGCAAAGATCTTCTAATGTATTGCTCGCTATTTGTGCTCTCTTTTCTTGTTGTTGCACTTACTGTCTATGGTGTGACGATATTTGGTGACAGTAAAAATACTACCTTTCGTTACCTTGTTAGAGTTGTATTTGTAATTAATAACAAATATTTATTTTTATGTATTGAATTAAATTCAACAGTAGTTACAACGAGGAAAACATTAAACAATGGCTTGAAAAGAATGAAAGGATTGCCGCATGGTTATATCTATATCATAAAAATAGTTATGTTATATAAATTGACACAAAAATATCTACCTCTGTAGAGGAAGAAGCTAGGCCTTAAGTTTTTTTTTATTATTATTATTATCATTTTAATTTAATTAGTATCGACTAAGATTTAAATTAAGAATTTTTAACTCTTAAAATACCTCTAATACCATTGGATTAAAACTCTTTCATTCAGACCTCAAGTATTTGCAGGCTACAAGTACACGACGATAGGTAAAAATTCAAATAGGCCCATGGATTCCGAAAAGATTTCCGTATTCAATTAAGCGCAAACCTCAATATGCATTTAAAATGAGTGTGATCCAATGGGCTTATAACTCCCAAATGAAAAGCATTGCTGGGAAATGTTTCATTATATGATTATCACATGCATTTGGAGAAACTCCTGCCGTATTAGACATTTAGAATGAAGTTTTCGGATGCTTTCATGATTGATGTAATATGAAGATGTAATAATTCCTCGGTCTCGTCCTGGCTGGCATAGAATAATGCTTCTTTTCTTGATTGAAGTGCCTAGAAATTCCGAGACAACTTCATGCCTTGACCAAGCCCCTGAAGACTTAACGAATCAAAGATCCTTGAAATTTCTCCTTCCAATAGGTTTCCTCTCAAATGAATTCGAATTTAAACAGAAAACACCACATCTTCAAAGGGGTACATTTCTTAGCACGTTCGCCTTGCGCGTAGTCCTGTTTTCTCAAAATTTCAGATGCATTTTATGTAATTTCAACTCGTTTTCCATACACACCGTGGAACTCGATCCGAATACTTAATTTTAACTTAACGTGGAACATTTATGGAAGACTTGAATCTCACAAGCTCGGTCAATTCACATCTAGGTAATGTCTAATTAATATGTGCGATTGTTGTATACTTATCATATTTGAATTGTTAGATTAAATAAATGTTTCGAAGAAATAAGTCAATAATTAAAAATTTAATTTTTTTAATATATTGAAGACCTTATGTTTAAATAATTGAAAAGCGAAAGTGGAAGCAGTTAAATTATCTAAATATATTGGAAACCTTATATGTCTAATAAATTTTAGTATCCATCCCATACACATTTTGGTGTAGACCTCCACGAAAATTTCTCTAATCTATTTTCTTTTATAAGCAAACAATCACCAATTAAGGCTGACTAACAAGCAGCCGAAGGCTGCCGAGTTCCAACATTAGAGGATAAAGCCATGGCGGCGGTGGTGGTAGCCGCTGCGGCAGCTGTGATTTTGATGGGACCTTGGCTGTAGGCGGCGGCAGCAGCGGTGGTGGTCACGCGCTCGCAACGCGGGCACAGTGAGAGGGTGGATGCAGGGAGGGGCTCGCAATTGTAAGGAGAGATCACATTAGGGGGTCCTACCTTCATGGCCCTAAGCGCTTCTACTTCCCTTTGCAGCCTCCTATTTTGCTCAGTTAGTGAACCGAACCATCTCTTCAAGTGCTCACATTCCATCTCAGTCTGCTTCAGCTTGCTCCTGACGATGATGGGTATTAATTTCATAATTTATTAGTGGTAAAAATTAAAAGAGCTTGAGCACACAGAACATAAGAAATGAACACGCATGGTCAAGGACAACTATGAAATATAATTGAATTGTAAGTTCTACACATGAAATCAAGTATCAATTTTATTTAACTTCTTTTTTTTTTAAAAAAAAATTTCTGTGTCGATGAGTGTATCCAATTTTTTGGCTCTACAAATCCTTTTCCAAGTTAAAATGCATGCCTGCGTTGAGAATATTTTCATTCATTCTTATTTCACTGTTGTGAACCCCAATGAGAAAGGTGACAATTTTTAACTTTTATATGATAAAAATGTTATACTAGAAGGATTATGAGATAAATATGATTCACGGAGCAATGGGTCCCCTAACCGAAAAAATAAAAAAGCAATAATAAAACTTTCCCTTTTCAACAAATGATTGTAGACAAAAGATGGAGTTGCTTGCATTAAGCTTGCATTAAAGCCTTCGGCCTCTCTCTCTCTCTCTCTCTCTCTCTCTCTCTCTCTCTCTCTCATTCCACTTCTGAGGTGTCCTGCGTGCAGTTAGTGCACCTTCAACCGTTTCATGTAGAAATATGCGAAGCTGCATTAATTGCTGTTGCGTTTAGTTCTTATTGTTTACGCCAGCATGAATAGTACATAGTCAATTTATGTAACTCCTTTGACCCATAAATAATTATTTGCGAACTATGCTTGGGCCTCGACGCTCAACCACTTAAATTGACCTCAGAATACTTTGATCATAGCTTCAAGCAACTGTCATTTTTCCATTACATTTTTGTCACTGTTACTTTTGACTAATAAACAGAGCAATTAATCATAATGGGCATATCCTTGTCCTTCTTTATCTGGTTCAATAATGCTATGCACACACATAGTAGCACCGAACATAAATGCATGGCTAGTTGGTCCCAAAAAATGATGAGTCAAAAGGGACACTTGCTAGAGTTATGACATGACCGGCACACGAGGCCAAAGAGGACATGGACATCTCATTACCAGCATATCCCAATTCTAATCAATTAGATTGATATATAGGAAATTGTACGTGGATGTATGTGAGTTGATATAAGATAGATGCGATGCATTACATTATTATGAATATTGATTGTATTTTTTTTCTTTTATACACGAACAATTAACGATGAAAAACATAAATAAATAAAGTAATTAATAATTATAACTATGTAACGTTGTTGTGGATTTGTCTCACGAAATTTTTGACAACTAAGTAATGAAGTTCTATTGTTTAGAGAAAAAAAAACATCGAATAGATTGATATTTGGCCAACCATAATTGTAGCGGTTTGCAAAGGAAAGGTCATGAAATAAATTGTTTGAAAGGTAAACTTATATTATATTGCTGCTTTATTATTGGGTTCTATATGACAAGAACACAACCATGCACATCTAAGCTTAGTTACTTCCTTATGTATTTGACATCCCATGCCATATAATTGTCTCCAGAACTTCAAAAGGGTTCCTAATCAATTATGCAAATTCACTTGATGTTAGGAAGCTTCACAAAATTTTACTAAAAATGGGGTCATTATGATATTATCTTGTAATTGTATGAATATTGCATCTGTCTTCCTCGATTGCCTAGTCATACAAATTGAACAATATCTCATTGCCCTTAACAAAAGTTCCTTTTTCTAACCTATTAATTTTTATCCCTAACAAAAGTCCTTAATTAAACACCATGTTAGTGGCATTCCATCTAACTATTAGATCCATAAATGATGAAAATGACAAGTTAACTCCTCAGCACGTTTTTCTTACAGTTGAAAATTATTCTCCTAAAAGAACGGTCATCACAAACCCCTGCAAACCATGGCATGGAAATCATTTGTGGTAATGAAAATGACAAAAGCATATGTTTTTCCAGTAACTAGTAACGTGGCACTGGCTTTGCAGATATTGACTTCCAACAAACTAAAACACAATATATTCTACCCAAAAGATTTTTTTTTTTCTTCAGAGTGATTATATATTTTTAATTTTTAATATATTATTACAATTAATGATTGGAAGCACACATGTGCTTGCAAGTTCCAACGGTTGTAAATTACAACGTGAATTTATGTTTAAAACGTACCAAACTAAATGGATTCATATTATATATCTATGTGATAAAAAAAAAAATTCCTTTCAATAGAATTGTACTAAAGAAAAAAGATCGTTTTCTGCTTTTATGAGGGAGTACGATATATACGGGTAGGAATCTGATTCGAATGCATCTACTTTTTGTGAAATTCTATGTGGACTTTTCATATCTACTAATTTCTAGCAACATTAGGTCAGCAAGGTCGTCACTTTTGATCCTAGTAACAACCAGCAAAGACAATGAGAAAACAAGAAGAAACATTTAAATGGTCACATAATTAAGAATAACATAAAACACACACTTTGAAGGTCCAGTTCAAAGAAAGTACCTGGCCCTACGGTTCTGAAACCACACCTCAACTTGCCTTGGTCTTAGCTTCAACTGCAAGGCCAATGCCTCCTTCTGTCTCTGCATAATTAAAAAACAAAGTCAAAAACCCTCAAACTCTGACCACTCTCTATCAACCCTCACAAATTGGGGTTGGTGATTATTACAGGGTTTAAGGTATGGTGTTGCCGGAAGCTTTCTTCGAGAAGGCGAGACTGTTCCTTAGACAGACGGAGTTTCTTGCGAGGTGGGGTTCCTCCATTATTAATGGTGCTTTCCTCTTCATCATCCATGGCAGCAGTGATCCATTCTTCTTCTGCTTCTCCTGATGGTACCTGGTTTATGTCCAAATCTCTCACCATTGCACAAACCCCTTGAATAGTCAACATTCCCAATCACCAAAAAAGATAACATATTAAGCATCAAACCAATAGTTATTCAATATCATCAACAACATCATGATCATATGGAGAGAGAAAAGCCCAATATCCTAGCCATGCAGGAAAACAAGGTATGGTAAGATTGGAGAAAAGAAAAATACCAATAAAAGGGTTTGATTTCAATTTGATCAAAGAAGAAATAGGCATAGAAAGATGAAAGATCCTGATGGGAAACTACAAAGTATGCGAAAAAAAAAAAAACAAGAAAAAAGCAATCCAGAGAAACAAAGAGAGAGAGAGAGAGAGAGAGAGAGAGAGAGAGAGAGATTGTTGCCTACCAGTTGAAGGAAGAGAAGGGGATGAAGAAAAGCCGGGCATGGATATGGTCAACTCCAAGCTTGAAGAGTTTGTGGGTGAAACAGCCATGAAAAAGGTTTGTTTCTCAAAAGGAGGATGGAGAAGGAGGAGGAGAAGAAAGATAAAAGATTGATTTTTTACAAGGGAGGAGAGAAGGTAAAGTGAAAGAAGAGAACAAAAGGAAGACAAACAAGGGACAGACAAGGCAAAAACATATGAAATGGAGGAGGAAATAAAGGATGGGCAGTGAGAGAGAGAGAGAGAGAGAGAGAGGGGTCAAATAAATAACTAATAGGAATTTTAGTTTTTATTTTTTATTTCCTTGTTTTAAGGTTATTTTATTTCCCTGTGAAGCCTAGGGTTGTTTGACTGCAGTCGTCAAGTCAAACAGACTGACCCATCTGATTTATGACACGTGTCAGACTGATCGTGAGAAAATGGTGGGGGAACAACCGGCAGGTTTTCTGCTCATTCGAGAATGGAGAAGGATTGAGTCTCGTTGAAAAGGTCAGCTATTGAATTGAAATGATTGGGAGCTTAGACTCGGCCGGGACTTTTCAGAAAGAAATCAAAAGCCCCTCCCCCAGCTTAAACCAGTTCATGCTGACTTATCCCCCTTCCTATACTAATAATAGCACCTCTTTGATTTCTTGTGCTGGCCCAAGAAGAAGACCTACTTGTGTACACATGTATTTCCAAGGTATTGACTTGATGCCCGCGTTTGGATGCGCCAGTGCATGTTCCAAGTAAAACGGTATGACTAGTCTAACCTGTGCATGTGCGTGTGACCGTACTCGCCAGATGGGTGCCTCTATTTTCCTTGTTGTGTGGTGTTGTTGTCACAAGTGATCCCATGGTAGCAGTACATTAATGTTTGAACTTTTCGGTTCAATAATTCAATAATCGGTTAGTCATGGTTCGTATTATCCGATTGGAAAAAAGCCACGGAGACGGGCTGGTGGCGGTTGAGGAGGTAGCCTTTGGTGGGCCTGACGCTAAAAAATAATTAACTTTTTGGGTGCGTAGAGTCCACAAGTTCCGTCTGCTCTCTCTCTCTCTCTCCCGTCCGCCTAGTCAGTTTGCTTAATTAAACCTGTTTCTAGGAAACACAGTTTTAGTCTGGGCAATTAATTTCTTTGACTTTGTTGAAGAACGGGCGTTAGACTGGGTACAGTGAGGTGGGGCACACGGGAAAGTAGATGTGGTGTGTTGTGGGGCGAAGGGGTGCAAAATGCAAAACGCATAAAAGGAAATATTACTAATTACTCTCTTAGATAATGAGGAATTAAATGCTGCTTTACCTGCTACCAGGTAGAAAAAGAAGGCAAATGTAACGCTCGTTCACAATTTCCATTAATTGCGAGGGCAGGGCCAGGAGATAAAAGAGTCATTTAATGATGAGTCTGACCCCTTTTTGGTTAACGAAGCAATTAATGATGTTAAAACGGTATGCATATAAAAAAAAAATTATTTAGACCCAGAAGAAAAATTTTTGTTTTGATGAAACGAGGATACAAATATGAAGTCTTTCTGACTTCAATATAGCAATTCTCTCAACAAAAAAAGAAAAGAAAAAAAAGACTATCAGTATAGCAATGAATTAAAAAATAAAATCGTATATCATATATTCATATATATTCAAAAGTTGACAGGATGAAAATTTTGACAGGATCTACGCTTGCCCAAAAAATCTTTATATATATATAAAAAGAGAAATACTATGTGAACACGAATCTTTCATGCAAAATATTAGAATTTTATGAACCTGCGTCTATCTGGTGTTAAAAACTTGTATTAATGTATTGGAGCCCTTATACAAATACATATGTTCGCTTACTTATCTATCATAAATTAAGAGATAGGTTGGTGAGAGAATGTTCGGATGCTATTGCTGGCATATTGGCCCAATTACTTAATTTATTGGCTTATAGAAACCTACCAATCCCTAGGTTCAATTAGCCAATATATATATATATGTTTAGTTTGTTCAATGATAATTGGTATGCGAAAAGGTCTCCATTTTCAACCCTTTTTTTCTTTCCATGTTGATAAATTATTTGTCCAACTTCTTTTGGTCTTCGGCATGAATTAAAGTAACAATTTTTTTTTTTTTTGGTCTCATTAAAGTAACAATTATTGTGTTCAAAGCTTTGAACAAAATTTGGTGTGGTTATAGACTCTTGGTAGAGCAATGCATGACTTAAATAATTGCTATTCCGGTAAAACAGGCATTCAAGGCATCAAAACAGTCCAGTGAGGTAATCGATTCTCTTTCTCTTATAGCCTCTCTCATTTCTGCCAATGAAATACGGACTATACACATTTCTGGAGAGCTGTATTATTCTTACAAGTTTATTGATCGATTCAAACATAATTACCTAGAAGGTTGTAACAATTTGTCCCTGATGGCGTACTCGATAATTAAAGATTTGGGACTTTGAAATTGACTGTTGAAATTTGAATTCACAACATAGAAGGAGAGAAAATTCACAAAATATAGAGAAAAACGTGGCAGTTTAGGTGTAAATATAGGAGTTTTGCGGGTTTCATAACTTGTGGCTCAAACCCTCTTCATTCTGTTACTTTTGTACAAGGGGTTTTTTGTTTTTTTCGTTAACAAAATGGAAAAAAGATTGTATCTTTACATTACACGATGAACTGACTTACGGAGACTTTTGCACAAAATCTTGAGCAGTCTTTGGATCTACTTTTCCTGTGACCCGTTTTTGTAGCGGGAGAATAATATATTTATGTTGTTTAGAAAAAAAAAAAAAAAACAGAGAGAGAAGGACTGCCACTTATTGACTAACTCATAACTCAATACATTTGCCAAATAGACCTCAAAATTTTGACATTCTGTTTTCTTATTCGTTTCCACTTTCCCTTGTGTAACTAGAGTATCGCAGCAAGCCAGCAATCTATGACTTGGGGATGCCAATACGAGGTATACAACGTCTTCCATGGACTGTGCATGAGGTAGCAGTTGGAGTACACCTATTTCACGGCCGATGATATTAAATATCTTGCAGGGGACAATTCATGGATGACTAATGGGGAGACTGAAATGATTGCCATGACTTTAAACCAAAAGATCCTTGGAGAGTGCGAGCACTCGGGACAACAATATAGTATAGTGATATATCCCACATGGGATTGTGCTTGTCTGCTAATCCCCACCATGTATGTTGTACTTTTCGGGCAACCTGCACTAGGCTTGTTGGGTGCTCTAGCATTTCCAACAACGACCCCCATATGGGTTGGTGGATCCATTTTGTTGCCTATTCGCCTTTTTCAGTTTTTTAACTTTCTATTAATTTTATTAAAAGAGAATTAGAAGTCAATATTATAAATTAGTATATTTTTAAAAATTATTTATTATATTTTTAAATATAATTAATTAACTATATTATTATCATCAAATTAATTATTATATAATTATTAAATTAATTATTATATATTTATTATTAAATTATAATAATATTAATTATTTATTACCAGTAAAATTTATATTTAATATTATTTAATATTATAAGTTATTATATCATAATTAATATAAATTAGTTTCTTCTTCATATTTAAAAAAAATAAAACACTAATTTTTTCAATAATCTATAATTTATTATTAAATTCATTAAAAATCAAATTATTTTTATTATTATATTTAAAAAAACATTAGTTATATCTTGAAAAAATCAGTGTTATAATTTATTATACTAAAATAATTTATCTATAAATTAAAAATTATTCTTAAAAATAATATTCAATAGACTTCATACATAATGTCTTTTTTTGTTAATTTATTTTTATTATAATATTTTTTTTTCTATAAATAATTCAGTGCAAGTCCAAGATAAGAAGAAAAATAATTAAAAATGAAGACAACAACTTGATATTGAGATTTATTTATTTAATAGTTCTAACTTTGCTAAGTTATTCGTAATTAAATTAAATGCTCTACTAACATGCTTAAAACACCAGTAGACATTGTTCCTTATGATTCAGTCAAGTTAGTGCAATGCTTGAATCAGATTCTAGGATGAATCATCAATACTCGAGGTGACCATTGGATGCCGTCAGTTCTATAGCCTTCAAAATCGATAGCATTCCAGCATGATTCGAGCCAATATCACTTGTTGAACAGGAGCACAGAAGAGCATGCTAATCCGCATAACTGGTTGAGTAAGAGCCTAGAGAGCTCTGCCATTGGATCACACGGCTAACGATAGCTGGCTGATTTACTTGATTTTCAGAAAAACCTCAATGGCTTACGACAACCTACGTTTGCTGTAATGAGTTGCGGCTATAATTAATGAATCGGAGACATTGGATGTGCAATTTGCAATTTCAAATTTTTCCATGTAGGCACATGACTTATTCAATCTGCAATTTAAAATTTTGCCGAGCGTGCATGACTTTTAGCTGAAGGTATTGCAATACGAGCACAGAAATTGCGTCATTGTCTAGTTGCCATGGTGACTGCTAACCCCTCATTTTAGTTTTTCCTTCTCTTATTTAATTGGAAAATATTTGGGGGCCAGACGACCAGGAGCCTAAGGTTCCCAACTGTTTCCCAAAATTCTCTTTTTCTTAACAAAAAAAAAAACAAAAAACAAAATCAAAAAACAATTTATAAAGCTATCAAGTTAGATTGTACTACGAAACCCCACATTATGTAAGGATTTCTTTTTCCGAGTAAGTACGTGAATTGGAGTGATATTGTCAATTACTATTTTTCTCGTTGGGATGCAATGGAGAGCAAGAAAGGAAAAAAAAACACAAGAAAAAAAGAGTGCCCCGAAAGAGAGAGGTATACTATGAAATAAAGTATAGGGTAAGATTAGATTTAGGGATAATTATGAGTAAATGCACATACAGTAAGTTTATAGTTCGAAATCAGTAAATTACTGTTTATTAATAACTTGGACTATTCTAAAATAATTTCTATTGTTATTGAAACTTAGAATTGCCATATATCACTTAATTATTTCTAGTGTTATTAGACTCAACTAGACTAATGGAGGAAAGCATAATTGCACTTCCTCTATACTCTGTTTGCTCCACAACGGACAAAAAAACATGCAATCAGCCAGGTTTATGTGCATATTGCTCTTCTCTGCAGTTTTTTCTTTCCTTTTTCTTTTTTTTCGGTTACAAAAGGACAATCATCTATCTTTGCAACTTGTAATTATGTTTGTTTCCACTCGACCACGTAATTTTCTTTCATTCATAAGTGAAAAGACATCTTCTTTTCGTCACCTTAGAGGATTGATTAAAAGAATGCTCTTGAAGGTATGAATTAATTTGCACATAGTGGAACGCTGCCAATTCATTCAATGCAAACGCCCCCCAACTCCTCTTGTAACGAAATTTCAATCCAAGAAGCTAGCATTTTGGCCATGATTGGGGTTGAAATCGAAGTCCTTTTGGCGCAAATTTTGTTTATTTTTTTTATTTTTTTATATTGGGATTTAAACAGCAGGTTGCACCTCTTTTTTCCTTTCACTACAAAGTCCAATATTTTTTTTTTATCATTGGTCGACTGCTTTCCGAACTCTGTTCTAAATCTCAAAACTGTACCATTGAACCATTTGACTCCATGGCTACTTAATAACAATAATTTTACTGGCTTCCTAGAAACAGAATCTTAAGGATTGTTATTTCCACCCTCTCAACTTACAAATGGTTGCTTGTATTCTTGTCAATGAAATAAAACTTTCAAGATAATGTACTTCCTTGTACACAAAGATTCATTTGCAATAAGAAAACCCATATAATTACTCACCTTAATACCAATGTGAAATGAGCAACGGATTTACAACTTTGCAACAACTCGATCACTTCACCCCACATCTGTCCAGCACGAAGCGTTAAGACAAGCCTCGCATGAAGCTCAGTTGGAATAAGATGCCCTGTCCCATTATATGCATCCTTTAATGATACCCTTATGATCTATCCTGTCAACACAGTCACGTCGAAGTCTTCGTAATTTTGAGGTGCGACGCTGCTACTTGGACGGGATGGGAGATGCGGGGCAGAGTGGAGTGGAGCATCTACGTGGATCCTTCACATCGTCCATCTTTTTCTTTTTTATAAAGAAAAAAAAATGTAATTTTCTAACAGCCTACAATGTGTATATAGGTAATAATAATGTGCGAATAATGCATTCTTATTAGTTATATGTATATTTTTGTAGTCTTTATGCACATTTTAGTTAGTAGCGTGTACATCACATTTTTCCAAAAAAAAAAAAAAATTACATCCTCTAACAACAATTTTCATCCCTATAAAAATATTTTATAGGTTGCCCTTTTTTCCTTTTTTAATTTTTTGGGAGTTTGCACCTCTTCGAGTAATCTTAAAGTTTCCTCCCGTCTATTTTCCTGATGTATTCAAAAATTTATTTTCAAAGTGATTTGAAGGATAAATTTTACTGTTGAAATTGGTTAAATCAAGTCGTTGACAGTATGATCTGCGAGAGTCTGAGGAACATGTTTACATATAAGCTGAGGAATTGAAAATATGCCGTGGCAAAGCCGCAAGGATTGGGTAAATTTAAAAAAAAAAAAAAAAAAAGGGTCACAAAAATATAGGTAAATGGATGCAATTGAACGTAGGTTTGTAAGCCCGTAAATATACAATAATAATCATTTGTTGAAATTATTATATTTTTAATATATAATAATTAATAATTATAATTTAACGATATAATTTTAATTATATAATTACATCTTTTTTATTTTTTTATAATAAATTTGTAAAGTCACACACAGACAATTGATACCCAGTACACATGTATCTACGTCCGTTCTCTCGTTAACAGTAAAATCTTATAATAAAATTATGTGAATTTTTAATTTAAAAATTAAAAATTAAAAATTAGTAATTGTAAATAAATAAATTAAAAAAAAATCACGTGGAAAAAACGTGGGTAGGTGCTGAGGTCCACACCTGATGATTAGATTATGGGCACTAACGGAACACTGAAGCATCATGTGGACCCCATCTTGATCATTGGGTTGGGCAGAGAACAAGAGATCAAGTGGACAGCATGTGGGCCAAAATCACCTCCATATTATTACATAATTTCGACTAATTTTTTCTCTTTTTTTTTATAAAAAATAATAATAAATTTACAAAATTTTGACTAATTTTTTTCTACTTGTTAAATTGTTCAATGAGTGTTAACAAAACAAAAATTAATCATAACATCTATTAGGGTAAAACCCTTTCAACTCATTTCCATCAATCTTGGACTTAATTTAGTATTAATTATAGTTATTCTAAATCTTTGCTTAACAAAAAGCTTTTAATGGAACTTAGCCCTTTTTGCTCTTTATACAAATGGATTTAGTCAGTTCCATTAATTAGAATATTTATAGATTTTTATGGACATATTTAAATCATTACATATTGTCTAGCTTGGTTTCTTAACAGCCTATAACATTTACTATCATTAAGCGTTATTAGACTAATCGTTGTTCAATAGAATTTATTTTTCAATTTAATGAAAATTTTTGTTGTCATAAATTCTTTAACTGCACATTTTCATTTTAGCAATTTAGCTTTAAAATGTCATTCTTCATGTTTTCATCCATGTAAATGATAGAGTTTAAATAATAAAATTAATCCCATTGAGAGATCTTTGCATCTATTACGCTTTGCTTGAATTTGTAATATAGTGTCAAAGAAAATTGTGAAATTTTCTTTTTCATTTATTGTTTGAATAAGTCAGAAACATGTAAGAAAGAAAATGAATAGAAAATATAAATTTTTGTTTAGATGTTAGGAACAAAAATACAAAGAAAGAAAATTGATATTTATAATATGATACTTAAGTCCTCGTGTGGGTCTTATTGGAAAAAAAAAAAGTGACACTTTTGGTCCGGCAATTACTTATAAAAAAATAATGTGTTTGTTTAATTAGGAAGTTTTGCCAATGAACACAATAATCATAAGTCAAACTACCATTACGATACACTAAGAACTTACTCTACCAATAGTCCATAAAGAGTATTTACTAGTTAGCATTAATGTTCGAAACTCATCGGTGAAAGTATTATTTGATTTACAAAAACAAATGGTAACTTCATTTTGGTACTGTGCTCTTGCTAAATCTAATATTAGCATTAAAATACCATGCTTTTTCTAAATATAATATCTTACTATATTATTCTAATATGTTGATCAAATGTGTTTGAGAGATATATATATAAAAAAAGAAAGTTTTAAAGTTTTATAAATTATTACAATTTAATCTTTAAATTTTTTTATATTTTTTATTTAAATTTTATATTTTTGAAATTTTTTTAAAATTTTTTTTAGAAAGTGATTAATTTATTAATGATTTTTATTTGATAAATATATAATTTTTAATTACTTTTTATCAAAAAATTGATCGGAATGAATTTAAAAATTATAAAATTTAAATAAAAATGTTTAAAATTTAGAATTAATCTTTTGTATATTTCATTATATAATCTCATTTTTGTGATTCATAACATCAAACTTCTTTATACCACATGGAGCCATTTTCATACTTTTCTCTTATAAACTAAGATAAGTGAGAAAGATGTTGGTTGGGTCCGAGAAGAATATTTTATCACATTTTCTCATCATTTCCTTTCCTTATACCTCCTAATTATTCTTTTTTTACATTCTTTTCTTTTCTAATACTCTCTTTCTCGTTATTTTCTAACAAAACAAACAAAGGTTTAGTGAAGTAGTGCATCCTATCACTCTTTTAACATTGCTAAAGCCCGAGGTTCTTGGGCCTAACAAAGAGTAATGCCTACAATCACATAAAATACAGTAAGCTACTCACTGTTCGACTTATCATGGTATGGCCTTAGGATACTTTTTTCATTGTATTAAATTATAATACATTATCTAATCTTAAATCTCACTCAACAATTTAAATTTTTAAATTAAATAATTTTTTAACATAATATTAATATTTTATATTCAAACTACGTTGCTCTTATATATAATTGTAAATTTCTACAAGTATATCAAACCTGTTTCATGCCTTCAGTCGAATGGTAATCTATAGCCTGAACCTCGTACAAACAACTCGAATTTCTTTGGGTTGAATGTTTTCTTGACGAAACTAACAAATTTTTAATGACCACCAACAACCAATTCACGCGTCAAAAGCAAATCAGTGTTTCCTGAAAGTCAGTATTCTGCTAACGTGTACTACACCATGGGTTTCACAATGTCAAGTTATTTTGGTTGCCCTGCCCAAATATAATGACATTAAGCACACATCCAAAGAAACAAAAAAAAAAAAAAAAAAAGAAGAAGAAGATTACAAGACACCAAATTAAAACCTCGTTATGGCCCCGGCGGGAATTGGCCAACTTCAATAAATGACAAATCCATCATAATTTGCTGCAACAGAAATCAGAAATTGTACATCATCAATTCCAACATGTACATTATACGGATCAGCTAGCATAGGTCTGGAGGAATGGTGCAGCAGTTTCCGTGACTGCATTTGAATCCATGCCTTCTTTCAAGCACAAGTACCTAAAGGTTCCTTGCTTTTCCCTTGATGTCCGATACACCTACCGTGTGAAAACCAGAGTTTTCCAGCTAATGACAATGCCTCGGGCTTAATCCAGGTATGCAACTGATTGGCCTGTCAGGAAATGTAGCGTCTTATAGTTGTGATAGAGGCACAATTTTAGTATAAAGATTCCTTCATGCTAACATCATGGTCTAATTTTTCCTCAGTTTCCAAACTCATGTCCTGAAGGTGAACAGGCAAGCTGCATATATTGTTATTTACATCTGAATGTGTCTGCACTGATGGCCAGTGGTCAATAGAACTATGTGGATCATCAACTCACTCAAGTCCAAAGCATTTGGGCCACAGTTAATTACAACCTCCTTCTTAATCAATTCTACGAGATGAATGTAAAAAAATGTAAATCAAGATAACAAATACCAGGTAACAATTTCACGTGGCAATAGGAGCAACATTGAAGTTATTTATTATTCAAAAAAATTTTTATAATAACAGTCTTCTTAAAATATTCCAATTTTTAATTTTTAACTCTCATCCTTTGTCCTCACTGTTTGATTGCCTCTCAAAAGTCCAGGATTTCTTTGTCAACAAATGAATAAAAGCACAGAAAGAGCCTGCCTACACCACCTTCTTTATTACGCAAAAAATAGTCACAGCACCATTGATTGATCAAAGAGCTTAGACAATCACAAATGGAGTCAATGTCTGCAATCATTTGCGCTTGATTCATCTGCTTCTTCTTCCACCATTCTTTGGCGGCATCGCCAACTGCTTCAGACCGTGCTTTCCCCCAGGAAGCCCTGTCAACAAGATCAGGCTATCTACCGGTGGATTCCAAGACCAACTCAGTCATTTTCTACGCTTCCTATGAAGCCCAAAACTCAAGTTTGCCTCTTTCCCAAACCCCACTTCTCATTTGGCTTCAGGGTGGTCCTGGTTGTTCTTCCATGCTTGGCAATTTTTTTGAACTGGGTCCTTACCATGTCAACGAACAACTTGTAATTTGGGCTCTTGGAATTGCATCTTTGGCCTAGTTTTCCTTGATAATCCCCTTGCAGTTGGGTTCAGTATCGCCTGATAAACTAAGAGATCAACATGCTGTTGCTAAACATCTTTCGGCCGCTATTACTGGGCTTATTGCGTTAGATCCGGTTCAAGATGGTCCAATTTATGTCACTGGTGAGAGTTATGCAGGAAAGTTTGCTCCTGAAATTGGGTATTACATTCTGAAGAAGAACACCAAGTTGCCAGTTTCAAAGCCAGTGAACTTGAAGGGTGCCGCTATAGGTAATGAGTGGACAGATCCACTGACACTAGTGCAAAATCATGCTTTGAATGCTTACTTTTCTGATTTAATCAACGAAAGGCAAAAAGAGGAGTTGGAGGAAGCTCAATGGAAGGTTGTTTAAGTTGGCCAAGATAGGAAATTGGAGTGAAGCCACCGATGCAAGAGATGAGATCTTTAATTTATTGCAAAACATGACAGGGTTGCCTACTTGTTTTAATATCATTTTGCAAGCAGAAGAGGTCAAGAAGGCATTAGGAGCCAGTCCGTCCATTGTCTTCGATGAATTCAGAGATTTTGTCAATGCTGCACTGCTTGCGGATGGTATGAAGAAGTGTGAAATATATGGTAGAATTCTTGGTGATACTGTCAATAATTCTGATACTTTTATTAATATAATTAAATATTATATTAATAATATTTATTATATTAATGCATTCCACTGAATCCGCCTGGTAGACTTTTTTCGGTCAAGCAAAGCTTTGTCTTAAATGGGTGCCAAATTTTACACGCATGGGGGAGTGGGAGTGGTAATATTACCAATGAATTTTCTAGCTTAACTTGATAATAGATGCGAGGAAAAAAATTAAATAGAATGCTGTTGGAATTGAGAAGGGAAAAAGTGAAGTAGCTAGAATATACAGAGAGAGATTTTTTTCTCAAAAATACACAATATATAATAAAAATTAAAAAATACACAATATAATACACAATTTTTATTTTATCATTTTATTTTTTTGTCATGTGGCTGGAGCCAATTTAAAAAATTCACATAAAACCAGTGTTGCGGTTCCAAAAAAAAAAAAAAAAACCATTAAGGTGCGGGGCTCCTCTAATGTTTTTTTTTTTTTGTGAGTTTGGCACGTGTTATACGTCGTACTGTGTCTGTCGTGTTGTATCTGTCTTGACGTGTCCGTGGACTCGAAAGACACAAACCTCACGGTCGGTGGAATCCGCTGCCGTATAAGAAATTGCTGTTCTTCGGTCCGCTATAAATCCCAACACGAGGGTTTCTACCCTCTCTTCACCAGAATATGAAGCCAAAGCCAATGGCCATTAGAGACGGCTGGTCGCCCAGTGGCGCTCCAAGGTAAATCAAAGCTTTCTTATTCTTCTACTACTTAGTGCTTCTCTATTTCTTCTTCTTATTGTTAGACTGACTGAAGGGCTGAGATGGCAAATAAAGAGGAGGAGCAGGTTATTCTCGATGGCTCTCAAAAAGCCAGTAGGTTCTCTACTGGATTCCTCTGCTAACTTCTCAGCCCTGGACATCAAATTGTTCAATTAATGGCATCATAGTACGGGTTTTGTGCTTGGTGGGCTCTAGGCAAATTGGATTCTTTTTTGTGTCTTCAAGATGCTTTCTGAGCCGCAAAAAATATCCTTTTTCTTATGCCCATCTTTCCTTTTTCCTCGCGAACCCGCCTCCAAATGCCATTACAATAATCAAATTAATGATGTTCTCAACTGGGTTTTTTCTGGATTTTTTTATTTTTTGGTCATCGATGAGGAGAGTATCTGGCCAAGAGCGACGACAACAATTTTGCGCTCCGTGTTGGGTTTCCCTACATGGGTTGTTTGTCGCGTTGAGGATTGTGCCAATATGCTAATCTGAGTAGAAATTGTCAATAAAAGTTCGTGTTTTTATCTGATGGAATTCTGGTTTTAGTGCTTATGGAATTTGTGCTTAAAGCTCAAATCTTGGTTGTTGCTCTTTTCTTTGTTTTTGCAGACTCGCATGACTTAGTTCTATTATAACTTGCTTCATTGCGAATGGAATTGTGAGAAAAACTGATCTGATTAAATTGAGATTAAGATTTTTATGTTTCTGCATAATAATGGGGAAACCCAAAATTTTTGTTTGATTAGGTCCTCTTGGGACACAGGGTGGTCTGGTTTATACCTGCTTTCGTAAATTGGGAGTGTGTCTCTTTGTAGTGAAAAGAGGATCTGATAATAAATCTGGCGTCACAGAAAGCTGGTGCCATCTTCTCTCCCATTGGCACTTGGCTCGCTATGATGCCTACAAAAAGATTTTACACAGTTTAAATCCACAGCCTGGGCAAGTTTGTACTTTTGAGATTATTTCAACTGATGCCTATATGCAGGATTCAGGAAAAGTGTAGTGGAGTTTTTTTAAGGAGAAAGGACGACCAACCCATGTTGATACCTTCCCATTTGTTGTTGGGGGTTAATGACCAAATCAGGGTAAAGAAACTGAGGAACATTGCTACTATTAGCTACCTTTTTCAACCTGAATCGGATGTTTAAGCAAAACTGCCTTGAGATTATCGTTTGTTCAAACCAAAATTCCATCTTTATTCCTAAAACTGCCAGTCCTACTATGTCATAGATGTAAAATTTGGAACACATGTGAAACAATGCTTGATAAAAAGGCCAATGAGAATATGGATTCATTGTAAATCTAGTGGGATTTACCATTGAAGTTGCAAGTATACCATCTTGATACCCTCCCATTTGCTTTTGGTACTAATTGACCAAAGCAAACTACACAACTTCGGCAGCCATAATAGGAGCTGGAATTTTCAGATTAACCCTCTAGAATCCAAAGCAGAATTCTACTCGTGCTTCTCAGCGAAGGGCTCCTCATCCAAAACCCAGTCCTCTATCATAGCCTGAGAATTCACCGACTGGTCAGTAGGCGCAAGGTGCCCGGCACCTAACACACCAGCATGGCTCAAACTCCCCCATTTCTGCACATACCTAGCAAGCTCCCATTCACTTTCCATAACTTCCGCTCAGCCAATAGAAATCTCCCTACCCCCTTCCGCTTCATTGTCTTAACCCAAGCCTCTGCGGAAACAACACCATCCCTCATCAAAATGCCCTTGATATGGCGGTACTTTACTGTTCTTCTCCAAGAATTCCACCATATATTTCACTCTTCATGACATCTGCATGCAACGCAGCTTCCACAGCATCATTGCAGTCAACAAAAACAATGGATGCATTGGCTCTAAGGCTTCCTTTACTTCTTCTGGTTGCAAAACCTTGGTTGCTAACTCCAATCTGTAAGGCCATTTCTTTGTGAAATCATACAAAGTAGCCAGGTCTGTCATGTTATTGCAATAAAATTGTGGACCTGATCACTTCTCCTGCATCTGTTGAACAGGGATTTATAATCGGTGATATGCTTACCAAGTGCACTAGCCTTTTGAAAACTGGTACCAGTTATTGTGCCGCAGTAACTTTTTTGATGAGTGCATAAAGGGTTAAATATAAATTTGAATTTTTAACTTAATTTTATCAATTTAAACTGTATATTTTAATTTTAATTAATTTAAGTTGTAAATTTTTAAAATTCACAATTTGGTTGTATTACTCTAACTTTAATTTATCTGGATCATGAATTTTTAAAATTTAATTAATTTAAGTCGATCAATATTCTTTATTATTAGTACTCTATCAATACAAACGTGACAGATAGCTTGGAATTTTACGTCGACAAATAATTTTTATTGTCAATGAAGTATTTTTTATATCATTTAAAATAAGTTAATGTATATTTTAATAAAAATAAAAGGAATTTTACGGTAAAACTTTTTTTACAATATTTCAATGAAAGTTGTTCTAACAAACTCTCATAAATTTTAAAATTTCTTATAATATTTGATCGCATTTTTTTTAATTATATCTCAAATCAACAAAATGTTAGAGTTCAAAAATTAAATTAAAATGTTTTTAAAAATTTACAACTTGAATAGATATTAAAAGAGTTGATTTGTCAACTGGAATTGACATGTCACTTATCATTTTAGTATTGACGGAGAAATAGTTATAAATAAAAGGTAAAGATTATTATAATTGACCTTGATTGATTGAATTTTAGAAAATTCATACCCTAAAGTGACGAAAATTGAAATACGTAATTCAAATTCGCCAAATATTAAAAACTTGGAACTTAGATTAATTAAAATTAAACTACCCAATTTAAATCAATAAAATTAGAGACTTAAATTTGTACTTAACCCATGAATATATCTACCCTGAAGAAAAGATCTCTCGTTTCCTATAAACAAAGAAATTGAGCTTAAAAGACTTTTAGCTGGTTATCCATCGTACTACTACAGGTTGCAAAATGCGTCGACCTAACTTAACTAACAAGGTTCAATTTTAAAAAGGATCAATATCACGTATAGTTTGCAAGGCTAGCTCCACAAAAATCCAGCGCTAGATCAAAAGACCAATTGCCAGACGCTGAAAATCTACGCTTCCAGAATCACAAGGGTCAAGGCATATGCTTTCCCAGAGTTAAAAATTTTACAAACTAATATAAAACTATTTTTTTTATAATTAAATATGAAATTAATATCTGAATTCCGATTGGCAATCAAGTAGAGGAACTGTGAATTGCAATTCTATTATGAGTAAAATATTCAAAAAATTAAATTGTGGATTCTAGTTTTTTAATATTCCAATTACTACCCAAGTAATGAATAAAAAATGATCTGAAAACTGATTCTTAGTTCAATTTTCTGATTCATTAAAAAGATGGTTAGGCCATGAAATTTATTAAAGTTATTTATTTATTTAGTGGACCGTATAATATTGAAGTTATTTATTATTTATACAATTTATTATGATAATATTTTCGTTAAAATATTCCAGTTTCTAGTTTTTAGTGTTTAACATCCTCCATTTGTCCTCATCGCCCAGGTTGCTTCTCCAAAGTCCAAGGCTACTTTGTCCTGGCCGGACCATCTTCTTTATTACACAAAGCAATCGTCATTTTACCGATGTTGACACAAAAAGCTTAGACATTCACAAATGGAGTCAGTGCCTGCACTCCTTTGTGCCCTGTTCCTCTGTTTCCTCCACCAGTCTTTGGCATCATCGACAGCTGCTTCAGACCCTGTCTTCCCCCAAGAAGCTCTGCCCACAAGATCAGGCTATCTGCCGGTGGATTCCGAGGCCAACTCAGCCATTTTCTATGCTTTCTATGAAGCCCAGAACTCAAGTTTGCCTCTTTCCCAAACCCCACTTCTCATTTGGCTCCAGGGTGGCCCTGGCTGCTCTTCCATGATTGGCAACTTTCTTGAACTGGGTCCTTACCGTGTCAACGAACAACTTGTTCTTGAACCCAATTTGGGCTCTTGGAATCGCATCTTTGGCCTGATTTTCCTTGATAATCCGATTGGAGCCGGGTTCAGCATCGCATCAAAGACCGAAGATATACCAAGAGATCAGTATGCTGTTGCTAAACATCTTTTTGCTGCTATTACTGGGTTTATTAAATTAGACCCGGATTTCAAAGATCGCCCAATTTATGTCACTGGTGAGAGTTATGCAGGAAAGTATGTTCCTGCAATTGGGTATTACATTTTGAATAAGAACGCCAAGTTGCCAATTTCAAAGCGAGTGAACTTGAAGGGCGTTGCCATAGGTAATGGGTTGACAGATCCACTGACACAAGTGCAAACTCATGCTGTGAATGCTTACTTCGCTGGGTTTATCAATGAGAAGCAAAAATGGGAGTTGGAGGAAGCTCAATGGGAAGTTGTTAAGTTGGTTAAGATAGGAAAGTGGAGCGGTGCAACAGATGCAAGAAGTAAGGTCTTGAAGTTGTTGCAAAACATGACAGGGCTGGCTACTCTGTATGATTTCACAAAGAAAGTGCCTTATAGAATGGATTTAGTAACTAAGTTTTTGCAACCTGAAGAGGTAAAGCAAGCCCTAGGAGCCAATGCATCCGTTGCTTTTGTTCACTGCAGTGATGTTGTGAAGGGTGCATTGCATGCAGATGTCATGAAGGGTGTGAAATATATGGTAGAATTCTTGGTGAAGAACAGTAAGGTATTGCTATATCAAGGGCATTTTGATTTGAGGGATGGTGTTGTTTCCACAGAGGCTTGGGTTAAGACAATGAAGTGGGAGGGGATATGGGGATTTTGGATGGCTGAGAAGAAGATCTGGAAAGTGAACGGACAGCTTGCTGGGTATGTGCAGAAATGGGGGAGTTTGAGCCATGTTGTGGTGTTAGGTGCTGGGCACCTTGTGCCTACCGATCAGTCGGTGAATTCACAGGCGATGATAGAGGACTGGGTTTTGGGCAAGGGGGCCTTTGCTGACAAGCAAGGGAGGAATTCTGCATAGGATTCTAGTGGGGTGGTCTGAAAATTGTAGCTGCCATTATGGTTGCAAAAGTTGTGTGTAGTTTGCTTTGGTCGTTTAGTACCAAAAAGAAATAGGAAGCTATCAGGATCGTATGCTTGTGACATCAATAATAAAGTCCATTACATCTATCTACCGTCAATCCATATTCCTATTAGCCTTTTTTGGTCATGCTTCCTCTTACGTGTGTTCCTAAAGCACTAGCTTTCCGTGCCCTCCAATTTTTGAAGCTATAGAGATCACTCTATAATAACAGATAGACATGCTCAAATCTACCAAACTGGAGAGTGTCTTAATAATTAAACAATATTTTGGGAAGAACAAGAGAAACAGAAAATTGGGTAAAGATTGAAACAAAGTTCCGTAAGCAACAATATCCACTATTTCATAGGATTTTTTTTTTTTTAAAAAACGTATTATAACATGCTTTAATCTGTGCAGAGAGAATCATTCTAAATTAAAATTTAAGGGATAACCTGAAATCTGTAGGTACCGTTATGGTTGCAATCCTTCTATATATTTTCATTGAATAAAGGCAAGATTCAGCTGAAATAATCTCACAGTCCAGACTTGCTTAAGGTGTGAATTTAAACTGTGTAAAATCATTTTTTTTTTTTTTAGACCTCATAAAGAGCCAAGTGCGAATGGGAGAGAAGGTGGGCAACAGCTTTCTGTGATGTCAAATTTATTATCAGATCCTCTTTTCTCTCCAAAGAGACACGCACCTAATTTACAAAAGCATATATAAACAGGTGAACCTGCCTCCCAAGAGGACTAATCAAACAAAAGTTTTGGGTTTTCCCTTTAATCCGTGAAAAAGAAATAACAACAAAATCTTAATCTCAATTGAATTAGGTGGTTAAATGGGTATTTTTTTCCTCAATTAGTTTTATTATGAACTTATGTTACCAGAGTATGCACAAAGATTTAACCAGATTTCCATCAGATAAACAAATGAACAATTGGTGAAATTTTTGTTTACCTCGGATTAGCAAATTAGCACATTCCTCAAAGCAACCAACAACCCATGTTGGAAAACCTCTCCTCGTCTATAGCAACAAAAATTTCAAAAAAAAAATTAAAAAAAAAAACAGTTGACAATATCATTAATTTGGTTATTGTAATGGCGCTCGGAGGCGTGTTCGTGAAAAAATGAAAGATGGAAGGGAAAAAGAAAGAAACGTTTTGGCCATGAAAACATGAAGAAAGCACCTTAAAGACGCAAAAAGAATCTGACTTTCAAAGAACCCACGAAGCACAGAACCCATAATATGATACCATTATTTGAATAATCTCATGTGAAGGGGAGATTAGCATTCAAGTGTACAACACTCCTACTATGTGTACTCCTAAACTTTGGCAGGCATACAAGACAATGCTTTGCTTGACCAAATTCATGATAAAAGGCCGTGGAGTTTATTCTTGAGTTCACAACACAATGAACTATTGCAACCATAATGGCAGCTACAAATTTCACATTATTTCCCTGGAACCGATTCAGAATTCTTCTCATCCTTATCAGCAAAGGCCCCCTTGTCCAATACCCAGTCCTCTATCATAGCCTGAGAATTCAACGACTGGTCGGTAGGCACAAAATGCCCGGCACCTAACACCACAGCATGGCTCAAACCTCCCCATTTCTGCACATACCCAGCAAGCACTCCATTCACTTTCCATAACCTCCTCTCAGCCATAGAAAAACTCCCTATCCCCTCCCACTTCATCGTCTTAACCCAAGCCTCTGTGGAAACAACGCCAGCAATCAAATCAAGATGCCCTTGATATAGCAATACCTTGCTGTCCTTCACCAAGAATTCCACCATATATTTCACACTCTTCATGACATCCGCATGCAATGCAGCACTGACAGCATCGCTATGGAGATCAAAAACAACGGACGCTCCTAATGCCTTCTTTACTTCTTCTGCTTGCAAAAACTTGGCTACTAAATCCGTTCTATAAGGCACTTTCTTCGCGAAATTATAATAAGTGGCCAACCCAGTCATGTTTAGCAACAACTTAAGGGCCTCATCGTTTGCTTCTGTTGCTCCACTCCAATTTCCTATCTTAACCAACTTAACAACTGCCCATTGAGCTTCCTCCAACTCCCATTTTTGCTTCTCGCTGATAAACCCAGAGAAGTAAGCATTCACGGCATGAGTTTGCACTTGTGTCAGCGGATCTGTCAACCCATTACCTATGGCAACGCCCTTCAAGTTCACTCGCTTTGAAATTGGCAACTTGGTGTTCTTCTTCAAAATGTAATACCCAATTGCAGGAACATACTTTCCTGCATAACTCTCACCAGTGACATAAATTGGACGATCTTTGAACCCAGGATCTAATGCAATAAATCCCGTAATAGCAGCAAAAAGGTGTTTAGCAACAGCGTGTTGATCTCTTGGTATATCCTCGAGCGCAGAGGCGATACTGAACCCGACTCCAATGGGATTATCAAGGAAAATTAGGCCAAAGAGGCGATTCCAAGAGCCCAAATTGGGTTCAAGAACAAGTTGTTCGTTGACACGGTAAGGACCCAGCTCAAAAAAATTGCCAAGCAGGGAAGAGCGGCCAGGGCCACCCTGGAGCCAAATGAGAATTGGGGTCTGGGAAAGAGGTGAACTTGAGTTCTGAGCCTCATAGAAAACGTAGAAAATGGCTGAGCTTGTCGTGGAATCCACCGGGAGATAGCCTGATCTTGTTGGCAGGGCTTCTTGGGGGAAAGCAGGGTCTGAGGCAGTTGGCGATGACGCCAAAGAATGGTGGAAGAAGCAGATGAACAAGGCGCATATGGTGGCAGACATAGACTTCATTTATTCGTTGTCAGCTTTTTCACCAATCAATGGAAATGTGACTTTCGTCACTGCCGTGCGACCAACAAATGGTGGATGCAGATCAAAAAAAACTCCATCGACTTGGCTGCATCTAAAAATAATTGGACTCTACTTGATATTTCAACGTAACACTAGAGCCCCTCCTACCAGAGAGACACAAATACATACAAATGAAAAAAAAAAAAAAAACCATAGAATTTTTAGATGGAACTTTGCAGAGATGACCATCAACTCATTATTCTTATAAATATATCAGAAAAATCGAAAATTAAGGTCGTGTTCTTTAACAGGAAACATAGATTTTCTGAAAATTTTTCCGGCTGAAAATATAAAACAAAATTTTGCATTAAAATCAGAGAATTTTTCACATTGTAGATTTTTTTTTTTTTTAACAAACACATTGTAGATTTGAAAAGCACCAGCCGAGAAAATCACATAAGAGGGGAATGAAAAACACAAAAGTTACAAGAGGGCAGACCCACATTTTGTAAAATCAAACTGGTATAATTATAAAGAAGACTGGTATAACCAAACTTTTAATCATGATAAAAGAAGACTGCACTAACCAAGACTGATATAACTTTTACTGCTCAAATAAAAAAAAAAAGAATTCAAGCTATTAATCATGATAAATTCGTGTTGTAAAACCAACTGGTATAATTATTTAAGGAAAGTGACATCAACAGGCTAAATTACTACATAAAGTAGACTATAAATCAAAATATTAAAATATATATCAAGAGATAGGTAAAGGGTAAATAATTTTAGATTAATGAAGATAATTAAAAATCGTCAAAATTTGAATATATTGAAAAAATATTTTTAAAATGGCGATATGTTTGGTCATATAAAATAAATAAATAATGAATTTAAGAGTTTTATGTTTAATAAAATTGAGTTTTTTATATTAAAAATTTTATTAAATTATAAATTATATAATAAAATAATTTTTCTGTTCATAATTTTTTATAAATTTAAAATATAAAATCTCAAAAATAAATTAAGATATACTTAAAAAATAATATTTTAAATATAATATTAGTGTCTAATATAAATATTTTTCATAATATGATTAATTTTTTATTTTTATTGAAAAATTTATTAAATTACAAGATACACAATGCAAATTTTTTGAAGTAGAACAATAAATGTAGACCATAAACATATTATATTGTATAATTATAACTGGTTATTGTATTTGTAATAATTTAATATATAATAATTATTAATAAATAATAATAAATAATTAATACAAAATTATAAATATATTTTCAATAATTATAAAGTCGTTACGTCACCTCACTAATAAAGAGCTAACATCCAAAGCCGAATGAGGTCTCTCTCGTGTCTCTTTTTGACACACAAGCCCCCAAGCCGACTGGCTTCAATCATGGGCCCAGTGGGCATTCACGTTTGACTTAAGGGTATGTGATTCTTACATGAATTGCAAATTGTAAGGACCATATTTCTATCTCCTGCTTTTCGATCCAATCTATTTTCCTGCTCTCTTTTTATTTACTATCAATTTTTCCATTGTGCCAAAAGTGATATGCTCCATTTCTTAATTTAATAATGCATTCTTTCCTAAATTGATTTTGTCTACTTAAAAGTTCATCATATCGTGAGGCGTATCATTTTTTTTTTCTTTATATAACAAAAATAAATATTACAATTTTTAATTAAATTCAATTTTTTATCATATGTTATTAGACAAAGTTAATGACATTGATTTTCCCATTAAATTTTAAATAAAATTATAATAATGATATGTGAGAAGTATTTTGTAATAAAATTCAGTACATACAGTAACACTTCACTTTCAAGAGCTTAAAACTATTGCCAAATTATGAATAGGACAACAAAATGAAGTTTTTAACACTCTAACTTATGATCACTAAATCACAATGAAATAACTTTTATTTTTTACTCCAAAGTTCTCCCTTCATTGGCATCATCATCATCATCAAGAGAAAAAATAAATAAATAATATATATATATACATATTGTTCAAGCCCCAACTTTTGACTAGTATGTAACAAGGCAAGCACCAAAAATGTTGGTAGCAGTATTACAAAGAGAGACCATACAACAGCATTCTGAGTTTCTAACACCTCTGCCAGCTACCTGAATTCATTTATTCTTGAACCAACACTCACAAGAACACTGAACATGAATTAGATAGCATGTGGCTTACAGTTGTTTCCAATCGGCCTAACGTGGAACATTCTTCATCGTCATCATCGTCATCAAAGGAGAGGAAAAAAAGAGAATTGTTCATGCCCCAATTTTGGGCGCCAATGTTTGACATTCTATGTTGGAATGCCAAGCAACAAAGCATTGGAAGCAACATATAATGCAAAAAGAGACATTGCAACAATATTATAAAACCTCTGGCAGCCAGCTGATAACTTTATTCTTGAACCAACAGTTCCTAGAAACACCCAATGTGAGTCATACAGCTTGCACCTTTCGGTCGTTTCCAATCAGACCGATACACTTAGAAACAATGCCATCACTTTTCATCCGGCTATGAGTGCCACACTTGGGTTTAGTAGGGCTGTTCTGCATGGCTATTGCATTTCTGTTAGCAGATTGCAGGTCTTCAGCTGGCTGCACCCTCTGAGGGCTGTGCATAGCTGCAAGAGTAAGAGAAGCAGCATTGTGCTTCACATCACTATCAGATTCATCTGTAGTGCAGACTCTCTCCCTGTGGAGAAGAAATGATGTAGTCAGAAAGGAGAAAAAGAAAACAGAAAGGTACTTATTGAAGCAAACTGGAGAAAAAAGATGACAAAAATAAATCCCGGCCATCACCTAGGCAAGGAGGTGGCATGCTTCCTGTGGAAAGGACTATTTCTTCCACTTCTACCATTTTCTTCCTCAAGATGGGCAAATTGTTCCTTAAATCGATCAATTCCACTGGGTAAACATAAAGTTCAGTCAAGTTAAGAGCCAATGATACTATATAGAAGAAACAAGAGGCGAACACACACCATTTTGAAATGATAAACTGTAAAGCAAATGCAGTAAAATTTAGTGTGTTAAAGTACTAGCTCCAGTGAGAGTGGAAACTACGATGGAGTAACAATTCCTGTTAGTGGAAATCACAACTGTTTCTATGGAAAGGTCAATGCTTGCTTAATGTCATATTAGGCTGGTTTGAAATTGCATGGCTAACTAACTGTTCATTCACGTATGCAAACAATGTCATTGTTCCACCGCCAAAAAACAAGAAAAAAAGTAAGTAAAAAAGAAAAACTTCAGATAAAATGATGTGAAGTGTTAAGCAACATCTTTTGGAACTTGAGAACGGGAACATCTATTCAAACATGGAGACTAACCTTGGATACACAAAGTGGGTCTGATCTGTGCCCCGAAGGTACTCTTTCAGCATCTCAGGATGATACTCCAAAATCTGTTTCACCTTGAAATTAGATTAATCATAAAGAAGGAAGCTACCAGCAAGACAAGTAAAATGTAACATGACTCAAGCAAGCAACATGCACTCAGACCATACCTCTCTATAAATTAGATCCCTCACATCATCTGTAGACAATTTTGTCCTTTCAAATTCAAACTCAAGTTTTGAAATGGGTTGACTTGATGGTTCATGTTCCCTGTCCACCAGACTGTGAAAGTATGGATCAGCCAATGCCTGCAGATAGGAAACAAAGAACCAGTATTATGTAGCAAAAATGTATGAAGTTTGTAACAAAAAGACTCATATCATGCTCCAAGGTGGTGTGGATGGGAATGCAAAGTTACTGGTTTTAATAAACAATACCTCTTCAGCAGATGGACGATCCCTAGGATCAAATGCAAGCAGACGCTCAAGTAAACGCAAAGCTAATGGGTCTGCACATGGAATTTTTTCTGAGAATGGGATTGGCTGCTTTTTCCTCATACTACTCAAATATTTTCTTGCCTTTTCATTTCTAATCTGCGGGATCAGGAGTAAACAAAATTTTGTGAAATGAGGGCATAACTATTCATATGGATTTGTGTTACTTTGAAGTCACAAAAGATCAGCAGTTGAAAAACAATGCCATGACTTTCCAATGGTTAATAGAATGACAGCAAATGTAACAAACCTGTGCAATGGTTTCAGGAGGAGGCATGCCAAGCAAATCGGTTATAAGATCCAATTCATGCACCACATTTTTTCCAGGAAATAGAGGTTTGCCCATCAGTAGCTCTGCAAATATACAGCCTATGCTCCAAATATCAATGGAAGGAGTGTACTGCAGAACAAAGATTGAAATAAAATTCATTAGTATTTAAATTAGAGTAGTTTATCCAATACAGATTACTGAATCCTAAAGCAACAGAAATAAACTTGTAGGTCTAAAATAGACAATTGAGTTTTCAGTATGCTAACCAAAAAATTGTACCAGCCATAGTTGAAAAATCTAACATCCAAACTACAGATATAACACAAACCTATGGCCTATGGCACATTTTTTTTTTTTTTTTGTGAGTTGATTCATATATCAGTTTGAATGAATAGCTAAGGACTTAGCTATTTTGACCCCATAAATTCAAAAAAAGTAAGCATAAAAGGATAATACTAGAAATTCTCTAAACTCACTACAATGTTAGTAGGGCCATGCCTCGGACAACTGCCGCATGCTGAATTCAGAGTTCTTTTACTTAGCTCGTACCAATTTGCGGCATAATAAGTGCACAGAAAAAGAAACAAGAAGTGCACAGAAAAAGGAAACGGGCCAACATGGAACAAGCCATTCATCAAAAACTAAAGGAAGAACCAGCCCTTCAGTTTAGAATAAGCATGAAAAAAATCTTTAGTTGATCAAGGAACCTAATGGCAGGCGAAAATTTTAGTTCTCTTGTTAGTATGTGTGGAGAGCTGGTGCTCATCTGAGCATGTTATCTTTATAGAACATCTTAAAAAACAATAAAAACTGCAACAATGATAATAAAAATCCATTCTTCTGTCTCACATTGCCAAGTGTCGAAGAGATCAGTGGATACAATAAAAAGGGGAAGAGGAGAATAAACAACAAGAACAAGCATCTAATGGGATCTCCAGTAGATCTCTCACTAAAATTTGATCAAACAACACATGATGAATGAAACTAATAGAACGTGGTTATGCATTATGACAATATAACTGGTAACCAAGGTCTGAGCATAATCTAAGCAAAATTCAAGTCTCAACAGCATTTTAGCTGATGACAAAGATTTCAGTTGGCTGTACCTCAAATGGCAAATTCTACAATTAACACTGCAAAATTCAACTCAAAGTTTAGAAACACTAAAGGATGTTAAAGAGGGAAGGAAGCTGCTGTTTCACAAATATTAAGGATAAAACATTTCAAAAATGTGTCCCAAAATTAACTGGACATGATTTAAATTATTCTAGATGGCAACACTTGTTCTCATAATCATTTGTAAAACTTTGTATTAGAGGTAAGTAATAGCAAATCAAGTGAGCATTTATTGCAACAAGGTTACATTTGGTAATCTCAAGGCAAAGTGGTCAGACCAATGAGAGAAAATAAGGAACTTCCCTGTAAGCTAATAAAAAGAGGAGTCCCTTATTCTTTGGAATGTGCAAAATGACAGACTATGAGCATAAAGAAAGGTAAAGGGCCAATAGTCTAAGGCTGCTCAACAGAACCTGGTTCAGATGGCCAGGAGCAAGATTTTGATTACTAATCTAGCTAAATTGTTAGTCATGCAACTAAAACTGCAACGCATACATGACATAAGAATTAAGAAATATCACAGCCATGAGTCAACAACAGATCAAAAGCATAAGCCAGCAATCAAGCCAGGAAGTTTAGCTTTGTATCACATACCTAAAGGAACCTATTCGTATTAGTTTCCGAAAAAACTGAATTAAGGGAATGCATTATTGGATACTCCACATGGTTCAAATCAGTTTATATTGAAAATAATTGCCACAAGTAAGAAACATCCCAAACGCTCAAATTTCAAAAGCTTTAATTTCATATAACATGGTTTTATTTTAGACAAAACTGTAAGCAAATTTGTTTAGGAGAAAAAGAAAACTAGATAATTATACAAGTGTACATAGTTGTATGGTACCATGTAGTGCCAAAAAAACAAAAAACCAAAAAAGAAAATCCAAACAGCCAAATTCAGAACCTGGCTACTTAAAAAACAAAAAAAGAAAAGGAAAAAAAAAGAGCACATAAGCAAATCATTTTCAGGGAGCATATATCACAAATAGACATGTATTAAACATGCCTTGGAGGAAAAAGAACCACAGAGTTCAGGTGCACGGTACCACCGGGTCGCCACATAATCCTGGGCAATGAAGGCATCAGTTAGAAGATGTAGAGATCCCAATCTAACGACTGTTCAAATTTTCCTCAAAAACAACTTATGTAAACTCACAAACTATACTGCACCAAGAAGACATACAGTCCAAAAAATAGCAGAAGGGGCATTACTAAATGACACGCGAGCTAGCCCAAAATCACACAGCTTCAGTTTGCAGTCAGCATTAGCAAGAATATTTTTTGGCTTCAAATCTCGATGAAACACATTAGCTGCCAAAAACAACAAAAACCAAAGATTAATTTCGCAAAAAACACCAAACCCACTTTTCAAATTCTAAGTAAATCGAATAAAGCCAAAAAAGACCCCGAAACGCTAAATTACCAGAATGAAGATATTTGAGGGCTCTCAGCATTTGGTAGAGGAAGAACTGGTGGTGCTCAGGCAATAGATCGTTATTCAACTTAATGACTTGATGAAGATCAGATTCCATCAACTCAAACACCACATAAATGTCCTTGAACTCTCTGGGTGACGGCGGAAGCATTATGTGTTTGATCTGAACGATGTCCGGATGGCGGAGCAGCCTCAGTAGCTTGATCTCGCGGAGAATGCGGGTAGCTTCAGAAGCATGCTCGAATATACTGTTCATCTTCTTGACGGCCACTCTTTCCCCAGTGTGCGTGTCTATTGCTGACGCCACCACGCCATAGCTTCCTTTCCCCACAACCTCCTGTATCTCATACCGGTTCGCCTCGCCATACTCCGTGAAGAATTCCTTGTCAAGCATGGTCTAAAGTTCCAATATATTTTTTTTTAACCGAAGAATAAATTATCAGAACCCAAATAGGCAAAAACAAGAAAAAAATCCAAAAACCCAGTTACTTATTTGGTGCAAGAATGTCTGGGAAACGTCTAAAGTTCGAACCTTCATATTCCATTTTTCCCAATTAACGTGTACTCTGAAGATCAGTCAAGTAAGCATCTAGTTTCTAAAGCTCCAATTTTTTCTTTTAATCAAAGAACATACTATCAAAACCCAAATAACCAAAAAGAAGAAAAAAATCTTGAAAAAAAAAATACAAAAAACCCCATGAGTTTCTTGGCGCAAGAATGTCTGGCAAACGTCTAAAGTTCAAATCTTTATGTTCCAATTTTCCCAATTAACATCTATCCGAAGATCAGCCAAGTCATTCGTATACTCAATAACATAGTGGATTATTCAATAAGGAAACTATTGGGTAATTTGATCCGCACGCCGCATAAGCGATATCCAATTCTAGACACGAACATGCATCATTTGATAGAAATTTATAAATAAATAAATAAATAAAATAAAAGAGAGAGATAAAACATGTATCCACATAAAGATTTTACGTGATTCGGCAAATTCCTACGTCCACGGAGAGAGTAATAGTATAATAATGGTATAAGTATTGACTTTGGAGATTTACCAAATTTGAAATTCCTTGGACACCCCTCTCAACCCAAGAGCTACCACACCGACACGTCATACAAGAGACATTACCGAGACCAGAACTTACCCAAACCACGACTATCTCTCTTCTTCTTTCTCCTCTCCCCGCTATCTCTGCCCGATCCCCGTGAAAAAGAGATATCAGGCCATATGGCCCTTGTTGGCCTCCCTCGTATGGTTTTTTTTTTTTTTTTTGTTTTTTTTCTTCCCCCCTAAATCCTGGACCCAACAGACACGAATAAAAGAGATGAGAGAAGAAGCAATGGTAACCTTTTTGTTGGGGTGACCACGACAGGACGGGAAAGCTGGAGGATGTTGGAGATGCGAGCTTCGAGGAACATGAACTCAATATGTTGTGTAATAATCGGGAAGGAAGCCAATCCGTCTTTTGGGGTTCGATTCAAAGCATGTGTAAGTAGTACACGTGGTGCTCATGCTTTGTAGGCGTGTGCGTGTGTTTGTGTGTACTTGTGGTTGAGAGTGGTGCGCCAGTGACGGCATTAAGATTCTTGAAGTTGTCAACTAAATGGTGTGGTCAGAAATAGGCGAACCAGTCTTACCATTTAGAGATCAGAGAATAGGATAAAAAAAAAAAATCCATGTTTTACTCATGGCTTATTCTCAACCAAACCATATTAAAAGCTTATGTTTATGGAAAATATTAAGTAGATATATTATTTAGCGAATACAGTTAAATATTACGTAGTTATTTAATATAATATAATGAAATAGTATAAAAAATAAAATAAAATTTTATGTAAAATTTATGTAATATTGCATGTTATCTCATATCATATAAATTGTATTATTTATATCGTTGAGGATGTTTATATAATCAAGTCCTATGTTTATTACCTAATCAAAGTTAAGAATTATCTCACTTCGTTTTTTGTTTTTTTTTGTTTTAAGAGGAAGCCTTTTTAAGCAAATCCCATATAACTCTCTTATTTGTTTCGTAGATTGCACTTAAAAAGATTAGATTTTGAAAATGTGTGTCACGTAATTTTAAGTTTTTTGTTACTATTAGACTAATTATGGGTAGTTATGATTGTGTTTGATTTTATTATTATTATTATTATTATTGTATTAGAGAATAACATGTTAGCTTTTATGCATGACGCCAAATTTACCCTTTTGATCTAATTCAATGTTAAAGCATGAATTAATTGACAACTAGATGAGCTTATAATTTGTAGGTGAATTGGACATCAAAGATCCTGATCTTGTTAGTCTAAACAACTTCATGTTACAATTATTAATCCAAATTTCTGTTGTGAATCGGCCGGTTCATGACCGGTTTGACGACTACTTTATATTTATTTACTTATATATATATATATATATATATATATATATATATAGCATACACAAAATTTTCAATTAAACAATTTTTTTTTAATTTTGACTAGTTCTTACTTAAATTTTATTATTTTTATTTACATTTAAAATTGAATTAACTTAATTACATTTTAGTTGAATCAAATTAAAAAATGTCATAATCAGTATATTGGTCAAGACTCACTACATACTATGCTATGCTATTACGTGGTTTTAGACGTTTTTTCTCAAAAAAAAAAAAACAGGCAAAGTGGATTTTATTGAAGTCAAAATTCTTTGATCTATAATCTCACACTATTTATTAGTCTTAGAGATAACTGGATCGAAGGCAAAATTCCTTAAAATGCTTTTATATCTTTTAAATTAAAAATTTTTAGTTCTAACTTAGTTTCTTTTGATTCAAAGTTACAAATAATTAGCTATAAATAATTACTTTCTTGATTACAAATTTTTACTTTTGAATTATAAGATAAACGTCTACCTACTTTATCAAGTTCTGACTTTCGGGCTTGATTTTCATATTTAAAAAAAAAAAAAGAAAGAAAACTACAAGATAAAAGGGAGGAAGACCAACTGAAATGGGATAAAGTTGGTGCATCTTATGCGGCAAGCCATCCATTTGATGGGGTGGGACTTGCAAATAAATTGGGTCAAAAGGACCCAAATAGACATTACATCCGCCAAGTTGTGGCATATTATACAAGTTTGGATTGAGTATAACTTTTATTATAAAAAAAAAATTGTTTTTTTTCCTTGGTAAGTTAAAAAAAAAAAAAAGAAGAAGAAGAAATTGTTATATTATAAACTTGATGAATGTAAGAAAGGGACAGCAACTTACTGGCTGACCTTGTTAGGGCAAAGAATAAATATAAAGTCTTTGCCTGAAATGAACTAAAATATAAACATCCTAACAATAAGCTTTAGGAAATTGCCATTTGCACGAGGTTTGACTTTATGCAGTTATAACTATTGTCTTAAATATGAATTTGTTGCCTTAGAGGCAAATAATAAATTAATGAACTAAAATATAAACATTCTAACATTAAGTTTTAGGAAATTGCTATTTGCACGAGGTTTGACTTTATACAGTTATAACTATTCTCTTAAATGTGAAATTGTTGCCTTCACGAAAACTATTCTTCATTAGTTTACAAATTAGGTTATAATATTTATTTTGGAATTTATTCATTTACTTATTTAATATTTTACTCTTATTAAAAATTTTACCTAAATTATTTAAAAAGTATATAAATTATTTAAGATTTTTTTGTTTTTAAGTTTTTTTATTTAATTAAAATTTTTTAATTATTCGTTAAAGTATTTTTTTCATTTAAATTATAGTATTTTTTAATTAATTATATAATTTTAATTATAAATATGTATATAAGTTTGAGAACTATATCATTTCAATATTTAATAAATTATCAATAAAATTTAAAAATTTAATCAAGTGTTAACTTTTATTATTTTCTTTCTCGGCATTCTGTCCTGCGTCACTTAAACAAGGGTGATATCTAATAGTTGGGAAGATTACACTAATTGTATCATATAGTGGGCTTGACTTTCTTAATTAAACCTACAGAAAACAAATTCCAAAATATCTAGCTAAATCACCAACCTTTCTCATAATTATGCACTACATTTTAATCTATTGAACACCTCAGCGAGAATTGGATGACGTGGGTTGGAAGTGTGAAAATGTTAAGATGATATGCAAATTTAAGTTTTAATATTACTTAACATAAGACGAAAATACCAAAAGAAAATAATAAAGAATAATACTCGATGGAACTTTTCAAAGAATTTATGAAATCTACAAGAGAAGATAATAACTCTTAAAAGATTATTCTCATAAATAATTTATTGAGATATTAGGTTAATAAAATTGTTCAACTTTTATGTTTATATACATATTTATAGTTAAAATTATCTAATTAATTAAAAAAAATATTTTAACATAAATAAATAATAATTAATAATTAACTAAAAAATATTTTAATTAAATAAAAAATAAAATTAATTTTTAAATAATTTACACATATTTTAAATGATATAGTTAAAACTCTTAATTTGACTAAAATACTATAAAATAAGTAAATAAATTATAAAATAATAATTACAATATAATTTGTAAAACAACAAAAAAAAAAAGTCTCCGTAACGTGTCCAATATCAAACCCTTATCATATCTTACATTAGATCTCTATAATTTAAAAAAAAAAAAACTCAATTTTGAATTAACAATGAAAAATTGACATCTTACATGTCATAAGAAGTACATCAACATCTCTATTCTTCTTGACTTGCACTTAGTTTGTTTCTAAATAAGTTTTTATTATTTTAATAATTATCATTGATTTAGGATTAAATTTCTCTATCCTAATAAAATTAATAAATTTTGATATAAAAGGTAAATAATTAATAAGATTATAAAATTTATAAGTTAGTAGTAATAACTTGGTGCTCATGATTAAATTATTCATTAGCACTTAAAAAATTAATTTGCTCAACCATAACATTATCAATAATCATTGTTTTTGTGTTTTTTTTTTAACCCATTACCTTTTGATCAATAATATCTTCTTGACTAAAATTTATGGTGTAAGAAAAAAAAAATTATCTTTCAATATGTTTTAAAGTTTGTTAAAGTTAATCATCACTTTAAAATCTAAGTATTAATAAATTTCTCATATTTACCTAAAATTAAATTCTTAACATACTAGATTTTAATTAATACTATTGAATATTGTTTCACTGATTAATTGCATCAACTCAAAATTTGGAATACTTATAAATCATTTTCTTCTCATTATGCATATCATTATATTTAAAATGAGTATCAAGTTTTACTAATTATATCACAAAACCTTTAATGAACAAATTTTCATCAAAAATTGAAATATTTTTGAAATTAAGAATGAAATTACAAAATAGATTAATTACAAAATCTATTGCATTCATAATCTTATAAAATTATTTTGAAGAAGATTTATTGTAACATTATTTTAACTTGTATTGATAGCATATGATATCTTTAGTACAAGATTTATTGTTTTCATAATCTTATAAAATTATTTACCTTTACTATAATTTATTGTTTTCATAATCTTATAAAATTATTTACCTTTACTATCTTTATCATTGAAGAAATTACTTCAAACTCTATAAGATAATATCAATACAAGTTAAACTTACTCTAATACCACTTGATATGAGATGTAAGTGCAGAAAAAGGATAATAAAAATTAACATTCAATTGAACTTTTAAAAAAATTTATAAAATCTATTAGAAAAAATAACAACTTTTAAAAAGTATTTTTATTGATAATTTATTAAAATATTAAATTGATGGAATGGTTTAGTTTTTTAACTTGAATATATATTTATAGAGAAATTTATCTAACTGATTAAAAAAATACTTTAACATAAAAAATTGTAATAATTAATTAAAAATATTCTAATTAAATAAAAAAATAAAATTAATTCTTAAATAATTTATACAACTCCTAAATAATTTACTTAAAATTCTTAATTAAGTTAAAATAATGTAATATAAATAAATAAATTATAAAATAAGAATTATAATATAATTTATAAAATAATAAAAAAATAATGTTTGTAATATATTTTATATCATTAAAACTTATGACCCATGTAATAAAAACAAAATCTCCAATAACTAGATGATTGAGATAATGGTTTGGCATGTATGTAATCAAAATAGACATGTAAATAATTCCCTAAGTTTTAACTTAGTAATATTAATGTTACCTATAAAGTTTAAGGGTTGGTTCAAGTTTAAGCTCCAATTATAATAAAAGACACATAAATTTTGTTACTCTCAAGGAAAAAAAATAAGAATTTCTTTTTTCACACAAATGAAAAATAAAAAATAAAGAAAAAACAAAAGGTTTTTTTTTTTTCAATAAAGTTAAACAATAGATGGATAATTTTTGCAGATTAAGGTTTGTTTTTATCCAAGTTCTTATAAAACAACTTGATTTACACATGACATAAGATGTGCATGGCATCGGATATCTATTCTCGAATATATTCATCTCTTTTATAGCTACCTTCCCTCTTATATGGGAGTTAATTGAACAAATTAAAAAGAATAAAGATTCTTAACATCAAGTTAAAATGATAAGAGTTGCCCGGAGACAAAGCTGTAAAAAAAAATAATAAGAAACATTCAAAACTTCAATTAAAAAGTTGAAACCATGAGATTGAAACACAGGTCTGATTTTTCCCATATCTATATTCTACGATATTATATATTAATCTTCTTTCTCATTTACATGTCTTTTTTCTTAGTTAACAGTCTTGAAAACGACTATAGTACGGGAAATTCATTCATAATTTATATTTAAACTTTACTAATTTTATAGCCATGAACCCCTGTAGTCTGAGAAAGTAAAGAAAAAAACGTACACATTGGATTTGACACTCGTTTAGTTTTTCTTTATGGCTAGTAATGGATGAAATACAGAAGGTCTCTTGTCCGTATATATGACAGAAATGTTTGTATTTTGGGAAAGGGTTTGTTGATGGCAATGCAGACCACATATTTCCCTTTTTTTTTTTTTTTTAATAATCTCTCCAATTATTTTTTATGGATGGCAAGCCCTTTTCGGACTCGGTTGGGACAAATCGCAAATGCGTCTGAGTGAAACAACTGCGGCGACGTCAGCATGATATGGTTCTGCTGGGCAATATTCTGTTCTATCCACCGGAAGGATGCATGGTTAGGTTTTTGCCACGCAGGTCCATTAAATGTCCCATAAAATATAAGCTTTTTTCCCCTTTTTTTTTATGCCCTTTTTCCTCTTTTATCAATGAACGGTTCTCAGTTTGTTATCAGGAACAGTGTTACTTGGATTGAAGAGTAGAGTTGGCAAGCCAGCATTTTGGATCGGATTCGGCCCAGTTTGTTTTGGTTGTCGAATCATTTGTGTTTTAAGTGCTTGGAAATTCGAATATGTTTGAATTGTAAGTTATTCAGGTTTAAATTAATTAATTTTTAAATTATTTCAATTTTGTGTTTCAGATTAAAAGTCATTGACTTTTCAATTAATACAAATTAGATTGATTCGAATTTCAAACAAATAAGATCGAGTTTATTTGGATCGAATTAATTTTTGTAGCTTATGGTGAAGAGGTAAGATCTTGGAAAACAATTTTTTGTTTTTAAAAGTGGCATGGGAAAGAAAAATTGCATTCTTCTTTAAATACATATGTTATTATTATAAATCATTTAAAGATTAATAGTTTTGAGTTTCAATCTCATGTATAACTCAACGAAAAGAAAAAGAAAATTAAAATAACTTGTAGATAAGAGAGTTGTTTTGGCCCATGGATTTAAAGTTTTCATACACATATGTAAATATTATACATAAATCTCAATAACATTGTTTAAATATTTTAAAATGTCTATAAAATACAATTTTTAAAAAGTGACAATTATAAGTAAAAAACTTACAATTTTTAAATTTATTAGATATTTACTAATTATAAGCCACAAAAAAAAAAATCTTCACTCTCATAAATGTTTGAATTTTTAAAAACTAGGTATTGTGCATTCGCACAAAACATATATATGTATCATACCTCTTACACTTTTTTTGGTTTTTTTTTTTTTTAGATTAAGTTAAAAAAGAGATTGTAAGAATGTTAATCATATTTTTATAAATTCAAGTCAAAGGTCACACAGGAGGATGCAGTAAAGGGAATTTGGATTTAGACATATGAAAAGAAAAGCATATCAAGTTATTATCAAATTCTTACCTGCTTTAACCACAATTCTATTAAGTAGAATAACTATTATGAAACCATGACTATATATGACAACCAATCAAGCTAATTTTAAGTTAGATTATTTCATGTCATTTGAATTTCTAATTTAATAATTTTTCATTTATTTTATGTATAAGACATTTAAGTTTTATTTACAATTAAGTTATTATCACATTATATTAATAAATTTATAAATATCTAATTGATGAAAATTTTTAATTATTATTTCATATTTATAATTTTTTATTTCTTAATTATGTTTTTTAAAAAAATTACAATAACTTATAATAACCTGTAGTACATATTGGTGAAATTTAAAAGTTATTTGTTTTAAGAACCTAAAGACCCAAATGTTGAGGTGTATTATTTTAATATGCATATATTATTATTTTAATATGTATATATGTATTATTATAATTTGTTAATTATTAAAATTATTAAATTAATATATTCATTATCATGCATATATTATTATAATTTTAATTTAATTGTCATTAAAATAATCAAATTAAAATATTTGAACTAATATATGTATATTATTATTAGAATTTATTAATTATCAAAATAACTAAATTTTTTAACAAGATGTATAAATAAGTTATTTATTTTTAATTTTAAAGAAATACATATAAATAAAATTTTTTTGAATAAACTGATATTATTAATTATTAATATTTTAAATTTATTTAAAATTAAATTATTATTTTATTATTAATAAAATAATTAGAATATATTAACATTTTGTTCATAGTGGGGAGGAGGGTGCGGAGTCACGCCATTGGAGAGAAGTTCTCCCGTTTGAAAGAGATGTCCTGACAAAAATATTGCTAAATAAAGGCATGCAAGCCCTACAGTTTTGCTGATCTAATTCCTCCGTTACCAACATTCCATTCATAATTATCCTACCTCGTCAAAAAGCACAAATCACCTAATTCATACAATTACAAATTCAACTTCAATCCCCATTTCACCTCACTTAATCCACCGCCCTTCTCTCTCTCTTTCTTGCTCTTTTACAAGTCCTTAATTTAGGGAGCAAGCAACCGTGAAAACTGACTTATTACAATCATATAGAGCAACCATCTAACTTTTAAAAACCCTAACACCCACATCCATTTACAGAGCACAAAGTTGTAACCAAGTACAGATTTCATTACAACGAAAAACATGGAGAACCTGCAAATGCAACATCAGAGGTTCACCACTTTGTGGATTTACATTTAGCAGCTGCTCCATTTTTATTGAAGTATGGCCTGAAGGTTCTTATAACTTCCTCATATGTTGGCCTCTTGTAGTCCACAGCCTGTGATCATCAAGTTCTTGAAAAGATTAGCCATCAAAAAAAAAATAATAATAATAATAATAAAACATCGAATAATATGCTACAGAGGTTTTCAACTATTTAGCACTGTATGCACCTGCTCAATAACTTCTTCAGGACTCGCCCATTTCCACTCTGCAAATTCTGTATCTGCTTCTCCATTTGCTAAGTTAATCTCACTCTCGTCTTTTGTTAATCTCATGAGGAACCTGTCGTTTGTCCAAAAAGTCATTCTTATAACTTGAGCCATATACAAAAGCAACAGCAAAATAGAACATTCCCTGTTCCCATGCAATTCAAAGTTTACAGGTGCATCAATAATGTCAGAGTATATCATGCAATCCATTATTGGGCATCACCCAACAGCCAAAAATCCGAAGAATAACACTCTAAGCATCACTTAAACCTTCATACTTGAACAAGACACCATCATATAATGTGTCAAACGACACTGTTCATGAAAGATTGATTCCTAGTAAGATCAGCATTTAGCCTTCTGGAGTATGTAAACTTAAGCATAATATAGTATAACTGATGGCAGGTGATCCAATGTAATAAACTTCATGCCTAAATCTACTGGAGAACGTTGATCCAATATTCCTTCAAAAACCATAAGAATTCCTTTGCTACGTATGAGCAGTAGTTCAATTGCGTGACCAAATTCACTACCGCGGTCCACATATTTGACACTAATCTGAAACTAAATGTGGCAATTGTTTCATGATACACGGATCATATCACTGTGTCTAACGTGGGGCTGGGGGAGAATGAATGAGAGAGAGAGAGAGAGAGAGGCATACCACTTCTGTGCCTGCCCATGCCATTCACCTCCCCAGAGACGGTTCACTTTGGCCTTCACAGCAGGGGGGAAATCGTAAGTCAACCATTTTGGAACCTGTAAAATGCACAACCAGTATAGCAGAAGAATGATTCCCCTTTCACCATCTTTAACTGTGTTCCGGGATTTCTGCATTTCAGACATTGCATATCAGTGAGATTCATTTACAAACCTCGGTAACAATCTCAGCAGACACTATCCCAGTTTCTTTTCGCAATTCCCTGATTGCCGCAGACATAGGATCCTCACCATCTTCGATGCCTCCCTTAATAAGGCAGAAGTTCACAAGAGATTAAAACTAAGCTTAGCCCAAAGGTACAGAAATTGAGAGGAGAAAAACAGAACAAATATGAACCGATGTATCCTTCAAAAATGACAAATGGATTATAATCCATCATCTAAATTCAAGTGGATTCTTATAGGTTTGCATACAGCAAGATTTCATATGTAACACAGACGAATAAACCTTTCAATAATTACAATTTTCTTCTTCTTTTATTGTTTTCCTTCGCCAAAATGCAAACATAATTCCAGAAACAAATTCAGGGCAATATCCAATGCGGTTACCACCTGAGGCATCTGCCATGCTCCAGGAACATTCAATCTAGAAGCCACAAAAACCTGCAAATCAGTTTTGACTGTTATCATTTCATTTGTGCCTGTAACATAAGCTAAACGTAGTAAATAAAAGACACACAAAAATTGAGGTACTTCTCTACTTCGTAAGTGGAAGACATTCATATGCACAAAGCACACAATCAAGACACTTTTTTGGCTCTTGCAGTCAGATAATTCGGGTGTCAATCAAAATTAAGGATTGGCACAGAACAGAATGGTGCAGGCCAGAAGTGTCCGGGCCAATGGGCTGTACGGGGCTCATTTTCCTAATGTTTAAGCACGACACGATACAGCTTGAAAAACACAAGTGAACAGTGCCAATGCACGACATTAAAACAGTATGACTGGATCACATCCCATCTTACATATCTACCGAGGACGCATCCCTCATACTTAGTCCGTGCATTCCAGAGTTCTACTTTCCAGGGTCTACCTCCGGATTTGAACTTAGTTGATGGCTAGCACGGAAAACACACACCCACCTCCAAAATTCAACCGTAAAATTTGCCTCAGAAATACAATAACCATTTGACATTAGACAATTTTTTAAATGTGATGCAAACTCATAAAAAAATATCATATTACACTATTATAATGCATAATAATTATAATTAATAATAAAAATTATAAATATAAATAATATTCCTTCACTTGAGTATGTTACTCACAAAAATAATCTGCAAATAAATTATTTTAAATAAATAGTCTTGACTCTTTTTTTTATTCGTTTCTTCTTACTAAAATCTTGTTTCTAAAATTTGAAATGTAAATTTATATAAAAAAAATTAAAAACCTTACAAATATCGACTATCTTGTCAATTAAGAATTGATTGATAATATATCGGCAGGTAAAAATTGTAACTTCCCAAATTTGATCTTTTTATTAAATTGTTTTTCTTTTTTTTTATTCTTTTAAGAGAGAAAAAAAAAAAGAAAAGAAAGTGGATGGCTCTTCTATATCTACCCTAAACTACTTTTTTTTTTTTTTCTTTCTTCATATATAATAGCTTTTCTAAGTACGATCACATGGCCAACCAACCCCGCACTAGGGGAGGGGGAAATAAATAGAAGCACATAATAAGTATGGTCAAACTTTGACTTGATCGATCTATATCGGCAGATGATTCCAGAGCACAAATTGTCAACCCCAGAAGTTGATCAAACACCAAATCCCCAATTTATTAGCATAGAACAAATCTGATATTGTTAAAACTCCTAGTCGCCTTTTGCATTATTTTATGTTTTAATAAAATCGAATATTTTTTTTTTTTTGAATAGGGAAACCACTCCCTATCTTCACTCCAGAAAGAAAATGCTATTAGTATTAAAAAAATTTTCACATTAAAATGTCCAACAGCCCCCCGCATTACACGCTCCATATTTATAAACTCTAAAATCTGGGCAAAGTAAATCAAAGCAAAAGCTTAAATATGCATAGCCATTGATTACAGCCAAAAAAAAAAAGAAAGAAAAAAACTAAATAAATATATAAAACATCAATTTTTAAATAATATAAGAATACCCTTCCACATTTAGCAGAGTTTAAAATGGAAAGGGAACTGAAAAAGGGTGCAAGGAAAACAAGGGAAAAATTTTAAAATAATAATAAAAAAGAAAGAGTTGAACTTGAAGTAGTAAATTTCTTTTCCTTCTTTTTTTAATTTCTAAATTTTTGGTGTGTGCACACTGTGTGTGTATATGTATATATGGCCTGTTGCAGTCTGCATAAACAACACACTACACAGGAAGGTTATGGAGAGGGAGAGGAGTGGGGCCAACCTGGTAATCAGAGTTGATGAGACAGACACCAACGTTGGGGCGATAGCCAGAGGGCAGATCATCCATTTTTAGGCCTCTCTCTCTCTCTCTCTCTCTCTCTGTCTGCAGCCTTTCTTTAGATTTACAGACACTATTTTTTCAATGGTAACTCTCACCACCAGAGCCAGAAACGCAGACCCAGAACGCGGAAACGATAGGAAATGCTATCAATTTGACAGAGATGCATGTCAATCCCTCTATCTATAGTCTTATCCCACCAACCCACAGAGAGAGACAGAGAGAGAAGTGCTGACCATGAAAAATGGCTGACTGTTTTTTTATAGATTGAAGAGAATATGTGTGTGAGTGTGCCAGAGAGATGTAAAACAAAAAAAAATATATATTTTTTTATTCAATTTTTTTAAGTATACTTTTCCCTAAAAACAATAAATTTTATTTAAAATAAAAAATAATCATATAAATTTATATAATATTATATTATAAAATACTAGAATGTGAGAAAGTAAGAGGAAGTTTGACAATTTTGCAGTCTTTTTCTTATCCTGCGCACCCCCCTGCACCCCGAAGGGGTCATTATGTAATCAAATTTCAAAGTGCATCAATTATAGGCTTGGAAATGTTACGCTGCTTGTTTCTTTGATTGTGTTTATCTTGTTCCTCGTGCTCTACCGTCCGATCTATGATTGCAGATCCACTGGCTTGCCACAAGATTCCTTTTTTTTTTTTTAATCTTTTGGCTTTTGTTTGATGGAAGCCATTAACTGCTTATTTACTTTGTTATTTTATCGACAATACATTATTTCATGAGATTAATTTAAAATATAAAAAATTAGTAATAATTCAATGAATGATATTATTATAAGTTTATGTAATTTTTAATGATAAAATAATAAATAATATAATTTTAATTTTAATTTAATTATAACATATTTATAGAATTATTTTTTTATATTTAAATTGTATTATATATATATATATATATATGTATATATAACTCAGTTATTATATTATATTATTTTTAATTTATTTTATTTTTTAAGTGAATTAAATTAAAAAAATTAGAGAAAATTTATATTATTTAGGCCGGACATTTAAAAGAAAAAAAAGAAAAAAAGGGACTGGGGGGATCACAATAAGATCATGAGGCTGGCCTCTTTAGATAAGAACCCCTCATAGAACCGATGGAGAGCGCACGATAGCAAAGTCCGGGAAGAAAGGTCAATTAGCGAACACGCGGCGGAGATTGAAATTGTGTGGAAAAGAGTAAAATTAACGAAGTGACCCAAAACGAAAAACAAAAAAATATATAATATAATATATATATATATATATATTTAAAAATTAAAAAATTAAAAAGTAGTGGGTGAATGAAAGCGTTGACTTTTGTGAGAGAGAGAAACATATGGTTGGAGAGAATCTTTCCTTTTTCATGATTTCATGCCATTTCTCATCATCAATGTGGGGGGCGAAATGCAAAATCTTCCATCATGAAAATGAAATGTTTTAATAATTAAAAATTTATATTTTTATATTTAAACTTTTAATTTTTTAAAATATAAAATTTATAAAAATAAAAATAATTATCTTTATAATATAACTTATAATTTAATAAATTTCATAATAAATCAAAAAATAACAAAAAAAATTCATATGACTAAATAATGTTATAATATAACTATAATTGATTATATATTTATTTTTATTTTTTATCTTTAGTGGTAATAATAGAGTATAATATAGTATTTCGTGGACTTGCATCCTTATTTTTTCGAATCACTTTATCTGCTTTCAAGGACATTACTGAAAAAACAAAGTCAAGAGAAAGATAAAAGAAAGCCACAATATGGGGTTTGAGGTAAACTTTATGGATGCACCCGGCCAATAATTTATGGGATATGTAGCTTTCGATTCGTTGGAACAGTGACTTAGTTTTAATTGATGTATAATACTTTGATTTATAAATAGAAAAATAAGGAAAGTTAACATACAATAAAAAAAATTTTAAATTTTTGATGAATTACTGTAAGAAATTAGGTTTTATCTTTAAGTACTATATTCCCTCTGTTTTTTTTTTCCTTCTCCTTTTTTTGCTTCTGTTTATATTTTGGTTCCTCTCAAATACCTACAAATTTCTCATCAAGTCAAAACAAAGACTATGGGAAGTCAAAATATTTTCACGTTATTTTTCTTGATTATACATTTTAGCATCTAAATTAAAATTTTTGTGAATTTCAATTTTTAAATATAATTATGACAATTTCATCAAGATCCTTTTGGTAATATGCCCCTTCTAAATGGGTGGAAGATGGGGCCATGAATTGGGGTAATACGCAATAACCCATCTGAGAAGCCTCGGATTGCTTTTAAGTGCTTTGGGGCTAAAAGGGTTGAAACATATTCCTCCAATTCAACGCTATGGACCCATCTGCTTTTTACCCCAGATGGCTTAACGTGGAGTCTCTCGGAAATTTTATTAAATGAAAGTCTAACGCATCCACGTCTTTGAAAAAAAAAAAAAAAAAAGAGGAACGATAAGGTCCTCTCTATAAATTAATGTTCCAATTAAATTATAGTGCGACTCGTTCTTTAGCTGTGCTTCTAGATGATATTCAGAGTTTTTGCGGAAGAAATTGTTGTTTAGAGAAAGTGGATGTTTGTTGTTGTTTTTTTATTTTTTTGTGAATTTGGGTGTCACTAATGCTAATGGCGAGGTTCTTTTTACACATTTTCATACGAGTACGAGGCTCCTGTTGGGAGGAGATAGAGACTGTTTTGTTTTCCTTTGGAGATTGTTTGTTCTAATTAGTCTTCGTCTTACGCATTAAAAAAGAAAAAATAAAAAATACACACATACATTTAATGGTCTATAAAGTAAAATCTTTGGTGATTGAGAATTTGGAACTTCAGTCATATGAATGATTTTGATGCCATTGAGTTGAAGTTAATAAGATAACAAAAAATAGTTACTCGTGATTATAAAGTCACCAATAAGCTTCAATTTGGATAAAAGGATCATGAGAGATTCCTATACAAATTAGCTATCATATATCAAAATAACTAAATAAATTTTGATTTCCTTATAAATCTCTATTGATTAGATCTCACAATGACTTAAAATAGATCATAAGTTATGCCTAAATAAAAGAATTATGTAATTATAAAATATTTTTATATTATATATAAGATATTTTATATTGCATTAATATCTTACACATAATATAAAATATTTTTTATAATATAAAAATTTATTATAACTATTTATGATTACTACTTTTGTGACTACTTAATCAATTGCAAATGGTCAATGGTTACATCATAACCCCACAAATGCATCTGGGACAGTACTTAACATTTTAACAATCAATTGCAAATGCTATAAGCTATGCAAGCTTACGCATGCAAAGAGCATTTGTCACTGTTCATCCGCATGCCGCTCTCGCATTGCCATCGTATCAGAATAATTTCATATGATAGAATGAAACCTACCCTACATACTAGGTGGGTGTCAATTTATCAACGTACTAAAATATGCTATATGTTATATTGTTACATCTGCACTTCTGTTTCCTGCAACTTTCTGTGGATGTGCACTTATTAACATAATAAACCATGTTGGATTGTAAGTGTTAGTGTTGACATGACATGTAAATTATTATAGAAGTTTTACTCAATAATTTAATTTGTGAGTTTTATAAATTTTTGATATGACATTATAATTATTTTTAACTTAATTAATTTAAATAAAAAAATATGTTAATATTATATATATTATTTAATTTAATAATTTTAAATTTTAAATTAAATACTTTTTTTAAATTAATATTTTTAATTAAAGATCAAATTTTTTACATGCACTACAAAAGTAATAAATAAGTATATACTATAAGTCATCTCTTAACCCTAATCCAATGAATGATTTTGGGTGCTGTGGATCAATTACACATCTAGAAGAATTTTATTCTCGTGAAAAAGTGAGTAATGTGCTAAAAACTATTATCATGGACATGTTATATCTTAAATACGGGTTAGATATAATCTGACTATCATATTTTACGTCGAATAAAAAAATAAAAATTTTAAATTATATAAATATGAATATTATATATTTTAACAGATTATTTTTTAAGAGAAATTAATAATTTTGTGATACTATATTTATGTTCTTTGGTTAGGTTAAGTTTTATCCATTATCCATAGACTAAGCGATTTCAAGTTTAGTCAAAGAAAGCTGATCTACATACCGACTTTATCGAATAAGAAATAGGTAAGTGGATACACACTGCTGGAGCACAAATTGCATATATAATATATCACGTCGGGGGGATCGCAATTACTTAATTACTGTGGTTCATTAAGTGGGCTTTATATCATTAAGGAGATGGACTTGAACTTGGCCTGCACTTGGCAGGAAGTGGCACACAATGGATCGTGAACGAATTTTAGAAATCGGTGCTCTGACCCAGGTGGTGATTTTTGGTTGGCATTGACACCAAAATGGATTCGTGGATGCTCATCTGGCTTGGTTGGTGCGTATGAACTGGTGCAGTATTGCATCTGATGCCAATACAGGCTTAAGGGTTTATTAATTATACTATTTGTTATGATATCTTATCATCGTCATACATTTTAATTTTCATTATCAACATCATGCATGTTGTGGATGATGTCATAAAACATTTTAAAATACATCTTTTTTTATAATATAAAATTTAAAATTAATATTAAATACAGATTAAAATAAGTTAAATATATTAAATTTTATTTAAATTTAAAAAATATATATTAATATAATTTAAATTTATAATTTTTAAGTTATATCACACTTATATAAATTTAAAATAATTAATATTACATATTTTTATTATACTGTTAAAACTTATAAACTATTTTAATTATTCAAATTAACATTAAACTCTTATAATTTAGAAATTGTGAAGAAATCAAAGTTTTTTTCTCTCCCAAATAGCTCTCACATTAAGTTAGATTGAAGTGAAGTACAAAATATTTTTTTAGCGATGTTTTTAGACTTACTAATTTTCTTCTCTCTTACCAACAACTAATATTTAATTATTAATTATTTTTAAATTCAAAATAAAACTAAAATTTATGATATTTCTATAAATATTCAAACTTTTCTCCAATCACTTTAAAATATTCATATATTTCCTTTTTCTATCACGCAATCAACTTGATTGGTGGTAGAACCATTACTAACGAAAGTCATACCATGCATCAAAGTTGATCTCAATCTAATGCATGTAATGATATTTGTTAGTATAATTTTGTTAAAGTGTGGCAAAAAATTAATGGGGTCTAATGAAATACAAATGCACACTTAGTATTAATTCCACTAACCTAATTAATGATCTCCCTCGATTACCTTGCGAGAAGCCTTTTCTTTTTGGGCTAATGGAGGTCTGTCGAGACAATGAAATACAAGATATAACCTACCATTGGCATATATTCAAGCAAATATAGGCGTATAAGGGAGCTTCGTTTCTCAGCCTATATTGTGAAAACTTTGAGAAGCAACTCATGCTAGACCATCTCTTGGACTTTGGATTAGAGCTAAAACCAAATTCAGTTGGTGATAAGTAAATTGTTTATTTATATTTTTGGTGCTTGAACCTTCGACATTAATAATCAAAATTGTTCTTATTGAGGAATAATCTTGAGTACTACTAGACCAAGATGATTGGTAAGAAATTTCTTATTTTCACCCTTGTAATTATCTTATACTTTTGTTGTGCTTCTTTCTTGATTATTATTATTATTATTATTATTTACATTACTTTGGTCGCATTTCCAACAGAAGAAGTTAGCGTTGCACAACAACTTTCACCTGTTATTTGTTAAGGGTACATTTGTTGCATATTTTTTTTTTCCAGTAATAAAAAATTAGATAACATGACAAAGTATATCTATTGACAAATTTATAATCGGAGTTAACATCTTAAAGTCATCAAGGAGCAGTATACAAAAAAAAAAAAAAAAGTTCATTAGGGAACATTTTAATAGTTAATAATCTTACTATGCATTTTAAAAATTTTAAATTTAAATACTTAAAGTGTAAAATTTATAAACAAAATTATTAATTATTTACGACTTAATAAAATTTCTCATGATCTAACAAAAAAATTGGTAGCAAAATTATGAGCCAATCCGGTACGAGTTTTCGAATTATTTATTGGTATGGTGAAAAAAAAAAACAGAGAAAAAAAATTGAACTCAATTTAATTTTTTAATTCTTAATTTAATTCAAATCGATTATATTGTTATCTAACATTACAATTTGTTAAAATTCAATTTTCATAAATTTTCAAGAAATAAAAATTATAAAAAATTAAATTTTTAATAAAAATATTACAAATATTTCATTCATCTTAAAAAAAATAAAAAAATTATTCAATTTAAATAAAAATTTATATATTTAATTTTAATATTAATAAATTTAAAATTTAATAATATATTTTAACATAAATTTCAGTATAAATATTGAAATTTTTAGGATAGGTATTAGTTAAAAAACTCAAATATGACCTAATGTAAAGAAAAAAACTCATGGTTATCGTGTATTTATTTTTTCTTACAATTATATTGTGATCAACAATATATATATATATTATTTATTTATTTTGTCTGTGGTCATCCAGGGTGAAACAAAAACGTTCTGGACCATGAAAAACCATTCTCGATATCTATAAACGGAAATCAAAACAGAACATTAGAAGAAAAATTAAAAAACGAAAAAGAAAAAAAATAAAAAAAAGGGAAAAACAAGCGGGAGCGTGCACGAGCAAGCAAGGACATAAATGGAGTAAGAAACACAGGGAAAAAAACGGCAAACACACCGTAACAAGAAAACTTCCTGATTCTGTCCCTTTTATTTCTCTTTCTCCCTCTTCTTTAATCTAAAAAAAGAAAAGGGAAAGAAAGAAAGAGAAAAGAATAAGAGGGAAAAAGAGAGAGGAAAAGATAGTAATTTGTAATTCTTGTTGGGGTTTTTATTTTGATTGAAATGGTTTAAAATTATTGGCTTTGACGTTGATTGTTATTGTTGTTGTTGTTTGGTTACTGGGAAAATTGTTGTTCGGGTAGTGAGGAAATAATAGAAAATAAAGGAAAAAAGAGAATGGATGATGAAGTGGTTCAGCGAGTTTTCCGAGAAGGAGGGCGCCAGCAACATCCATCAACTTCTTCCCTCCTCCAGTCCCTTCCTCTCCATGTGGTGCTTATTATTATGCCTTCTTTGTTAGTTTCTTGATTTTGGGGGTGACAGTATCTTTGTGAATTCTTGATTTTTTATGTGAAAGATTCTATCTTTTTGTTATTTTTCTCATTTTTTTGTATGAAAGATTTAATCTTTTTGTTATTTTTCTTGATTTATTGAGGTATTTGTACCTTTATGTTACCCAGCAGTGCAGTAAAGGGTTGAAAGATGCTTCTTTCACCAACCCCTCCATTGAACCCACAGAAGGAAAAAGAAAATAAAAAGGAAAATACTAAGAAAATGTGCTTGTGCAGAATTAATAATGCAAAAATGTATCTCTATGTCAGCCTTGAGAGTGCTTATAAACTTTGGTCTTTTTTTAACTGGTGGAGAGGAAATACTAATTGATTATTGGGTTGAAATTTGTGCAGTCTTTTGATCATGGGTATTACTTGTTAGTGAAATCTATTCAAGAACTCAGGGAGAAAAAGGAGGGTCTTGTTACTGTGGGAATTGGTGGTCCTAGTGGTTCAGGCAAAACAAGGTAATTGTCTTGTTTATGCATGTTGAGGAAAACTTGGGAAGGATCTAAAAGGAAGCGCTGTTTTTGATATTGATTGTTTCTGATTATTTATTTATTTATTATTATTATTATTATTTTTGCTTTTTCGCGTTTGTTTGTGGTCCATAAAGCTTAGCAGAGAAGGTAGCATCTGTCATTGGCTGTATTGTTATATCAATGGAGAATTATCGCAATGGAGTTGATGATGGGAATGATTTGGATTCAATTGATTTTGATACATTAGCCCAAAACCTCGAGGTTTGTATCTGCATCTCATTCCATGGGGTGTTCAACTAAACTGATTTTTGTAGTTTTTTTTTTTTTAAAATGTAGCTACCCATTTCAATTTCCATGCTTGCACATTATCCACAGTGGTTTCTATACCATACATCCTTAAATGTGCGTTTATGTTAAATAGGACTTGATGAAAGGTAAAGATATTTTGATACCAGTATTTGATTACCAACAAAAGAGACGTGTTGGTTCACAAGCAATAAAGAGTGCTTCATCTGGAGTGGTAAGCCAGTTAAATGGCATTAGTATTGTGTTGTTTTTGCCTTTGGCAGAATTGATTTTGATTACTTTGTTTTCAGGTAATTATTGATGGTACCTATGCTCTGCATGCAAGATTGCGGTCTTTGTTGGACATTCGGGTTGCTGTGGTAACTGGAGTTATATTTTGCTTTTAACATGTTGGCTGCTTTTTTAAATGTGGAGATCATTTTTTAAACATGGTTGGTCATTAGGTTGGTGGAGTCCATTTTAGCCTTCTTTCCAAAGTTCAATACGATATTGGAGATTCTTGTTCGCTGGATATCCTTATTGACAGCATTTTCCCATTGTTTAGAAAAGACATTGAGCCGGATCTTCATCATGCACAGGTTGCTCATTCTATTCGCTTGCTTTTGTTGCTCTTTAATTCTGGTTCCTTATATGTAGGTCTCATTCTGCAGATTAGAATAAACAACAGCTTTGTCTCATCATTTAGAGAAGCAATTTACAAGCTGAAATGCAGAAGTGAGGTTTGCACATGTCCCCTAGCTTCTTGTTAAACTAATATCTCTTCTATTTGCATAACTGAGTAGTGCTCTTTTTCTTTCTTCACATGCTATTCATTTTATCTGTGCGAGACTGCTTTTTGTGAATGACCTTAATGAAAATTTTCAAACTGTTGCATAATCTCCATTTGAAGGAATTGATTGAGGGAAATGAAGAGTGTAAGTCCAGGAAAATAAAGAAGATCAAGAACTCCCAGCTAATGAATGGTGCAAAAAGGGCCAAAAATATTTATCATCTGAACAAACTCTGTTAAGAGATCTAGGATCAGAACAGCACAAAGAGGCTGAGAAAATGGCTCATTCCTCAGCAATATCTTTGAGGGATGCTTGTTCTTAATTAGCATTCTTCTCCATCTAGAAACTCCAAATCACACCTCCCTAGAATATCTCTTTGATATCCCCATAACAGTAACAATTTTCTGGTTTATTGAAATTAATATTTACATGATATCCCCATTGACATCCTCTTCCTTGATTATGTCTCTATCTTGCTTTCCATCTGTTAAAATATACACAGAGAATCATTTGGGCTTGTGGTGGTTTGAACTGCACTATCACTGTTGTGAATCTTGTTTAGTCACTCTGCTGATTCAGGCTTGCTGCTATTTCAAACAGTAATCTAGGATGCTTAATTAGGTTTTAATATGGGATCCTGCAAGAAGTATGATACATATTTTGTTGAAAATAAGATTATTAGACTGAAACAAATCCATTTAAATATGAAAAGAAACAAATTAAGTTGCGTTTTGGTATTGACATTGCCAAAGTGCAAACAAGTGTCTAATCAGAAGCGTTGCTAGGCAGTACATGTTTTATTTTAGTTAACAATGCTTTTAGATTCAAATATTTCTCTGGAGCTCTTTTGTTAGACTGCTTCTACGATAGGTTGTGGCCCCTGGTTTGCTTGTTTTTGTTCTCTCTGTTTTTTTGCTTGTTATTCAGCTTTGGATTCAATTCATCCCTTTTGCACTTTTATTAAGATGGCGTAACGTTAAACTCCTGTGACAGTCTCCAGATGGGCATTCTGCTTATGGCTTTCAAGGAACCGAACCACAAAAAGATAAGTAAGTGGTTCCTCCCTGTTCAAGCTGCTTTTCCAATTTAATTTCAAAAGATAATCACTTAAAAAGTTTTTTCCTTGATGTTTGATTACACATAACTGTACTTTATATTTCATCTTGCCCCAGCTTTATTGAGATGTACCTTAGGCCTCCTTCAGCAAGTGAAGAGGCAAGAATAAATGATTGGATAAAGGTGCGGCAGTCTGGTATTAGATATTATCTGTCACTTGGGGACCAGAGGATTGTAGACAAAAATTTCATTATCAGGCCAAAAGCTGAGTTTGAGGTGAGCACTCCTTGATTATACTTTATCATTATGTCATAAATGTAGACAGAGCAAAGGTTTTTATAAATATAGCATTAGATGAGAAAATTATTTGCTATATGTGGTTTGTATCCTATGTGGTGGATTAAACTGACTCAAACTTTAAGTGTGAAATTAAATGCTGAAGTGGCATTTACTCTAAAGCTGATATGCTAGACACTAATTGGTTTAGTGTATGGCCACATGGTAGACTCAGACTACCTTATAGTTGCTCTATTAGATGGGTCATACTGCCAAACATTGTGCATGGAGGTAATTCTGTATATGTTTAAGGAAATAATTTAACATACCACTTTCTAGATAGATATAGGGACTTCTTGCCGTTGCATTTAAATTATGGTGGAAGTTCCTCACTGTGGACATAAGTGCAAGGGTATGGTCCTACTTTCTGCCAAAGCTCAATTGTTGGAAGTTGACTTTATGTTTATTGGCTCAAAATGATTAATTGAACAAGTTTAGTTTACTAAGACATACTTGATAGTTTAACTATTTACATAAATGCTATACTCAATTAAAGTAAAACATCCTATCCTGCTTGGTGGAGATTGCCTGGTATGTAGCTATGGGAGGCGAACAGTACTTTGTGAAGTCAATGCTTCCCAGGTCTTCCCCTTCTGATTGGGTTTATCACACAACAAAAGATCTAAAGCTGCTTGTGTGATTGCCTTCAAAACTGACTAAAACCATAGATGTGGTATTCTGCAATTCTTTCTCTTGGTCGACAAATAAAAACTCACCCTAAAATAATGAGGGAACAATTTGCTTTCTTTAGGGTATTTGGCCTTCATGAACCTTCTGTGTGAGATTTGCATCATGTAGGCAATTTCTATGTGAATCATGCTCCTTGGCCTAAGATGCGTGGGCTTCTTACATTCTACAGATCCTGTTATCTTATTATTGAAGCTATTATCAGGAATTATTATGTGCATTATTTCCAAATGATTTGGGGAATAATCTATTCCTTTATTGCCAATTTGGTTCATTGGTGTGGTATCTGAGGCTGCATGTTTTTCATTCTTAACTTTCTTGGTTTTTTAGAATTAGGCAAGCATTATCTTGCGATTGGAATTTTTTATGCCCAAAACAAGTGAAAATTAGATTATAGTACCATTTACCTATTTTATTGTTCAATAATGAGGCAGGTTGGAAGAATGACACTTGGTGGGTTGCTGGCTTTGGGGTACACTGTTGTAGTCAGCTATAAACGGGCATCTACATCCATCAGTAGTGGCAATTTGTCACTGTCACTAGAGACTATTGATACTCTTGGCGAGACATTCTTGGTGCTGAGAGGCATGGATAGAAAAGTATGTTTTTATCTTTATTGTTAAGAAAAAATCCAGCAACCTTTCAAATCTCATTCTGTTTTCCAATTTTTATGCAGCTTTCTTATGGTTTGAGCTAGGAACCTGATGATGAATAGAAAATAATCATTATATGCTTGAAATAGAAAAGGATTCTATTCTTAGGTTTGGCTATTTTCCTTGGACTTGGAAATCTTATAAAGTGAAAAGGTACCGTTATGGTATAGTAGTAAGTGTTATCAGTGGTATCCTTACCTAATAGTGCGCAAAATATGTAGTCTTCTTACATTTCACACATATGCACGTACACACATGCTTACACCCACATGGGTATGTGCACATAGACAGAAAGAAAGAGACAGGAACCTAATATAGTACTTTGTGCTTGCTTTTCTAGAAAAGACTAGGATTGCAAAGTATTTCTTCAGCCTATGCTTTATATATATAGTCTTAGAGTCCATAGTTCAACATGGCAATAGGGTCTTTTGATAGTGGTACTCCCAGTTTTTTTGTGTTTGTTGGCATGTAAAGAACCATGACTGGTAACAGATAAATTATGAAATGGTGGCCATTCACATGTTTGTGCATGATGCCTTCAATTTTGCATGTTGTTCCAGCTAATGAAGGAAATAGACCTTTTTTAATTGTTAATATGACTGTTTAAGGATCTGTTGTATGCAGATATCAGTAATTTATTCTGCTCAGTATTATTATTATTTCAATGGTTGTCATGGGGTCTTTATGACTAACTTGTAGTTCAATAGGCTAAACCAGGTACTGATTCTCTGTCAATGCAAGTTTCTTTTACTTAATTTCATCTTCTTTTTCCATAAATGCTCACATGCATACCATTGTGTTTTGTTTGCTAGAGGTTAGGAAAGATCTTCCCTTACCATTAAAGTTCTTGATAACTATGAACATGCTTGGTCCTTGCATGGACACTGAAAGACTTGTTGATAAACGTTACATTTGACTTCTGTTATTTTTCTGTTAGACTGTTGGAGCAGAAGCAGTGAGGATTGGTATTAGTGGACCATGGATCACTACGTCATATCTTGAGATGATTCTCGAGAGAAAAGGTGCTGGCAAAATCATTGGTCTGACTTCATTTGTTTATATGTTAGTTGTGGGGTTGGCTTTAGTTATTGCTCTCATCAATTAGCCAACTCCACTTTCAGGTGTACCACGTCTCAATACACCACCACCTTTGTCTAGTACTTCTGTGACTGGTCATCAAGAAAGGGTGCTTGCTGCCCCAAGGCCAATCTGCACCTCTCCAAACCTTGTTACTCGACTTGAGGATCTCTCTCAGCCGTGGACTCGGTCCCCAACAAAGTCCAAAATGGAACCTGTAATAGCAACATGGCATTTTATTTCTTCAGAGACTTCTCGTGCTGGTGGCGTTGTTATAGGTAATTATTTGGTACCCAGAATATTAATTAGTCTCTATTATTTATTCTAATCAATCAGCCATATTGGGAATGTGCCATCTATGCATTCTTGTTTAGACTTCTCTCATGAAGCAACCACAGATTCTCGCTCTTCCAGGGACACCATGAAGCTTGCTCCAATGCCTGATTCATATGATTTGGATAGAGGGTTGCTTCTTGCTGTCCAAGCTATACAGGTGAGGATTGTGAAATGGTTTATCAAAGCAATCATGGTTGAGAGTAGTATTTATACATCAATGTGTGAGAAGCTTACCGGGTCAGGAAAAAATTAATATAATAGTGTACTGATTTTTCAGGCTTTGCTGGAGAATAAGGGTCCTCCTGTCATAGTTGGAATTGGTAATGTATGCTTAAAATTTTTTGACACTTTCTCTTGCTCATGTACACATCAGGCATGCAAGGTGGGGGCCACATACATGTTTGCCCTAAAACTGCACTTGTCAGCTGCCACCTCTTGCTTGAGTGGTGTAGTAGTCAGAATTTATTCATGTTTCATTCAAGTTTGAAATTTATGTGCTTAAGTGCATGATTTAGTTGTCTTTAATTCCCTACCACTGGCTCCTATTCATTGTTTCCTTTTTCACAACCCTCCTGTTTTTCCAGTGCTTCCCTTTTGGAGATTTTAAGCTTTCCAACTAAGCTACAGATTTTATAGAAATGCTTCATAAAAAATAAAAAATAAAAATTACATTTCATTACTGACACATATAAACCTACAGATTGTATTATTTTCATTGCATTATTGACATGAAAGATACCTTCTCCCATCCCTTATAGTTTCTTTAACTTTCTTTTGTTTTTGGAGACAGCACTGCCTTGGTTCAGTCAGGATCCTTTTAGCCTACATTTGATCAGATGATGAGCCTAAATCTAAATTTATGGTCTCCTATTCTCTAGATTGTTTTCCAACTTGATCATGGTTGGGGGCAACAGTCTATTTTGTAGTTTCATAGTAGCGGAATATTTGTGCTTGCATGCGGATAGATTATACCTTTATATCATTGAGCAAAGATTAAAGGTACTTGGGACACGCATGTGTGGACATTTGCATGAATGCATACAGGCATGCCTATGGTTTTTGCATCTTTTAAGAGTTTTTATCTCTTGTAAAGTCCAATGTAGTTTGTCTTGTTCCTCCCACAATTCACTATTCACCTCATTTTTTCTCCCTAAAAGTAATATTTATTCCCCGTTTACTTCTCCTAATTTGCAAATTCTGTTTAATTACATATGTGTTTCCTTTTTTGGATATCTTATTGTTGCAGGGGGACCAAGTGGCTCTGGCAAAACTAGTATGGCCCATAAGATGGCTAACATTGTTGGCTGTGAAGTAGTCTCCCTTGAAAGCTATTTTAAATCTGAACATGTGAAGGATTTCAAGTATGATGATTTCAGCAGTCTTGACTTGTCTTTGCTTTCAAAGGTAAGGGGCATTAATCGACCTCTATGACCAATTGAAATATGATCCAGTATCCAACAGAACTCATTAAAATGTGGTTAACCAGAAATATTTGTTTACCTGGCTCATCATCGTGCAATTTTTTATGCTGGAGATATATGGAGACCCCTTGAACTATCAATCATTCAGAAGTAGACACCTAACTTAAATTTTGATTTACACCCCTTCCAAATTGAAAATGTTGAAGCCAACATTTTTAATAATTGTTAAAGAAAAAAAATGAACATTAGGTAAATTACTAATATTTTCCTCGTAATAATGAATGCAATCACCACCCTGACACTTTTGGTCACTGTTTTTTCTTGATCCATGACAAAGTTGCGTTGTGTTTTGAGTACTATTTCTGTTTGCTGATGCTATGATTCTTTTTGTTTCTTAACATGGTTTAAATTAGGGGAGAAGAAATGTGTTTTGTGAAAAAATGTGTCAGTTTGTAAATTTCTTTAGATTTTTGTTTAGAAAGTAGTCCTTTTATGTTAGAATCCTCATCCCTTGTGGTGTTATTTACTGGAGTATGAATTCATGTTCTCCATGATTTAGATTGTCCTACTGGAAGATCTTATATCCTTTATTGGCCGAAGGATTTGGACTTCTGGGGCTAGACACACTGAGCATGCATTCTCTTAGTGTGTCTCATGTTCCACTGGACGTTGTAATTGTGAAGTTCTGTTTGTTGTCATTGGCCTATGTTTGCGTTGGCACCTCAAACATGGCATACTTTCTATAAATCATACAACTTATGGGTGTGTGATAATAGTTTGGGTTTTTCTTAAGATTTGCTTTCCTGTTGTTCAATCATTTTTTCACTTGAGAGGCACAATGACATTAATAAAGATGGTAAGTGTTCTTCCATTTGGTCATGTATGAATGGTAAAAATGAACTCGAATGTTTCTTGATGAGGATTGTGGATACTTGGGAACATGAGAAGTCATAATTGAATTCACTTAATGTGGTTTACATTCTGTTCTTAACAGAAGTGTTCTACATTGCACATGGTAGCTCAAATATTTTCATCATTTTCTTTTTCAGAATATTGATGACGTGAGGCATGGTCGAAGAACAAAAGTGCCAATATTTGATTTGGAGACTGGTGCTCGTAGTGGCTTCAAGGAACTTGAAATTTCTGAAGATTGTGGTGTGGTTTGTTTTACCACATGTTGCTCCCTAGACTTGCCTCATGCCTTTTACTATGCTTTTGGCGTATTTTGTTACAAGATAATAATCTAACATATCACTTGAACAGTCGTTATGGAGCAAGAATGAGAAGGAAGGGACATTTTATTGTGGAAGTGTTGTATCGAAATAATTTTTGCCCTGGAACATAGGTGATCCATGCATTTTACCCTTAAGACTGTAAATGCCTTAAGTATGGCTTTAATAAGCCATGTTTCTGGCCATGCATAACCAGGTAACCTAGTCTATGTTGTTCCATGTCTCAAACACAAAAAAGGCAGATAAGTATGGGAGTGGAGAAGAAAAAACATAGAGTAATTGGGTGCAGCATAGGATGAGATACCAAAGGTAGCCAGTCACGTTTAATTTAATCGTGTAAACTGACATGTTCTCATAAAGACTTGGCAAGACAAGCATGGAAGGAATACTATGACCAAGTGAGCCCTAATATTTTTTCTTGAAGTGCTAAAACTGTAAGATAAAACTATTTTCTTTGGAGCAAGCAACAAACATTTCACCTCCGTGAAATCATTACTTTTGGTGATAACTATTTACTGCAACTGCTGCATCATCCTATCATTGGTTGTCCTTTCTTGATGATATCATAATCCTGTGTTATCTGTTTACCATTATCATTTGGGCCACATTTTTCATTCTTTTTTCACCACCTCCCTCGCACTGTGTTCATAGCATGGGTAAATTCATATTGGAATTACCTCATGGTAGGAAAGCAACCTCTTTGATGATATCAAAGATAGTGTTTGCGTCTTTCCTTGTCCTCTTGGTTTCATGCATAAGTTAATCATTATGCAGTGTACATTTATACTGAAACCATGCTGGCTGCAAGTTTTATTTGGGTACAATTAGGCTATTTGGAGGATAAAGGCTTACGCACAATCTTCATGTTTTGTGATCCTGAGATCTGATACCTTTGTTAGTGAATCCTTAGTTAAAAATTTTGATTTTGTGATTGAGGCATGGTGATCTGTTTTGATCAACTCCAGTTAATTCCCTAGTTTTTCAATGACCAGATTGTTTTTGAAGGGGTTTATGCTCTTCATCCGGAGATCCGTAAATCACTTGATTTGTGGATTGCAGTTGTAAGATGACTTTGCACTCCTATTGAGGCTTTTTCTTTTTTTCTTTTTCATATATGTCTGGTTGCTAATTAGTTTCTGATGACATGGGTAACTATAAACTAACTCTGTTTGTTTCTTTTTTTTATCTGGGAAAATCCAGGTTGGTGGTGTTCACTCACATCTAATGTCTCGGGTTCAAAGGGACAAAAGCAGAATTGGGTGTTTCATGTCCCAAAATGAGATCATGATGACTGTTTTTCCTATGTTCCAGCAGCATATTGAACCACATCTTGTTCATGCACATGTTAGTGGACTTCATAAGATCTCATCCTTTTATTCTTGTTCCAGCGGTTGCCTTGATTTTATGATCGTCATGTGGATATATTTTTCATTTCTGTGTTTGTAAGGTCTGCTTCATGTTGGGTTCTCATCACTGGAGATTGGTCTCATTTTATTGTATGCTAGAAATACTCCTATGTTAATACTTTCTTTAGTGACCATGTTGATATTTTATTTCTCTGAATTTCTTTAATTGATTTTGGGGTTCCATTGTTATTGCTATGCAGCTCAAAATTCGAAATGACTTTGACCCTGTGCTTTCCCCTGAGAGTTCATTGTTTGTTTTGAAGAGCAATAAGCAAGTAAGTCTACTCTAATGCTTCTACCCTAGAGCACCCTATGGTGGTCTGCATTTGACATAGTTTTACTGTGCAATTAATCAGGTGGCTTATCAAGATATTCTGAAAATACTTGATCCTGCAAAGTTCTGCAGCTCTGTCCAAAATTTTATTGATATCTATTTAAGGCTCCCAGGAACTCCTGCTAATGGGCAGTTGGCAGACAGTGACTGCATCCGTGTAAGAATATGTGAGGGTAGATTTGCACTGCTGATACGGGAGGTTTGTATGTTCTGTCTTGCAGTTTGTGTAAGATAATTATTGGTTAGTTAATACCTGTAGTGATTGACTTCTATTTCTGGGTTCATCATGTCTTAGCCTATTAGAGAAGGGAATTTCATCATTCAACCTAAAGTGGATTTTGATATTAGCATTACTACAGTTGCTGGTCTTCTTAACCTTGGGTAAGACACATGTATAGAGTAAGATCTGATATTCTTAGCTTTTTTCTTCATCCAAGCTTGGTTATTGAGATGATAACTGCCATTTATGTATTAGCATTATTTTTGTTGATGCTTTTATGTAATAAATATGAGTATATATGTGTGTGTCTAGCTGTGCATTTGGCATGCAAGACAAATGGAGAGATATCCAATGTTATGTCTAATGTGTCTCCCTTGTCCATATAAAAACATGTGCTCCTTCCCTCTAATAATAAGCTTAGCTCCATATCCATATGAAGAAAGGATGGGAATTCTTTCACCTTTGGAATTACACTGCCTTCAACATCAAGGGATGCCCTTTATCACTTGCCATAATACTGTGAACAATTGCATTAAGATAATGAGCATATCCTAATCATTTCACAATCTATTTATTCCAAAGAAAATATGTAAAATTTGGCAAAAGGGATTACATCTGTCAAAAGTATCGTGACAGAGTGAATACACACAGCCTATGATGACCTAATTCTTTCAAGTGGGGAATGGACATGCATAAAACCCTCAGACCATGTCAACACTGTATGTCCATGTTGATGTCAACATATGGTAGCATGTGAGAAGACACTATTTTTCTCTCCTTTTTTTTTTTGGGTGGGGGTGGCGGTGGGGAGGTGTTATAAATCATATATTTAGGTTATTAAAGTAAGTGTTCTGGTTTATTATTTTGTGATGACAGGTATCAAGCTGTAGCATATATTGAAGCATCTGCATTTATCTATCAAGACGGAAAGGTAGTATTGCGTCACATTATTTTCACTGGTTTTCATATTAATTTCCTGGATTAACGAGTGTACTTTTATCATCAATATCCCATTGTGATTTTGTGAGAATGAATTTGAAATTATGTTATGAATTTGAAATTATGTTTACTTTGACTTTGTTGCCAATCTTTCTCTTCATGTAATCACAATTCTTGAAAATTTTCAGAGCTTGTCTTGTTGATATTTAAACACACAAAGATTTGTTAACCTCTTACCCAATGCTGAGTTGATATTGTCAGTAGATATTAGCCATTGTTCATTTTTTCAAGCCATATACATTGTAAATGAAGTTGATGCAACCATCATTTGCAGTTGTGTGCTAGTGGGCCTAATTTTGATGATTATTATGAATTTTCTGACCTGCGTTTGGTTGTAAAGAGTAGCTATCAGTGAGATGCATAATTCCCTTCCATTATGAGCTTATTACTGCACTTGATGTTACTATCTCACTAGTTGAACCTCTTTATTTTCCTTTCGGTTGCACACTCTTCTTTTCTTAATATAAATATGTGTTAATTATATGCCAATATTGTAGTTCTGTTTCTTGTACTCTTACTTGCTACTTGACTAATTATTCATAACTGAAGCTATAGGTGGGAGATTCTAAATTGGAAATTTTCTGATTTCCAGATACTAATTGAGGTTGATCATCTTCAAGATGCACCTAGTCCTTACCTACAGATCAAAGGGGTTGATAAAGAGGCTGTGGCAGCTGCTGGTTCAACACTTAAACTCGATGGTTCATATACAACCAAGGTTTTGTTGAAGACTTAAATTTGCTACTTATCATTGTCTACTTTCCTGTTGCTAATAAATTCAGCATTGGCACGTCTACCATTTCCTTGACTGGACCTTTTCATGTGTTTCCAGAGTTATTTGCAAATTGTTTTGGAAAGGTTACCAGCAATGGAGAGAAGTTTCAATGGAATTCACTCACAGCAAGCTGCAAGGTTGCAGGAACTTGTTGACTTCATTCAGTCTCAGGTATATACTATCAAAAGCTGGCATGGATACATATAGCAGGTAGCATGCTAGTTTTAGGAAGCTAAGCATAAAATATTGTCAAAAGCCAAGCATAACCTTGTCTCTCCATTTCCTGTTGATCATTAGAACAGATTTTGTCAGGTTTTTGCCATGGATTTCAATAGAAAAGTGGCACTTGCACGTTTACTTATTCTATATCATATTTTAACTCAGGCATTTGAGATTAAATCTGCTAGTTATTCAAGATAAACAAATACAATTGTGGGGATAACTTGAGATGAACAACACTAGCCACCAAGATAACCAAGTATAATTGTCCTGATAATCCAATAGCAGGAGAGATCCCAAACGATCATCACTCCTCAAATTGAGCAGTACCATTTGTTTGGCATGGCAAAAGAGATTTCACACCTGCTTCTCCCCCACCCCCCCCCCCCAAAAAAAAGAAGCACCAGAAAAAAGGAAAGATTCAGCATAAAAGGAAAACAAAGAAAATCTAGCAACGTAACAGAACAGAAGAGTTTCCCAATAATGGTATTTTGGGTCCGGATGCTTATAATAAGAGACTATTGAACACAGAGAGATGGAAGCATTTTCGGAGTTGTGATTTATCTCAAAGATTTGTGGTGGACTAACATCATAACTAAACTGACAGGGCGGCAGCTCGGCTTCAGAGTCCTCGCCAACTAGGGAGGTTGTTCCCATAGAAGGCATGCTAGAAGATATGCAGTCTAGGATCAGGAGGCTGGAAAGATGGCATACTATCAATATGGTACTTGCACACCCTATTAATCTTGTTAGGTCAATTAACTTGGATTTGATTTGAGCCTGCAATTTTGTGTGAAGTTTAAGTTCCCTGCTTCAAATTGCTTCTGTGGAAATGATATGAATGAGAGTATTTGGTCAAATCTGAATGCATTGATGTGATCCAAGCTAACAATGAACTTATTATTGGACTGGATAGATTTGATTTATTTCGTTTCACTTAATGGAACATAATCATAATTAGTATTTCATGTGTCACTGACTCTGGCAGGTGCTATGGACCTTTTTTATGTCTGCACTTGTTGGCTATTCCCTTTACCAAAGGAAACGCCAATGACCCCTATTGGATCTCAATATGAGGCTTTTCAGCGAAAAAACTATGAAAGGATCAAATGCGTCGTCTGAAAGGAGCTCTTAAACTGCCTCGAAAGTTTCTTTGAATTGAGGTTGGCAATGGTGGATCTGACAGAAACTTCTAACCATAGTTGCTTGCTTCCTGGCATTAAATTTGACATCGAGTCAAAATATTCTTACCCCAAGTGCTTATCGTTTCTTTTCTTCTTCTTCTTTTTTTTTTTGTGGCAATTATGGATTGGAGGGCTATTTTTAGATTGCTCCCTTTTTGTAATTACTGACTGGGAGAAAATGAGAAATAGACCAATTAACATCTGATCTTGTTTTCGATCAACTAGCCTCCGTCTTTATTTGCCTTTTTTATTGTCTCAATTAGAATAAGGTGCAATGATTGATCCTTCAACTCTATACATTTCTTCAATCTAGTGTTAGATCTTTTAGATCCTTTCGATAAACACCTAAAAATGTTAGAAAGGTTTAATACAACCTTACATCCTGACCAATTCTTTGATGAAATTTTGTCGTCGCCGTCTATACTTGCTGCTTGCTTGCCAAATTTATGGCTGCTTGTATTTCCTGCGGCATTTTGCAAATGGGTTCTACCATGTCGTAGACTTCTTAAGTGGAACTGAAAGGGGTCTCATATGACGTGAGAACAAATTCAATTTCTTAGTGTAATAGTCGAAATTTAAAAAAAATATATCCTACTTGAGAGGGGCTAATGAACTGCCCTCTTTAGCCCGTAGCGCAGGTACTCCCCAGCACCCAGCCGAAACCCAAAAGAGGGGGACCAAAAAAAAGAAAGAATTAAGAGGATCTATCTAGATGACCTGCTTGCTATGCCCCTTCTCATTGAAGCCTTAGTTGGCAATACCATGCTCAATATGTGGATTCAATGACGAGAAAAAAGAAACAACACTATGACTTAAATGCAAAACCATTAATTAATATTTCATTATTACTGAAGGTTCAAATTCCAAACATGAATAATTATGAGTGCACCTCAAACTCTCGAGGGGCATAATGGTAACCATAAAGTATCAAAATCCCTAAACAATATTTTTCTTAATACAAAAAGGTTGACGAACGATACGTACATGGCTCCTACTGATCCAGATCCAAAATGCAACTTCTCCAGTGATTATAAATAGGTTTTTGGCTTCCATACACCCCAGCTTGAGCTGAACCTGCAACCTTACATCAAAGGTAGGACTACATGGAGAAGTTCATGAAGTCCATTAGAAAAGATACCATCTTGGTTGGACCAGAAAAGGCCACGAGCTGTCATCACAAAGCGATACTGAAAAAGCTTCAACAGTTAATCAATGGTGTAGCAAATGATTTCTAGCCAAGGAAGAAAACTCCTTTGCTCTTCAAGAAATATGCAGCAATTGCAAGCAAAACAATGAATATGATAATCCACATGCTCTGTCCCCCTGAAAAGAAATGGAAAAGAAAAATGAAAGATCCTAAAAATTATGAAATGCAGATTGACAAGGCATAAAAGGGGAACTGCATGACTCCAATTTTCTTGAATTGCCTCTGCACATAAACTCAGTTTATGAGCACAACACACAGATAAGTTCTCAATCTTGGTGCACATACCGCTTTTCTTGTCCTCAACTAGCATCACTCTAGCACTAGAGTCCATAGATGCAGAGACCAGAGCCCTATATTCAAGTAACATGTTTTGGCACAAGTTACTACACAATGGGGGTGACAATTAACCAGAACAACTGATTATAGTACAATAATGGGCAACAAGAATAGATAATCAACCTTGAATCATGGGAGAATCCCAATGCTGTTACTATGCCAAGGTGTGCTTGCCTGATCATCATTTGAATCTGCAAATTGGTTGCATTCAAAAGTAGCACATCTCCTGTTGCTGTGCCACTATATGTTGATCAATTTACAGCAAACAATAATTTCAATCATGAAGGTACTCTATAAACAAACTTAATCACCAGAAAAGAAAAAATTGAAGATACTTTACACTGCAAGGTGTTCTCCATCTGGTGAGACATTCATGGAAGAAACTGGTTCTTTGACAATATGTTTTGACCTAATCCTACCCCATGGGCTTGTCTTCCATGTCACCATACTCCCACCTTTGCCTATTCAAAATTAATTTATTGGCATTTGTTCATATGAATGGGGAAGGGTAAGAAGGACCTCTTATTCCGCTTAAAAAAGACATTCACCAGTTATTGCAGCAATGTACAGAACCTGAGTCTTATCATTAGTTTGACAGAATCTACAGGAAGCAAAAATCTCATCCTGCAGGTCATACAGCAGTGTCATCAACTCAAAAAATTTGATTAAATAGGAAATAGGATGAATTGAATTAGCAGAAAAAGCACAACTATCTACAATGTGAAAAATTTTAAACATACTATACATGATACCAACACGCAGTTTCTGTTTGCATACAAATAATATATATTCAAATCACTGAAACATTTGCACTTAATTAATTGGAAATCTAATATGCTATATTCCTGCAGAAATTCAAAAACCATGGAGCATCATTGTGGCTGTCCTCCATTAACAAGTTAAAAATAGCTTTCCCAGAAGGGAGACAACAACCAAACCAGTCCACTTGAGTATGCATTAAACTTTTCACCCTAGAAATTGGTATGTTTAGTTGCTTACGTTTTCAATAGATAAAGAAGTTGCAACTGTTGATGAAGTCAAATCCCAAACTCTGCCTGGCCCACGATCTCCCAAAGAGACAAGAAATTTCCCATCAGGGCTGCATCACAATTAAGCCATACCATCAATAATAAGACATGCACGTGGAGGCATCTTCAAGAATAAAAGATCCAACTTTCTCACTATTATTGTAAAACCTGAAGCATAAGTCCCTCACAGACTTATGAGCTTGAGCTTCATCGAGAATAATTTCCATGCTAGGCCACTTGAAAACCCTTATATTGCCATCCTGTACTGCAACAAAAATCATGCATCCTTTGTTATTTACCTCGAACTAAGAGAAAAATCAGGACCTCATGTTCTAGAATTTCTTCTTTGAAGTCTCCATCAGTCAACATTTCAACTCAGATGTTACTTATTTTTAGCAGACTCTGTATTTTATACTTGACAAGTGTCATGATTTTGAGCCTTTAAACAAGTGACCACAACCATTTGATTTGCACAAGATTCAAACATGAGGAAAATCCCTTTTCTAGTAAGCCAGCCTTGCATTTAAAACACATTTCTGCTAATTTGATGTAGCAATCCCATTCAAAAGCGATCAAATGCACGTGAAGAATATCTCTACCTCGCCACCAACAGCAAGAACAGAACCTTCGGGGTTAAAAGCCAAAGCTAGTTGCTGGCCAATGTCTTCTAATTGGGTGAGTGCTTTCTCGGATAATTTTACACCCAGTTTATTGTCTTCATTATCCTTGACTTCATCCCACTCAAAAAGCCTACACAGCAAAGGCAAGATAGTTAACTAATGATCCTTCCCCTAATCAACTGCAAACAGACGGTAATTGCAGGGAAAAGTGGACTGCCAAAACAACGTGCCAGAGAAGGACTTAAACTAAGATTTAACACTGATTATCAGTCAAAAATATCCACATTAAAATTCTGGGATTATAACATTGGGATGCGTATCCCAAAAACAATAGCCTAGGACTTGATCAGAAAATATAAATCATGAACTAAAAAAAAAAAAAGCCTGCAAATGCGGTTTTTGCAAATAATCCTCCGCAGCTGGATCGTTTCAGCCTTCAAATTACACTAATTGATCTAAAAGAGAACCTGCAGAAAAATGATAAGACAGGTTTAGAACAGATTTTTGACTCATCTCGATTAGATAACTACCTGCAACTTTTTGGCAATGCACAAATCAGGCCATCGCCGCCTGGATGAACAGCCATTCTGTATGGCAAATCTGAGCCAATTCCAAGCTTAGCTACCTGAAAACAGAAGAATAAAGTTAAAAAAAAAGCATAAAATAGGAAAAAAATACACAGTTGAATTCTCCAACATTAAAAACAACAAAAATAAAAGAAGATAAATTGGTTCGAAAACACCTAGATCGGATCTCATAGAGACAAACAAGAAACAAAAAATGAAAATCATCGAAATAGAAAAATAATTAAGACTCGTAAACAATTTTTCTTGGTTAACGTACAGGCTGAGGAGAGAGAGAGTTGGAGGCGAAGTCGAAACGAGCGAGAACGACGGCATTAGGGATGCCGCTGCGACCTTCTCCCCCGCCGCCGGCCAAGACGACGTAGTGTTCGTGATCGGCGGAGGAGATGATATCTTCTGCTGCAGCAGGCGGAGGAGATGATTCGTCCTTAGAGGGACGAGCTTGTTGTTGTTGTTGTTGATGTTCATGGGAGTGGCGGAGCTTGGATCTGATATCCTTGTAAGGAGCCCAAGCGGCGGCGTAAAAAGGTACGCCGTATTTTTGCAAGCTCGGAGGATCCGGTTTCCTGCCTCTTGCCATTTCACGGCAGTTGCTGGTGGCGGTGGTTGAGGTCTTTCAGACGATTGACGGTGGTGAATGGTGGCCGCGGAGGTGGTTCGGGCGGTTGACGGTGGCGGCTACCCCAAGCCCATGCCTAGTCGGCTGAATAAACGCCTCTATTTTATGTCTCCTTTTTTTTTTCCCAATTTAAATGCATAGTTCTTATTCTGTTTAAAATAAAAGGATCCCTAAAGGTTCGTAAAACCTGCAACATGCGTGGGCGTGCCGGAGTGGTTATCGGGCATGACTAGAAATCATGTGGGCTCCGCCCGCGCAGGTTCGAATCCTGCCGCTCACGTATTTTTAAAATCAATCTTTATCTTATCTATCCCCGCACACTTAATAAATTTCAATTTTTTTTAATAGTATTTTTTTAATTAATTTTTTTTAACGAGTTTGTGTTAAATATTAAAAAATTGAATATTCGAAATGACAAAGAAGACATTAAATAATAATAATAATAAAACTTAATTTAAAAAAAAATAATTAATATGGGTCAGGCTCATATAGGCCCAAATTCCTTCTTACAACGCCCACAATTTTTTCCAACAACCTTAAACCCTTTTTACTAAAACCCTAGAACCTAGAACCTTCTATCCCACTCTAGAGCATCTTCCTATCACACTCCACGCCTCTGGTTTTAAAACCCTACCACTGATCCCCTACACATGAAATTCAACACCCCCTCAAAGTTTTGAGTCACCCCAAGAGCAATTTCTACGTGAAAACAATAAAAAGAAGAGAAAACGAAAATGGCAAAGCGCTTGTTGCCAACTCTCAACCGTGTCTTGGTGGAGAAGATTGTCCCTCCGGCCAAGACCACCGCCGGGATTCTCCTCCCCGAGTCATCCACCAAGGTTGTTGAAGTTTCACTTTTGAGTCCCTTTTGTTTGTAATTGTCGCTTGTTTATGTTTCTGGTTTGTGTGCAAGGTTTTTTTTTCTCTCCTGATTGTTCTGTTTTGAACTCAGCTGAACTCTGGTAAAGTGGTTTCCGTGGGACCCGGGTTGAAGACCAATGAAGGGAAGACCATTCCGACATCTGTTAAGGAAGGTGACACGGTTCTCTTGCCTGAGTATGGTGGTACTCAAGTCAAGCTTGATGACAAAGAGTATGTGACGTTTTTTGTGCTTTTATTTTACTTGTGAATTGTGTTCGCTGGTCTCGAGTTTGAGTCTCAGTCGAAACCCATTTAAAAAAAAAAACAAGGAATTGTGTTTGTATGTTGAATTTTTTTTGGGTGGGTTTATTTTTTTATTTATTTACTTTTACGCTTTGTTTTGGTTGGTGGTTTTGTTTTGTGCAGGTATTTCTTGTACAGGGACGAGGACATTCTCGGCACTCTACATGACTAATTGGTTATTGATTGTTCAAGTGCGTTTCGGTTTTGGACGATGATGTTTGAGGATTTTGAGGTTGTTGGCTTGCAATAATGTAAGCTGATTGTTGTTAAGGATTTATAATTGGACAACTTAGTCCACGCTGGAATGAGAATAAGAACTTAATCCATTTGTTCGATTCTCCTACTTTTGCACTCTTCATGGCAGAAATATTTGTTACATTTGGTTCTCAATAGCTTGACCGAAAGTGTAGAATTGGAATTAAAAATTAATTTTTGGGCTGGGGGTTTTAATCAATTTGTAGGTAAAATGTGATGATTGAAGACACTAATAAACATGGTAAGCTAATCAAAAGTAGAAAGTTTTAGGTTGGACATGAGGTTTCATAACATCCTTCAAATGTTTCTCAACCGAATCATGATTTACAAATAGGTTAATGGAGACATTATTTTTGCCAGTCCTGAAATTTGGGATTGAATCTTGTTGATGGCTTAATTGTTGATGGGAGGCTTACTGGCTGCTGAGCATTGCTTTGAGTCACTATTGTTGCTAATTGATGTGAAAGCCATGGTAGAGTGTTGACTATCTAAATATCATTTTGCCTTCTTTTCAGCTCTATGCTGTTACTGACTGCCAAGTGATGTAATATTGAAGTAGATATCGAAATTCAGAATGACAAAGAATTGAATCTTTGTGAGTTAACAGCACAAGACTTAGTTTTCGTTGTTTTTCCAGTGTTGGGTTTTCGCTTGGATTTTGTCACCTGCTATGGTCTGTACTTGTGTAGTATACAGAACTCACTAAGAAGAATGGGATTCTGAGGTGGGGATGGGGAGTGGGTGATTTTTGAGACCCCATAAAACTGAGGGGGCATAAAACAGTGGTGATTTCCGATTTTGTGAGATGATAATTTGTTTGTTTCGTGTCATCTGATATGAATATTTGAAAATAGATGGAGCTGATTTTCAGTCTAATCCGTCTCTAGGTGACAATTTCTTAAGGCAAAGGAGCTGGTTATAAAACAAGTGTATTTTAATTAACTAATTTAAAGGAGAGATCTCTTTGGGAATGTAGTTTTGAGCATGTGGATGACATATTCCTCCAAAAAATGGTTTTGCATCGCCTCCATTTTTGGTGCCAAAGCAGACATATGGCAAATGTTTCTTAACGTGTGACATATGTTCTGCCTCCAAAATCCCTAGTAATTGCGTCTTACCATGTGTTTGACCAGTTCCCCAACAGTCTATAAGCATCGGCGGCACTAGAATGTACAAAGCGAGCGTCAACTGGCTCAGCTGCTAAGGTCTAATCGCGTTGTTTCCAAACAAAGGGAAGACAGCCCACGTTTTGTAGCCTATGGCCCATTGGATGGACCTAAAAAGAACAAAGAATATCAATTAGTGTGTAGCTACAAGGTCAATTGGGCCAAAACTGCCGGCCGGGGTTTCTAAACCTGCAAACATTGAGGACTCTTCCAAGCATCTACGTGGTGCACAAGGGGTTTAGTTTAATGCATCACAGAGTCCGTAAGTATAAAAACCAACCCGAAACCCCATTTCTTAGCGGGAAAATAATCTGAGAAATATATGACCTGCCATCATATAACAGCTAAAAAGTATTGATTCCGATTTTTCGGTTCTAACAGCTATGAAGTCCCCAAGGAGGCACATATAGTTAACGACCTTCAATATATGTCTTTCTTCCAAGGTATTCTTATGATATCCTAATCGAGTTCCTATCATCACATTAAAATTTCGAGATGTTGATAAACGTGAGACTTTAATTTTTTTAAAAAATATTTTCAGAATTGCGTATACTACTAAGGGCTGCACACATTACTGGTGTTATGAGTTGAGCATTTTAGTAATGAAAATGTTGATCTATTTAGCCAACAATAGCTTGGAGCAATGTAAATTTGGCCAACACATGGAGCAATGTGAAACCAAATACCTAAGATGACAATTGATGTAAGTCCATCATGGGAATTTTCATTTGATGTTTTTTTTTCTTTTCTTTCCATATAACGTTCCAGACTTTGGATCAAGCTACTATTGAGGTGAACAAGCCGAAAGCTGTGAACTTTGATGCGATAAATCCGAAACACTGGTGGGTCACATAATTCACAGAAGTACAGCCCAACATTCTAAGAAAACTGCCAATCAAACGATAGAAAGAAGAAAAATTATGGGATCGATCAGAGGGATTCCTTAATATGTCTTCAAACTTAGCGGTGTTTAGATGAGATTGGACGGTTTTAGAGGATATTTTAGGTTTCTTTAAATTCAATGTGCAACCAAACCATAAAACTTTCCAAACCGCACAAAACCGTAAGTTGGTTGTGAATCTGTTTGAGGCAGTTTGAAGTGCATAATTTTCCTCCAAAAATGTATGTATTCGTGTCCTCGTAGAAAGTTGCATCCAAAAACCTGAAAATCACTTATTATTATTATTATTATTATTCCGTCCCTTTGTTTGGTACGAATTTACAAGGTTCAGATTGAGCAGTTTTTGGTAAGTTACGTGGATTGTGAACACCCATAGTCAAACGTATACGTCAACAACTTTTTATAGCATTTAAATCACATCCTGTATTTTGCTGTCACAATTATAATATAGTCATTGACGTCAATTACATTCCACATATATATATAGACATGTTCTCGTCTATGTATTACCTAATGCTCAGACACCATTCATGGTTGCAACTCCTTTGATTCAGACGAACACTAGCCAGCGATCTAAAGTCATCTGGCAAAGGGAATCATCGGAAGTCTCAACCCTGACCAGCTTCAGTTCTTCAAATCTCAAGGCCCCCCATTTCCCTTTTTTTTTTTTTTTCTGCTTCATTACTCCAAATTTTCTTATTGCTCTTTTTCTTGGTTTTTCATTTTCTTTTTGGGCCGAAAAGAACGGTTATGATAATTCAACATGTTCACCCGTATTTGGAATGAATCTAATTTAACGTGTCGATATAACTTTTTTTTTTCTTTTTTTGCTCTTAAATATACATGTGCGAAACAGGGTATCTTGTGGCTGAATCATTTGCAGGATCTGAAGAGACGGAAGCAATGATGAAGAGAATGGATGAATTACTCCGTGAATTTGACTGCTCCAACACAATGAGGTCCCTTTTTTTGGTCCTTTGTGTTTCAATTTTTTTGAGTTGTAAACTCATGAAAAATTCTATATAACAATATCATAATTATTGATTGTATATTTAGAGTCATTTAATATATAACACGACTATAACAAAACAAGTAATCAATAATCATGAAATCATTAAATTACTCGTGTCTAACCAGTATCAATATAAACTTACATTCATATAATAAACCCAATTTCAAATTATGGTGTGGAACTGCTATATTGTGGCAATAATATAGCTATGATTGCGGCCACATTAACTATCATGACTACAACTGATTGTAACCACCGATGTTTTTACTGATTGCATTATTGCTAATAATATTTTCCCCATTATAATGCCTGAAATTTTTATCCACAGCAACAGCATATTGGAGGTCAAGTAGAGCCACGCCAGGATAGCTCATTCCTGTATACCGACCGAGCCAACGACTTGCACTGGACTCTGGCTAGCTTTGGAAGATGCCACTATAGAAAATGGTTGTCTCCGGATTATTCCTGGATCTCATAAGAGCATATCATCTCTCCCTTTTTGTAGTTTCGTGTTTGTTTTCATCCTTCAGTCACAATAAGCCTCTAAATGTGCACAATTCCAATCATGTCTTTCTTTCAGATGGCCTCGCCAGAAGGCTTCTCAGAGGGAAGCAGGGCCTGTACCATGATCGGTCCACCCCGTCTTATGTTCATAATGATTTTGTGCCTACTGAAGTTAAGATTATTGCTGTGACTCACATAATAGTAGTTGATATTGTTTGTGTAACGGCGAGATCACTCGATTGCAACTTAAAAAGTTCTAACAGTTTTTGGTTACGTAAAACTTCTTTATGAAAAAATAAGAATAAGTTTGCATATATCTGATATTTTTTCATAATTTATAACGTGAAAATTTCGTGTATTGAGAATGGCCTTTTCACTCATAGCATAGGTAATAGCCTTAGTAACGAATGAACTTTCTGTTCTTATGCTTTGGGGACTGCTTTGAGAATAAGTCCCAAAAGTCGAGGCATGCCTACAGCTTTGACGTTGTGGATACTGATGGTTGCAAATGGGCACAAGAGAATTGATTAGTACATCAATGTGGCTAAGTCTTCTGGCTTTAGCTTTCCATTAACAGCTAGAAGTGAAAGCTATTATACATTTAAGCGATGTTGAACTTTATTATATCTTCTTTGTTTTTTGTTTCAGGATCAGGAGAAGAGTGGAGCCAGAGCCTCCCTACGTTTCTTGATCTAGTTGACAGATCTATGATGTCAGCTTCTATGCAAATGAGTTGTCAAACTCGTTTGGCATTCTGCATTGTGTTTTTGGAGTTCCATCTTGTTTAACTTTGGATACTTTCAGTTCTTTGTTTTTGTTTACCCTGAAATACAATAATAAGGGTGGAACAGTGTGATTGTGTTTTAGCGGTTCCATGCATGTTGTGGTTTATAATTGTACATTTAGTGTTTTGCACAAAGTGATCGACAGCTTCAAAATCATTATTCTCAATTGATGTTATGTGCTAACAACATTGTCTCGACTAAATCGTGGAGGTTGCAATGGGAAGAATTAGCTAAAATCCGTTTTCCATCGAGAATTGAATGGAGTTTTCTCGTATTTTGTCTGTAAAATCCAATAGATATTAGACTGTGCAAGTAAAGTGTATGAGTTTAAGTTCGAATGTTTCCATTTGCATTCTATGAAGTAAATGGGAGACTTTGAATAGGAGGATCATTAGATTCTGGTTTGACTAGTTGGAGGATCATTAGATTCTGGTTTGACTAGTTGGATCAGTTCATTGATTGAAATAGTGAGTCAATCTTATTTAACAAAATAATAACTAATATTAATATATTAATTACGAGATTTCTAATTCAAGAGAGTCAAATTAATTCATAAATTTTAATTAATTACTCAAAATGAGTATTTTTTATTTAAATATAATATTTTTTATTTTTTTGAATTTTAAGTAATTTATTATTTAAATTTTATATATTAATTAAAAAATTCAAAATTCAAATAACAATATGATTCATTTAAATAATTACTCAAATTAAACTTTTTATTTAAATATATATTTTTTATTTATTCTTAAATTTTAAATAATTTATTATTTAAATTACAAAAAAATACATAAAAATATTAAATTTAAATAATATTAGAATATATTTAAATAATTATTCAAATCACACATTTTTATTCAAATATAATCTTTTTTTAAAAATATTTTTAATAATTTATTATTTAAATTACTCACATTACATAAATAGATCGTAAATTTAAATAATATTAAAATTTATTTAAATAATTACTTAATAAAAATATAATCATATTATTAGAATTTTTAAAAAATTATAAATTTTTTATTTGTACTAAAACAAGAACAATATGTTTATTATTTTTTTAATTTTTGGATTTGATGAACAATTATGAACAAATATTTAATTCCAAGAGCAAAGCGAATAGATAACTTGCTCTTTAAAATGGGTATTTCAACCTGGTCGATCTCCATTGACATAAGGCCATTACATAGCTACAAGGTCTAATGAATATTATCTAAACTGTTAATTTTAAATCTAAAGTTCAAATATTAGATGTTACGACTAAAAAGAAACAAGAAAAATTGTTACGTTCGGTTGCAATGAACTAATGGTTGCATGACCAGAAGCAATTTACATGGCAGATGAAACAAAGGTTTTCTTCGATTTATACATATACTGATTTCAAAGTAGGAACCGTTCCACAGAAAATATTGCAGGCGTACAAGTTCAATAGCTATGCCGTTGAAGACAATGACTATCTTTCTTTTGCCTTTGGGTGGCCAAGAATTACGGAAAATGGAAAATTGTACACAATGAGACCTTTGGAAATCCAACGGAAAGTTGGATCATTGGACTGCAACAGGCTAATCCTCGCAGGAAAATGCTCTCCTTGGGACCTGATTGCGGCGTTCATGCAGAAGCTGCAGATCTCCAGAAATGCAAATCATTAGAAATTGATCTAAAATATGCACACTACTCCAGAAGCTTGTTACAGGTGCCAACACCAACAGCCGCAGCAAGATGCCAGCCAGCATGAAGGAAAGGGGTACTGGGGAAGATATCATCCGCAATGAAGAGAACCCCTCCCAGCAACGATGACATCTTATGGACATTATGTGCCATTCTCAGCTCCGGATCTTTTAATGCTCTTTTTGCAAATGCCATCTGGAACATATAATCAAAGTCAAATGAAGCTAATAGCAAAATAAACTTGATAAACTCATGTTCATTAATCTACAAAAGAACCAAGCACTAAAAAATTAGTCTTGAATTTGAATTGAACAATAATTTTTTATAAAGTAAACATAAATATGTCCAGCCAGGATTAATTTCTGTTTCATCAATACCTGTTAGACGGACCACATTGGGTACAGAAACATGATGTAACATGATGTTCTAGTCGCTCATAGCAAAACAAAAAATGGGAAGAGGGATGCCATTCATCCCAAGTACACAGACATTTCAATACTGACAAGTTCAACAATGGAACCCTCCTGAATATTTTCTCTTCAGACCGTATAATTTCTGGTGGAAAACAATTGATTTACAACAGAAAAAGGAAAATAAAAGCAAAGTGAATCCAGGTTAACTCAATAGGTGAGAGACGAAAATGAGGTAATCACCTCCATCATCCCTGTGTGAATGGCAGATACCATCAGAGGCTGGATGGGCAATAAAACTGCAGATGCTGCCATCAGCAACTTTGGGTTTTCACTTCTCAGAGCCCTTGACAAACACTGCAGAAGGGCTCTTCAGTTATGTTTCGCTAACTAAGAAGCTGAAAAGCCTTAAATATCATTGACAGAGGTGGTTTTACTTATTTGTTTGCAACAAAAGAGCTAAATATATGAATAACACAAAAAAAAAACATAATGCCAAATCTTATTCTAAAATCACTTGGGAATGACTTACTACTGTTGCTGTGCCTATCATTGTGTAGTCAAACCACCTCAAATACTTTTTCACCTTTCCTTGTGATGCATGGTACAGGCTGGAGGCAACTCCAACTCCGATTAATGAGTTGGCATACAACTTAGTGTTTAGGTTCTTCCTGCATGATGTACAGCAAATAATTAGACACATATATCTTAGGCAAAAAATGCTGTTGTGTATCGGTAGCAAACCAAAAGTTAAACAAATCAACCTTGGAGCCTGGATTCCCAGCGCAATAAAAGGAAGAGAGGTAAGGACATTAGCAACTTTTTCTGCTACAGTCTGATCACCTAGTGAAAGTACAAGTGTACAGTGTATTAAAAGTACATAGAAGAGCATTTAAGAAAAACAAAAAGGAAAAACTTGAGCCTCTTCAACATACCATTAATACAACCCCGGATGGGCCTCAAGCATTCTGGTCGTTGTTGCCATACTCCTCTGATAAGGATATAAAAAAATGACGGTTATATTGCTGTAATATCATCAATTTGATTTTTTAAGGGTACAGAGACTGAAATAGAAGGAGAGCTCGAGCTGTGAAGTAAGGAGCAAATTTTACATTTGCATTTGATAATCTCACGGGGATTAATTTTCTAAGAATATATTAACTGATAAGGAGAACACTTACTGCACAGCTAGCCACTGATTTGCTTGAGTAATTGAACTTTCACAGGTTGATTGAGGCAATCCGCCCTGTTCAGTAATCTCTTCTAAACCAAATGAAGAATGAGGCACAACATGTATCCCATGCACACCTTCTAGGGCTTTACTAGTATTCAATGTACTCTGGGGGCTCATCATATAGAAAAATATTGTTGCCAGCAATATTGCTGGCAACAAATGCAAAAGGTAGTATTCTGCTTACTCTCTGTAATAGCACAAGACAGCACCTCGATTAGTACACATACTGTGTGCTACCACCAAGGTTCTAAAGAGACAAAACACATTTCCATTTGCATAAAAATTCCCTGCAACACAATTATGCAAAGATGGCATAGTTTTCACAGGAGAAAGAAGATTGTCCTCAGCGTATACAGACACTAATTGAGTCCTAATTTCAAAACTAGAGCACACGGCTACATATCAGAGAGCTTGTGACTGATTTTGTAATATGCATACAGAGAAAGACAGCTTGTAACCGTGAATGGCAGTCAAGATGAAACAACTGCAAGTAGCTTGTTGTTGGACTCTCTAGCTTGTATGCCCTCATGGTGGATAACAACTTCACAAGTGATAGTTCTTGTGCAGTTTAGGCTACCCATTGGGATATGTATCCTCAACCCACACTCCCCCCCCACCTCTGGGGCTCCCCTCCAGCAAGATTTTACTCAATTAGAATACCCTTTAATTAACAAATCTGAAATTCCCTCAATCTAATCGTCTAAATCTTTGCCATAGACAAGAAAATCAGCAAGAAGCTTACAGGGCCGATTAGCAAGATGATAACCAGACATTCAATGAACAAGTAGATGAGGTATCAAACAAATTCCACAACAAGGAAATTCAAGATCCAATCATAAAAATTCAATTGACAATGGAGAAAAATTGATACAATTAAGGTAGAAGCCGATTAACGACACATCCCCATAGGACTATGGAAATTCAATATCCAATTCTAAGAATTCAATCGACACTGGAGAAAAAATGATACAATTACAGTAGAGGCTGATTAACAACACATCCCCATAGGACTACTCCCAACTTTTTGTTTTTCTTTTTGTTTTTTTTTTAAGTCAAGGCCCCTCGTATTAATCATCATTCATCAATAAAGAACTTGAAAGTACCATGAAATCCCAGGTACAACTTAGAAACCCCAGAAATAAGCCTAAAAATCAATCAAAAAAACCTCTTTCTCAAACTGGGTTCGGCTCAAAATCTCGACTTTCCAATCAATTCTCGCAAGAAACACAAAGAGCTTCCTCAAACCACCACCCCCATTAAGCCAAAAAACACAAACAAAACCAATCCACAAGCAAGAATCACAAGAACACACACAAAAATATCCAAACATTTTAAGATTTAAATTTATGTATAAGGGAAAAGAAGAGAATGTACCAGAAATTCAGAAATGTGGCAATTGGGTGTGAAGCTGAGGAAGAAAGAGCTGGTTCATGGTAATGTAAGTAAGACGCCTTTTTTTATGTTTTTTTGAGCTGGGAAGCTGAAAATACGGATACATAGAAACCGGAAGAGGAACAAAGGAATCTGAGAAGGAGATGCCCATAGCTTTTAGGAATCTTCTTTGTTTCACTGCCCCTCTCTAATTAAATCCAGCCACCAGTGACCAATCCACAGTTCCGTAGAAGACTAAACTCCCCGAGTGAGATGACACAGAAAAGGAAAAATCGAATTAATGATTTTTAATATGAAGATTTTATTTTATGAGAGCAAGGGTTTTTTTTTATTAAATATAAATCAAAAGTGAAAAATTTTTAATTGTATATTAAATGATTATAAATTCATAATTATAGCATTATTATATTACCCCTTAGCCTGGTTGACATTTTGCTTTTACTTCTTGGAAGTGCAAGCCAAAGGTGGAAATTTTGTGATTATGTATTAAATGATTGTAAATGCATAATTATAGTATTATTACATTACAGTCAATCAAAGTTTACATTTTACTTGGTTGAAGTCATATAAATAAGATTAATTTGATACATTTTGAACGTAAATTTATATATTATATTATAATAATTATTAATTATATATTTTTAGTCTTCTATTATATAAGCACAGTTAATAATAAAAATATGGATGTGCACCTAATAAGTATAACCGTACATGAAACATATCAAATTAATTCAAGTTTGTGTAATGGATTTTTTTATAATCACTTTTCATTCAGCCTTGTAAGATTACTTTACTCTTCATTTGTTAAGCAAAACAGTACCCTGCTAGTTAGCGTTATTAATTAATTTAAGTCTTTATAATTTTTTTGGTCCAGATATTATTATTATTTTATTATTATTATTATTATTATTTTGGTGTCTGTTCATCTAGTTTTTTCAAATTGTCAAATTTGAGATTTTTATCATTTGCCATTCAGTATTGTTTTTCTTAGTTAAACTAAAATAACCAGACAATTCAGTATACTCAAATAAAGTAAAATTTTGAGTGAGGTTAATGAATATTTTCATCAAGGTGTAAATTATGATATGGGTTTTTTCATTTGCTTTCTTTTTTCGTTTTTTTTTTTTTTTTTGAGAAGGTAAATTATGATATATGAAAGATGCTATTTTGGCTAACTTAAATTATCGACCGAATAAATTACAAATATTTTATTCAAAGTCATGTGTCAAAACTTAGTTACCGAAAAAGGATACATCTAAGTCGTGGACATAAATAATTATTTAATTATATTCATTTTTTTAACCCACCCCTGACCATTAATTAGGTGCTATTGCATGGTTTGATTCAATTTAGGTAGCTTAAGGTAGACCAAATGGACTAAGGCCCATCATCATTTTCCTTTTATTTTATTTATTTATTTATTGTTTCCTTTGGGGTGGCGGCCCAAGAAATTAATGACTGAAAGTAATGGAAATTAAACCTTTATGTAGCCAACACCCGGGGGTGGGGGTGGCAATGGCAGCTGTAATCACTAAGCCTTTATGTAGGCCAAAAAAAGAAAAAGAAAAAAAAAAAAGAGTTTTTGGAAATGTGCTCAAAAGTATTAATTGTAATACGTGAAAATTCTCTATTGTATGCGGATCTATTGTAACATTAAAAAAGAACTTTTAAAATTGACTAATAAAAATAGCAATAAAACAATATTCATACTAAATATGAATGGGTGAATTCAAAAACAAAAAAAAAAAAGGAATCAATATGTTTATTAATTAAAAGTAATTATTTAATTGAAAATTAGAATGAAAATTTATCAAGAGAGCACAACCAAGCAATGGGGAACAAAAGAAGCTCAATATTGGTTAATCACAAGTATCCGCACTGTAAAATAAAGATTTGCAAGAGGATATTTTATGGGTATTTTGAACTATAAATTATTAATCAGTTATTATTAAATTAAAAAAAAAAGTAATTTGGAGCTTTTTTTTTAATTTTTTTAGTTACTTTTAAGCCTATTTATTAGCAAATTGCAACTCCCAAAAAAGTTTACCAAACATCGTCATACTTACTTTTAAGAAATTGAAAAACAACAGCAAGTCCCAATTAAAACAAACATCTACATAATAAGTGTTCGATGACTCAACTAAATAAAAGCTTGATCTCTTTAGTACTCAAACAAAAGATTTCCAAGCTCAATCTTAAGACTCGTTTGATAAATGGGTTAAGATAAATAACTTTGAGTTCGACTAGTTTAAGGTTTGTATGTAATTTGATAATTAGCTTGTTAACAAGCCTGGTATACTTTTTTCTCAAATAATACCTTATATATTCTTAACTATACCCTAAAACTAGATATTTCTATTTTATGTTGGGTTATTTTTATTATGTCAAATCTCAATTTGGTTCAGTTTGTTTGCAGTCTTATTCTGAACTGAGTTATTGTAACGCTCGGTGAAACCTTTAGGCCCAGATGGGAATATTTTCTGAGCAGAAAAACAGCAGGGCCGAGCTTAAGCAACAGCTTGATAAAAACAATGCTTTTTATTGGTAGGCCAAAGACCAATAATACGTACGTGAAAATTAAATATTGTCATAAGATATGTGGATCAAACTCTATTTCCAGTTAGCATGTGGGGATTAATGAAAAGGACCGAAGGAAACTCTCTCATTTATGCAGTCTACAACTCATTTATTCAACTTCCAACCAAAAAAAACAAAGCAGAGGACGGTGACCTTTTACAGTACCACATATTTTGAAAGATGATTTTCAGTACCACTCAACCAAACGCTTTTGAACTTACAACTATATATAGGAAGCAAGGATCACATGTTTACCTGTTTTAGTTTAGATATTTGTGAGTTAAATAATACCAGTTTCCCTGCTAACCTGCCATGGCGGAGCTTTCCTTACAGCTTGTGGGGGTTACTCAAAGTAACAGATGCGAAGATGCGGGCTGCACAAACTTGACATAAGGGAGTCAAAGCACCAGTTGTCGAGGACGGAGAGACAGAGGGAGGCATAAATAGAAGCACAAAATTGAAGAGGCAATTACATTAGCACGGAAATGTTACATAGGCATAGTTAGGTTGATGTGTTTAAATTCTAAGGGTTAATTATATATTTTTAATTTTTAGCTACATAATATTAATTAATAATCAAAATCATAAAATTATATTTAACAATTATAATAATATAATGTAAATTAGTATATAATATGTGATAAATATACAAAACTAAAAGAAAAAAAAAAAAAAAGACTGGTTTGATTAGACAAGAAAAGTAAATCCTCCCTCCAAACTAGGCACAGATAATTAGGCAACCAAACACCATGAATATTAAGAATAACACCCATACACGACTTGCTGTAGCAAGAAGCATAATATAAGGTACAACCATACATGGAATGTGTTTATCAACGGAACCCAATTGTTCTCTCTCCCGTTATAAATTTCATTCCTGTAAATTCGAATAATGTGCTCTGGAGACAAAGCTATTAATACCGGACAGACCCACAACACCCCTCTCCAAGCAAACAGGAGAGGTAAAAAAGAAGCAAATGCAACAGCAAAAACAAAAGCAGATTCCCCAAAAAGAAAAAAAAAGAAGAAGAAACAAAAACCAAAACAAAGAATTGTGTGTGTTCTGTTGTGCGAAAGACTGTGAAAAGTTAGTAAAAGGGGCAAAGTCCAAGGATTTTCAGTGAGAGTGAGAGTGAAAAATAAGAAAATTATAAGAAGGTTCCATGAATCAAGGGTCAAATATCATGTGACTAGACCCACCAGATGAGGAGCACCCAAAGTTAAAAAACCTTTTTTCCTTTCTAGCCAAGCCATTCTCTTATGTGAGAGAGAGAGAGAGAGAGTGAGAGAGAGCCAAATTTAGCTTTGAAAATTCCACAAAGATTCAAAGAATTATCCAAATCTCACTTCCCTTTATATACTAACTGCGTTTTCTGGTGGGCAATCTAAGTGGTGCTACTGCTAGCTTCTTGCTGCACAATGACAATTCATGTTAAGGAGTGTTGGGTAGACACTAAAGGGAAGAAGAGGTCAAATTCAGGGGCTAGAGCTGCAATGGTTGCAATGGTGTTCTTGTCGATTCTGTTGATTCTTGCTCAAGTTTGTTTCTTTTTAGCTGTTCTTAATCAAGAAACTGGAGAGATTGTAAAATCATCAGTGCCAAGAAAGGCCAGGTTGCTTGACAAACAGTGGTTTCAATTTCATGCACCTCCAAGAAGCCAAAGTCAGCCAGTGGATGCTGAAGCTCGTGAAGGAGATCCAGACAAGTTGTATGAAGACAATATGAGAATAATTCACACAGGTCCCAATCCTCTTCACAACTAGCTAGGAGAAAAATGGAGTCAAACAGCATGTTAGGTTATGTTCTTCTGCTACTTCTGTAATGCCAACGTGTTTTCCGCTAGCTATTAGCCCTTTTGTTCTTTGCTTTTGTTTTCTTTTGAATGGTGAAGTGCATCTGTGAGAAAGAAAGAGAGGTAGAAGATCGGGAGCAAGGGCTTTAGCCTTTTCAGTGGTGTTTAACGAGGGAGAGAGGGGGAGTGTTGGTTAATGATTATGGGGAAATGTAGCAATGGCTGTTTTGAGAATGTTGGGGAGAAAAGGAAAAAAATGGAAAGCCAAAAAGAGAAGGCTAGTGTCAATGCTCTTGTTTCTTTTCTGCAGTGTTTTTACTTCTGTTGTAGTACCACTTCTGCTAATTAAAACTCGTGATTGAATTTAATTTGTGTAGTTACTCTCTACTCATCTTCTTTGCAGCCACTGCTCTTGCAATTAGCTAGCAACACGTTTATTCTGAGTTTCTCTCTTTTTGAATACTATAGTTCCTTTCTTTTTCCAATTATTCTTTTCGAAGATTTTGGTGCATAGGTATCCCAGCTAGTGAAAACGCACCGTGTATGTGAAGCTTTTTTGTTACACTGACAAAACCAACCTTCATGCCCTGCAACTAGAAGATTGGAAAAAATATGTGAAACTTATGAGTGCTGTTTGTATCTGGTACTATTCTACTATTAGACTATGCTCCACGCAATCATAGGTTAATACAATCTACATGCATTTTCCTCGGTAAAAGGGACCATGCCCTTTCTTCCAGAAACATAAAATAAAATAAAAGAGAGATAAACAACACACGGATTGTGAAACTTACTTTTAATCACTCTAAATTCACTTTAGTACCCCCAAAAAAGGGAAATCATAAAGTGGAATATGTTGAAATTGAGGCATAATCGCTAGAACTCTGTTACATAGACACATGTTGTCTTGATGTCGGACAGATACAAATGAGGAGTTACTGTAATAACTATTAATTGCATACCCGTGATCCTTGGTTCTCTATTATTAGATGTGAATATATATCGAACGATTGTAAATATATAGGTGAAGATAATGTGAAGTGTTAGTTCTTGTAGATTCGGTTCTGTCCTGAGTCAAAGAACCTGCATCGGTGTTGTTGCGAATAGTAGTTCTAGCTAGTTTTATGTAATCAATGAGTTGAAGTTTTCTCACAAAAGGGAAATTCAACTTAAGGGTGATGACTTTGATCACATATTGGGTTAGAAACATGCTTGCGAGGAGTTAGATTGGGTGACTATATCATAATCAACATCTTTAGTTATTTTTATAATCATATCTAGGTATCAATTCTGGCTTCCAGGTCCTCGTAAATGGCATGTAAGCAGAGCATGTCTCGCGCTCAGTTTGTAGTAATATTGTAATGAAATTAATGCTATCATGTCAGTCATCGCCCGTTTTACCATGAATGAAAAAAGAAGATAGTCATTGCCTAATTATGTACCGCAAAACCTAACAATCTGTGCAACCTAAGCACCTCGATCATTTATCAAAAAATAAAAAAAAAAAAGAAAAAATCCCAAGCAGTGGTTGTTCATGGAAGAGATGAACGGTGGATGAGTAGGCCACGAGGACGACATACGGGTGATGTTTATGGTGGGGTGCCTGATGAATACATGTTGCTGAGAGGCTGTGTGCAAAATGCCTGGGTTCAATAATTGGCTGCCGCGCGCCAGTAGGGAGAGGGGTGTGTGCGTTTATGTGGAGTAACTCTAGTCATTGATTATTCCTACGAGTCCCGTCTGTTTTTGACTTAAATGCCACCCGTTTTTGTCGAAGAGGATGACTGTAGCACTGGGCCAACACGCTTTCTCAGGGCTTGGGACTTGCACCTAACCATGTATTATTGTAATTATAATAATTATTAATTATATATTTTTCATCTGTTGATAGTCGATCATGATTAATAATGGGGTTTACTGATATATGTTTAACAATCATATTGGCAAAATGTAAACCTAAACCTACGTCAACGTCTAGGGTACAACAGGTAGATAGAACTCTAATTGCGACTATGCTGGTTTTATATTGTGAAAACTTTTAATGTCACGAATTTTAGGAGTCGCCCTTTGTGTGTACTGCTAAACACTGTGTAGTAGGAGGCAGGCGTAAGGCACTTCCCAATCTTGATATACAGGATCCTCTTAAAATGACATTTGAACTGCTACAATTTGCTTGTTGGTAAACGTGCCCTTCAGAAAGTTCCAAGTTTTAACGGAAGAAAGGGAGGATGTGAGAATCTCTCTCTCTGTCTCTCTCTCTCTCCCCCTCTTTCATTTATCTATGTTTAATGGTTTGGGCATATAATATTTGTTGCCCCGATGTTACCTATGGAGAAAACAAATATGGGGCTCCCAAGGTGAGATCTATAGAGAAGCCATGGAAACTTCCTTGGAATCAGGAGTGTCTGGAGAACACTGAAACTCCCAAGAAGTGGCTGGACCAAAAAGCGAAGATATGTCTACTTCCAATTGATATTATTTGTTAGTTTTGAGGAGTTCAAAAGATTCCATGGAAGTATATGATGACAAAGTTGTGGGTATCAATGTGAATTTTTGTACAAAATAAGGGACCGAGGAGAATTGAGCTCCCCCATGAAATGAATGTTTGCTTGGGTGCCATTACAGTGCATTTAAGCGCGAGAGAGTTAAAGAGGGTCTGATCAGAATTCAACTGCCTCCCTTCTCACATTGTCTATGAATCCCATAACACTCCCGTTTATTGCTTCCACCCACCCACGCTTGTAATTGCTAGCTCGCTCTGCATTCATCTCTTTGAAATGTATCTTTGCCTGCTTCACTATAGCCAATTAATATGGGAGCCACGAGAAATGAAAAGGGTCCCACAAACGTTATGGGGTATTTGAATTGCTAAGCTTCTAAACAATATCACTGTATGTATCAACCACCTTAGTCCTCCTACTAATTAATGTTGATTAAGGCACGTCACATCCATGCTTCTCTACCATATATTTTTATAAAAAAAAAAATACTTTTTAAGTATATTAATTAGGATATTTATAAATTAAAATTAAAAATTATTCGTTAATATTTTTATTTAATTTATTTTTTAAAAAAAAACTCACTATTTGAACATTATTGAATTTATTTAAATTTTTTTACATTTAATTTTAATATTAACGAATTTAAAATTTGAAAACTTACATTCAATATAAATTTTCATTTTATATTTAAAAATAAACTGTATTAAAAAATTTAAAATTAAATTATTATAAAAATATACTGAATTATTAATTAAATTACCATTTCAAATTGACATACAAAAAAATCAATCAAAGCTATGATCACTTTGTCAATTTAACATCAAAATCAACAAATGAATCAATAAGATTCAATAAACTTTGACTTATGTTCGTCAAAAGTAGACGTATGTCAAAACTAAAATCAAATATAAGAGTGAATGCACTTTGGATATCTCATATTTGAAAATAATCTAAAAAACCTCAGTAAGACTGCCTATACCAACACTATAGGTTTGCAACATCCATTTTCCCGGAAAAAAAAAAAGAGAGGAAATCATATTGTTTAATAAGAAGTGGCAAGAAAGTGTTTAGAATATGCTATATAAAGAGTCTGTAAAGAGACATTCTTTAAATTCCGTTTCATACACCAATGCCGGCACCATTAATATAAACATTGTTACTATATCATACATACGACAGTTAAACTCGTGTGAAACTCGAATAAAAGAACTATTAATATAAACTCATGTGAAACTTGAATAAAAGAACTATTAATACAGTTCACAACGTCATTGGGATATGAAATTCAAAAAATAAACAAAACAGAAATGATTTCGTTTTTCCTATTAAGCAATTTAATTGTCAAAACATTAATTTACGATCTAGAGTATTATACTCCTTCCTCGATGTATTACATAGATTTTCTCTCTGTTTTCTTTTCATTATTTATTTACTTTTATAGGTTAGTTGTTTTATTTATTTATTTCTTTGTCCTAGAAATGGAAAAACAAAGATAATGTATTATAGTCTTATAAAAAAAAAAGAATTGCACTGAATTTACCCTTAAACTATATCGCTACATTAAATTCACAAAAAGGTAAATTTTATAATATTTAATAAGGGATATCAGTCACTCCAATAAATGTAGGTTCCACAAAATTGTGAAAAGTCGAATAGTAGATTTTATTATTTTACCAAATATTTTAACGAAAATTCAAATCAATAAATACATGATATTAATGAAATTCTTTTAACTACTAGAATATATCGACTGTGGTTGAGACAATACATTTTTTGAAGCCTCATTAATATTAAGCCCATTACTTGGGTGTTTAATGCCCTTTTTTTTTTTTTTTTCCAATTAGTGCTTTTCTCAATGCGATTAGATTTTCAAAATAAAAAATCAATTCGATTTCCATACTAGATGCAATCTTATATATTATTCTATTTAGCTATCTAAGGGAAGGTTTTCGGTAAATAATATAGATAATATTTAAAAAAAAACAGTTTTTTTTTTTTGAAAGCAATGTAAGTAATCAACATTTAATAGCATTAAGTTGACGCCTTGGGGGTTAAATCAAAATCCATCCAAAAGAGCTTTCTCATCCCTAAAAAGCACGAATTTGCATAAATTTTGATTTTGTTGAAAAAAAAAAAGTAATGTATAGATATAAAGACAATTTTGAACACAAATATAATCAGCCCTAATTGTGTTGGATCTTTGCATCGAATTAAGCATAGGAATGTAAGGAAAGTGTGATTTAGAAAAGAAAAAGAATAATAAAGAGAGATCAAAAGACGGAAAGAAACCAATATATGTCATGAAACTCTTACCATTTTGAATCACAACAAGTCTTCATTTTTTTTTTTTTCAATTTGTAACCATTTAGTATTTTAAATGAATTAAATTAAAACTAATAAAGTAGAGATTGAAATATCAGAGGATAAATAGAACCTACCCTTTTGAAGACCTTTCATCACTTTTAAAAACCAAATAAAATTAAGAAAATTGATTGAATTAAGTAAAATACTTGGACTTGAAAATCCTTCTTTGTAGACTGGAAAATCAACTCATAATTCTGATTTCAAAGTACAATCTTGTTAAGTCTGTAAGAAAGAAAATGAATCATTAAATCAAAATCATCAAAAAGAAAAAGAGGATGACTATAAGAAACAACACAAGAACATTTCTAATAGAAAAAACACTAAAACTCAAGAACAAAAGCCTTCCCTTTATTCCTACAAAAATCTAATGATTCGGTTCCTTTAGACGCAAAGACTTAAATGAAATATAGGAGTAAATGACCTTCTCAACGTTACCATATTTTGAACATTAATATATTAAATGACAATTTAAATAATTATTTTGGTCTCTACAAGCATATACCTCCGAAACAAATAGAATCACTAAAATTAAGGAATTTTTTTTCCTCTTATTATCCAATAACTGTAATGGTCTTTCAATAAGCTACTTTATTTTGGATAGCCAATTTAGGCAAGAATTCAATTCATTCATTATTATCATTATTTAGGGGAAAAGGAATTACGAATTAATTACACATTCATTGCTAAAAAAATATCATAAAATTCTTTGTATTTATTCATCATTATTAAGGAAAAAGAATCATTTAGAAAAGGAAACAAATTACAAATTAATTACACATTCATTGAAGGAGGAATATTATAAAATTTTTCATTAAACTATTTTTGAGAAACCACTTAAAAAGTCTAAATCAAACAAAAAGAACTACCGTGTGACATGTTTTTATAATAGGATTAGTGAATATATATATATATATATATGTTATATTTTTTAACTATATTGAAATAATTTTTATATTGTTAAACATAATGAACTTGTGATACCTTAATCTAATGTATTTTTATTTTAAATTAGAGTGAAATTCTTTAAATATTACATTTCATAAAGAACTATTATTGTCATTGAAAAAAATCTTTCTTTTGTAGTTAAAATTTTTAATAAAATTACAAAGAAATCTCAACTTTAAAAAATTTTAAAATGTTTCAATTATATTTTAAATTTCATTCCAAAAATAAATCTTCTTTCAAAATCTCTACATGATCAATTCACGAAAAACCCTATTCCTTGAACTCTCCACCATATTATTCTTATCCAACATATCAAAAGTCTAATTCATGAAATTCCTTGCAATCATCTCTCAAACCCTCACTTTAAAAAATTATTAAAATTAATGCATTTAATTTTGAATATAGTGGTAGTTTCAAACAAGTTAAGAAGGAGAAGTAATAAATCATTCAATTTACATTTACACATTGAAATAATTATTAAAGTAATTATTTTACCATAAAAAAATTTTATTCATTGTCAAGCGATTAATTATAAATTTACAAAATAAATTTGACAAAAATATATATATATATATATAGTCAAAAGCATACAATTTTCTTTTAAAACCTTTTATGCATCTCTCTTAAGCCTTAACTTATAGAATATACTTACAAATTTTATTTAATAATTTTTCAATAGAAATTTAACATAAATTTTTATTTTTATTTATTTACGAAAAATTTATTATATCGTAAATTATATAATAAAATATATTTTATATTTTTATTAAAATTAAAAATAAACATTTTAAAACTTAAAATTAAAATTTTTAATTATTATCTTCAGAGACAAGTTGACCCAAATTGCTCACAAAAGTAACATGGATATGTAATTACGTAGCCTTAAAGCCCATTCAAACACTAGAAGCTATCTCCCTTGGGCTTAGTTTGATAAGGCAGCAAAGCTACCAGCCTGCCATTAAGGTAGTCCTGATGGGCCAATGTAACAGTGTGCTTATCCCTGAGAGCCAGACCTCTGTTTTGACCCCATTCACCAAAATTCTTGCAGCACGATTTTCTTAATTCCATTATATCATAGAACTTCCATTCATATTCCATACTATATCTACAAGATTTCCATTAACATTTTATTATATTATAGAATTTCCATTCATATTCCATCCAAATCGGCGCAAGCAGTCTGAGATACGATTGTTTGACTGGGCTTTTCATTGGGCATTTGATTAAAATTGTTGTTTAATCGTGGCTTTTTTACCATAACAGTCCTGTTCTAACATTGTAGCTAAAGAGATAATGAAACTATGTCTCGATATTGTAGGGAAAGAAGTCGTTGCCCTAAGGAAGAACTACAGCTACGCAAATGAGACCGACCTAGACTTCATTATTTGACATAAAATATAGCTTTTGAAGTTCGAAAAATGACATCTTTCGAAACACAGTCATCATTACAATCATACGAAAGTTATTATTATTATTATTATTTTTTTTTGTTTTGATCAGCGTTAAATATGAATTTATTATAAAAAAATCTTGGGGAACAGAAATTTCGTAGACACAAAAAATTATATTATATAAAAAATATTTTATATTAAACGGATGATATTATATATAATATAAACAAATTTTATAATAATATAATAGATATTTATGTAAATTTTTTATATTATATAAATTATTTTAAATATAATATAAACCTTTTTTGTGGCTATTTTGTAGGTATAAATATAGCAGGCTCTTAACGACCCCCCCAGGTAGTCGGGGCAAATGAGGTTTTGAGAAAGGAGTCAAACGTAGGTAATGTCAGCATGCTGTTACTTGCATTAAAATATATATTTTTTAAAATACAATTTTTTATTTTAAAAAAATTATTTAATATTAATGAAAACTAATGACATGAGTAAGAAGTACAATTTTTGTTGCATCTTTTCTCAAACTTTACTCATATTTTATTTTATTTTATATATTTTGTTAATTCTCTTTGGGGCCATTATACACATTTTTTTTTAGACTCAACTAAAGCTTTAGTTGGGAGTGTTTTGCATTCTCAGTGTTCTTAAACCTGAGTCTTTTTGTTTTTTTTCTTTCTATCTGGTTAGTAAGCTTGTCTAGTGTAGTTGTGCTTCATATCTGATTCGGACAACCTTTCAATGATCATACGTTCATGAGGATAGGCTTTGATTTTGACTGCCCAATAATCATAATTTTTTTTAAAAAGAAAAAAAAAATACTAGTAGTGCTGGCGATTTGACATTAGATGTGACAGAAGTTGTTGGGATAATTGCGAATTCGTCGTCACGGCAGTGACTAAATCTGTAGTGTTTGAAATTTAGGGTTCTAGGCCCCTTTGAAATTTAGAAATTCTAATAATACTACTTGTTAATTTTAGTATTATATATTTATGTTTAAAAAGAAAAAAAAAATACTAGTAGTGCTGGCGATTTGACATTAGATGTGACAGAAGTTGTTGGGATAATTGCGAATTCGTCGTCACGGCAGTGACTAAATCTGTAGTGTTTGAAATTTAGGGTTCTAGGCCCCTTTGAAATTTAGAAATTCTAATAATACTACTTGTTAATTTTAGTATTATATATTTATGTTTAAATTAGAATACTTAGGAGGGTGAGAGAGATTTTAGGAGAGCAAAATTTTATTTAATCGCTAATTTGCTTGGCTCGATTACTTGAATAATTCCTTTAGTCGAGTACATTATATAGATTTAATGACAAGCTATCTTGCTTAATTTTTGAATTCTTAATCACATATTTTTTTATTTTTTATTTTAACTATCAAAGAATTATCTTATACAAAGAAATCTGAAAAACTTTTTCTATTAATTCGACTCAATTTATCGTATCTAGACTACAAAGTCTAACATTACACCTTAACAAACTATTCAAGAAAGGCACCGTGCCATCCATTCATGACAGGAAGACCCAGAAGGCTAAGAAACCATGCGCTGTAGGCTCTCGGGCACAACTTTACAAAACTTTTGTGGCCATTGATCACCGGCATGCGACGAGGTAATGTTTTTGCAGAAGTTTCAGAAACTAAATCTAAAACATTCAACCATTGTTTTATTGGATAGAAGCTCTGCTCTTTTCTCAACATGTGCATTTCTTAAGTCTTCTCCAGTGCCACGGAACATGGGTGTGCAGTGTGCCAAACCTCCGGAAAGGCAAAGGAAATTAACAGTAATAATTGCTTTCCTTTGTCATTACACGAATATGACATCAATCCTGAAGTAAGTTGCACAGCCACTCATTCAGACTTTTTACTACATTTGGAACTATTATTGGCGTGTGTGTACGTGATCTGAATGCGACTTCACTTTAATTTCCCGAAGCTTTCATGGGGTCGCTTCATCATGAATCATGTGGCCTACAGTTCACGTCAAAGTGTTTATTCATTGCCGGCTACCGGCAATGACATCGCATTGACTAGCAACAGTCCACCTGCTAGCAATGCAATTATATTTTTGGATATAAGCCGCAATCAAAGTTCAATGCATTCGGTATTACGTACACGAACAGCTTCGACAGGGATTGAGTCTTTTTGTTTTTTTTTTTTTTTTTGGAAAAAAATAAAAGGTTGTATGAATCACAAAAAAAGTATAAAAAGTTTCCAAAGAATTGGCGGATTCTCATCGTCCATTGTCGAATGTAGCTTTTATAATATTTGTTGAAAATTAAATACATAATTTTTATATAAAGTTTAACTGTAAAAATATAAAATATTTTAACAACAATTTATTCATAATTTAAATTTTTAAATTTAAATCACTAATTTTTAATTTAAGTAAAATCACAATAAAATTATTTATTTTTATCTCCTCTTTCTATTGAAGGACCATTTTATTGGTTTTTCTTAGCAATATCTTATAGGTAAATTTTAAAAATGTTGACATTCTCTAATAGTTTAATCTATAGTTTAATTTTAGGAAGAAATGAACCTTTGATCGTATACTTTTTTATCTTTGGCTTGATCATGCTATTGAAATAGCTGCTAAGCTACTCCCCCCCCCCCCCCAAAAAAAAAGATAATTTTAAATGAAATACCTTTTAGTTTGTGTATGAAAAAATTCAGCGAAATTCGTGTACAAAACACATAACCAAATAAATAAAGAACTAATATGAAATGTTAAAATTAATACTCGCGTCATAGTGACTCATTTACAGTAAACTTGTCTAGTTGGAAGCATTTGTATGAATTGATACATCATGCTCATGAACAAATTAAAAGTAAAGACAACATTTTAAGTGTGAGTTTTGCTTCTAATTTAAATCCAAGCAAAACGCTTGACATGAAGAGTCTATATACACTCTTTATATAGACCAAGAATTACTCAACTCACTTTTTGTCTTGCACAAAGTAGCGTTCATTGTATCTATATGAATAAAAATGAATGTCTTTCATTATTTGGGAAGAAAAATTAATTTCCTTCAATTAATAAAAGTGAAGAGACATGTAACTGAGTGAGTGATAAGAATGAATTAATTGTCTTCATCATGAATAGACGTTGACTTTTGGAATCCAAAGAAAACCATTTGTCTTTTGTACAAGTTATCACCAAAATAAATTATATTAAAACAAATAAATATTATAATGTAGTGTAAGAAGTTGAAATATTTTATATTAAATTCTATAGTTGTTGGAATATGAAAAACACCAAAAAAAGCTTAAAAAGGAGGAGAGTGGTGCCATATGGTCTACATATGTCAGATGATTTCTCTCTCTCTCTCTCTCTCTATATATATATATAAATGATCTGATGGTTCATTCAACGAATTAATTAATTACCAACCAATTTTTATTTTTATTTTTTTGTCAAGCCTGCATCTGTTGCATGTTTCTTAATTTAATAAAATGTAGCTGTATAATGTCGCAAGAATAACAGAAAAATCTGAAGTTTTTGCTTTACATGGTTATTTTAGTTTTAATTTTCTTTAATACATTCATTTTTCAATCTGCTGACCAATGAGGCAACGATTTGGTTTAGGGATTAATATATAGAAGAATGCTACTAATAAATTACAGAACTAACAATACCTAATCCAACCTACCCATCTTTCACTCAATTTGATATCGTTGATTCGTCTTGAGCCGATAATCGTGGAGTTCAGCATACCGAATATAATTTTATGGTTTCTTTAACGTGGAAAACATCGATAAACTTATTTAATTTTTTAAATTAAAAATTAATCGAGTCATGAATTAAATAATAAAATAATTTTTTTAAACATTTTAATTTAAACTTTATTTACACTTTTTAATTGTTAATAAATCCCACGAGTTGCAGGAGTTTTTTTTTTTTTTTTTCTTTTCCTTATGATATCTCACAAATTGTGTCTTACCCTTGCATCCGGATTGATAGCTGAGATCCCCTATTGATAATTAATGTTCATGACGACTAGTGTAATCCCCCTGTTTTCAATAATTTTTCCTAATTATTGGTTTAACAATGTTTTTTTTTTTTTCTTTCCATTGTAATCATCAAATTGGCCTCAAAATCGCTGCAATTACTGACAAGGTGCAGCACAAAGAGGTGTACTTCTGTTAATATGGGTAACATTAACTTAATATGTAGTGTTTTTAGGAACAAATTTAGTTCAATTGGCAAAGAGAAGAGCTTCTTTACTTGTCAATCAAGGATTGAATTTATAAGCACTGGAGAACAAAATTTTGAATGAATTCCATTAGAGAGACACTGATAAATAATAGACACAATTTAACTACAATTATATATTATTATATATAAAAAAATATCACTAGTAATTATAATTTATATTTATAATTATATGTTTATAAATTCATATTTATTTCTTATATCTTTTGGGGAGCTTTTTTTTTTTTCTGTTTTTTATCTTTTGTTTTCTCTCTCTCTCTCTCTCTCTCTTTTGGCTTCAAATGGCCCCCAATGTTATCCCTATGCCAAAATGAAGGCTTATATGTTGCATGTAATATATCTGATCTTTTTGAAACGTTTATATACAGATCTAGGTTTAGATTTAAGCTTATATCATTTGCAAAACTGAAAATAATAACAAATCAGGAAAAAAGTTAGTACTATTTTTCTAAATTACCACTCTGTAAAAAGGGTCAATAAACAAACAGAGTTGCCTAAACACTGACAGAATCCATCTATATAAGAGTCAGGGAGCATCTCTTCCTCGCATAGTTTCTCTTCTATAGCTTTGGAGTTTTGTTCCAAACTTCTGCCTCCTGAAAACTGTATCACCCAAGAAAATGACTCTGTCTGGTAAATTGGAGGGCGATGTAGAGATCAAAGCACCTGCTACTTTGTTTCATGATGTCTTCAGTTGCAGACCACACCATGTCAACAACATGGCCCCTGACAAAATACATGGTTGCGGGCTTCATGAAGGTGAGTGGGGTAAAGTGGGCACTGTCATCTGCTGGGATTATACACATGGTAAGCAACTTCTCATCATTTATCATTGTATGACTTGGCTAAACTTTCAATTTTATCCCCTAATTTCCACATGCTTATGTTATTTTGTATCAACCACCTTCTTATCATTTATCATAGTCTTTTTACTTTGTAGCGGTAAAGGTAACTTAATTGATCTAGAGGGCAAAGTTTTGAATGGCAAAAATAGTCTTTGTGAAATATTTTCATCTGATCTTTTCCCACTCCCTAAAATGAGAAGCCTCGTTCACTGAGAATGTCCCTTATAATTTGTCCTCCCTTTTCATGGATAGACAGGCTTAGATCAGAGTCTCGTAGAAGGAAACAAATGGACTTTACCAATTAAGCTAGCTTTCACCATATAGTTATGACAGTCTGTGACAGATGATTTGGAATGTTGAAACTATAACAGATGGGGTTAAAAAAGTTGCTAAGGAGGTCATAGAAGCCATAGATGATCAGAACCTGTCAACAACCTTCAAATTGGTAGAAGGAGACCTGCTGAAGGAGTACAAGGACTTCAAGCTCACCGTTCAGGCCACACCAAAACCAGATGTTCAGGGCAGTCTGGTTCATTGGACCCTGGAATATGAGAAGCTGGATCCCAAAGATCCAGACCCAACTTCATTGCTTGAGTTCTGTATCCATACCAGCAAAGATATTGATGCTCACCTTACCCAAGCGCAGGCATGATCAATATGGATATTGAAGTGTTGTGTGCTGCTACTATGTACAGTTGGGGAGAAAAAAAGTAAGAGATTGTGAAACTGACGGTCATCTATCCGCTTATCACAGATTGACGGTCATACAGAATAAATATACAATCTCTCTTTTTCAATCTTTTGAATTTCCTAAAACTTGTTTCTGCAAGTGTGACCCTTCGTCTATCCTGTCTATAATGTATGGTTTTCTGGCAGTTGGAATGTACTTCCCACTTTCGTGTCCAAACCACGTACACTCTCTCTCTCTCTCTCTCTCTCTCTCTCTCTCTCTCTCTCACACACACACACACACACACACACACACACACACACACACACACACACACACTCTTATACACACAAGTTGACAATTCAATCATAAGTGATCAAGTGGCAAAAAAACCAAAAAGGTGATTAAATGACAGTTCATAGTAAGATAGGACGATTCAGAATAAGTGAGGCAGATCTATAAATCAAGGTCTATTTACAAATCAGACCATGTCTCCGCGACCCCTGAAAAGACACAGGGTGTTGATCATCATGAAGATGACTAATCTTATTCTATAAATTTGGTATCCAATTGCAAAAATGCCAAGTTCATAATACTGTTGCTTAAAACGAAAAGTTTGAACAATTCTATAAATTTGTTCAGTGCCCAGGAGATTTCAAGCAGTAGTGGCACTTTCCTAGCGGGTCTAACTAGTCTGCAACATATGTTCGTATCCATTGATTTTGCAAAATTTATACGAAAACTCCAATCATGCTAAAGATCAGGATGAGAGGATATGCCTGACAGGTTGATAAGATTCTAATATTGTATATTGTGCCAGCCCAAAGTCAAAAATTAAATGTAAAATATAGGAGCCAAGCATATCAATATTGGGTATTATTTTTGTCTATAAAATCATATCATAACAAGATATTATATATATATATATATATATAAAAGAAAAATTAGTACAAGCAGTGCAGCCATTAATCTTTCTGATATGATAATGAAACTTATCCGTAAAGTTAAATTAAACAGTGTTTGAATTAGATTGCTTTGCTGGTCATAATAATTGAGATATAATAAAAAGACGGTTGGGAGAAACAATTACGCTCTTAATATAATTCAAACCCAAGCGGAAAGTTGATCTTGAGATTCCCTTTTGCTGTCAAGTGACTCCCACCTGGCATCAATTATCACAAAAAAATTATATAAAAAAAAATTCTTAATTTATTTGTCTTGTTCCAATTTTATATCGGATATTCGTGGGAGGAAAAGATGGTCACAGCAATATCATGGATGGTACTATTAATCGAGGTGACATTAAAAGAAAGATTACTGTAATATAATAATACATAAAAATAATATTATATTTTTTATTATGTTTTATTTATTTGTAGAACTAATTGAAATATGATTAGTTTATATTAGTTATTGTTATTATGTTGTTTTTAAAAAATTATTATATAATTTTTTAAAAATAAATTACGTTTTAATGATCAATAGAGACTCTTTCTGCAAGAGGCATGTGAAATTGGTTGTTGCATCAGACTTTGATTCACTTTCGAGATGAGATTTGGAAGCACAGGGATGTAGTTTAATAGGTGATTAACACATAATATTTTGCTTTTAGTTTTTTGTTGGTTAAATTAATGGGGTAATATTTTTCTCTGGACTTCATGGGCGTATTGTGCAATTCATGTTACACCCCTTAATGCTCCACGCATTTTTAAAAAGAGTTAGAAAAACGAAGTTACACCCTTTTCACTTGTTCAAATTTCTGGAGTGATGATAGATATTTTATCTTAATAATTTATATCAGAGCGTATTTATAGTTCAAGTCATCTAGGTAATTTTGGGAGGAAAATTGCTGGCTGAAAAATTTAAAATGAAAATAATCCTCACTTTCCATTTACCAATTGAGTATGCCTCGATTCTTAAAATACCCCTCTATTTTCAAACGTGTTAGCACTCTCAAATTGGCAAAGAGGGGTGATCCGCATCTCTGGCAGAAGATCCTTTTGCTTATCTAAAGATTGAAATGGTAGTTGAATGAGGAAGGATCCGGGCCCATACTTTTTGACTATTTGTTTCCCCCCCCCCCTATATCTGCAAATTAAATTGTATTTCATTGAGAATCAAAAGGCTATTTACAGATCTAGCTGGTGGGAAGAAAAGGTAAATAAATTACTCTCTTAAGAAATTAGTTATAATTAAAATGTGTAACTGAATTATTTTTTTACATTTCAACTAAGAAGTTAACAATCTTAACTTTAATAGGAAAAATGATTCCTAATATTTAAATTTTAAAAAACAGTAATAAACACAATGAAACGAAATGATTGCTCTACTTATTGGTAATTATAGACATTACTCTCTTTAGAGCAAAGTTTGCAAAGTGCAAAAATGCTTGTCCAGTCTTAAAACTCGTCACCATCTGTAAGGAAAAAAACTCCCCAGCCAACCCCGTCACTCATTAAACAAATGAGGAAGATAAAACAAAACCAAAGGATGTAGGGAAAATAATTCCCCATAATTAACACAGGGTATGCTTCGCCCTGCACTCATTATTGGTTCTTATACATTAATAGTGTTAAAATTAAGAATAAGATTGTTAAGTCTAATAGATTATTTGTTATATTTCATTTTATTTGCTATATAAATATTATCTCTATTTAAATAATTTTTACTTAATTTATACTTATTATACAAAATTTTTTAAATTTTAAATTTTAATTAAACTACTAATTATAAAATAATTTTGTTTTTTTTCTAATTTATATTTATAGAAAGGTATTATGAAAGATTATGATTGATCTCAAAAAGAATTATAAAAATTCAAAGTTAGTAGAAACTTTGGATTAGTTGATTTATAGTATCAATAAGTCAACCAACAAAAAAAAGAAGATAAGCAAAAAAAAAAGAAAAAAAGAAAATTTGGGTTAGTTGACTAGATCAATGATTGTAGTCAATTAGACATTAAGGAAGTTATAAAGTCAAATATTATAAAGATTTTAGACTGATTGATCTAATTAGTAACTGAAGTAGATTATAGGCAAGTGTTGAAAGTTTCAATATTATAAAAGTTATAAAAAATTCAGGTTAATTAACTTAATTAGTAGTTATGGTCAGCCAATGGAACCAAATAACTGAAAGCACATCAATCAACTCATTCAGGTGTTATGGGTGATTAATGCCTCAAAGTTAAAGTATCATATTTTGAAAATTGATTCTCTTTATAAAAAGATATTAATTTTGAATGACAAGTTTCTTGTTTTTGTTTATAAGAAAATTGCAAAACTCTTTTACAAATAATAGAGAAAAGAATCTTGATTACTTTATATTAAGCTTATAATGAAATATCAAAGAAAAATAAAGAGAAAGAAAGATCAAGATCAAAAGTTTTAAGAGAAAAGTTAAGATTGAGAAAAAAAAAAGTAAAGATGTTTTTATAAAAAGTGATAAAGTAAAAGTTCCTAAATTATGAAATACCATTGGTTCTTGTGAAAGTTTTATAGAAATTTTATTATGATAAAGGTCAAAACCACCTATTGTAAAAGGTTATTTTTATCTTGTAAAAAAAGAAAGAATTAGTAAGGTTAAACTTTTAAGGGATAAACCTTAAAGAGAGACATATGCTTTCGATTTTAGATGAACTATTATAAATAATTGTACACACTATTTCTTCCTTATCTCATTTATTTTTAGTTAATTATATTGCTTACTTTGTTATTTATTATTGATTATCTTATTATCTCTTTTTGAAATTGAGATTAAGTGTGGTTAAACAATTAAATTAAATAAATCTAGTTCACCTCCCTTCTTAGGTTGTCCAAAGAACCAACAAATAGTTGAATTGAATTATAGGTAAGAAAAATGTCTTTAGTTGGAAAGGTAAAGGTTAAACTAGAGATTAAGGCTTTAGCTGACAACTCATTCCTTTAATATGGTATGCAAGCCATTAATTTACATAAAGGTGAATGGGTCAAGTAAGCAATGTCGTAAGCTTTAGTTTTGCACATGGTAAGTTTAATTTTAACATCATATTTACATCTTATCCCATTTTAAGATAGAGTTGAATTTGCAAAAAATGAACCTTAATAAATGGACATATACTCTTAGTTTGAATTGAATTATTATAATTCATTATGCATACTTTTTTTTTTTGTTATCTCATTTATTTTTAGTTGATTATATTACTTACTTTGTTATTTGTTATTGATTATCTTATTATCTTTCTTTGTAGTTGAAATTTAGTCTGAGTTAAGCAATTAAATCAAATAAACCCAATTCACTTTCTTTCTTAAATTGCCTTAAGAACCAATAAATAATTGCATTGAATTATAGGTAGGAAAAATGTTTCTAATTAAAAAGGTGAAGACTAAAGTAAATATTAAGATTATGGCTGACAAGTCATTTTTTTAGTATTATGTGCAAGCTATTGATTTATAAAAGTGAATGGGTAAAGTAGGTAGTGTCATTAGCTTTATTTTTGTACATGGTAAGTTTAATTTTAATATCATATTTACATTTGATCCTATTTCAAAATCCATAAATGTAAGAGTCTTTCAAGGAGATTACTCTTAAACATTATTAAAACCGTATTGGAGGGCAATTTGCTTTTGAAGGTTCAGTATAACTTATACTTTCTCTCTTACAACAAAGGTGATCTTATATACTGATCTTGAATCACATTTTATTTTTTTGTTAAATATCTTGTAAAATTCATTAATGAACTAGGTATGGAAAATGTTACTAAGTATAGGGAATGTAATTCATAAGCAAGTAACCAATTAATGTTTGTAAGTTACTTTATTTTTTCCATTAAGTATGGTTATGGTGTACTCATTTACCTAACCTTTGTAATTTGCATACAAATACACAAAATAAAGAAAATTTAATTGTTGTTGCACCATAAGCTCTCTCCTTTCTCTTTGATTCTTATTTCCTACACAAACCACAAAGCAAACTTTGCAGCTTGTTTTTACAAGAACTAATATAATAGTATTAAAGTAATAAATGATCTTTAAGAGATTTGAAATTATGAGTTAAATATTAAGAGAAACACAGTGATGTAAAAACCGTGAGGGTGAGCATATGATTGTAAAGGTTTCAAAAATTCTTCAAAGCAATTTCTTCTTTATTGCTTGAATCAACTTTAATCCATTACCCCCTTTAAAGTTCCCTGGCACCAACTTTTAAATTGCTTTTAGGTTCAGGAACTCTAACAATTGCTCTGCAACCCTAAATTCTTAATTAATTAAGGTTTAACTTCTTTTTATTTCAAAACTCATATAAGGTCATTTTGTTCTTTTTTATTGGAACTCTATTCAAAATGTGATATGTTGTAAGTAATGTCTTTTCCCAAAAATCCATGGCTTAAATTAAAATTTGACAACTAGAATTAATAATCTTTGTTAATGTTCGAATTTTGTGTTCAGTAACATCATTCTATTGTAATCTATAAGGAGCAATTGTTTGACGAATGATTTTTATAAACTAAAAAAATACAGTATCATGATATTTTTCTCCTTTATTATATTGTAAGCATTTAATAACATATTCCAATTTTAATTCAACTTTAAATTTATAGATTTTAAATCCTTCAAGAACTCTATTTTTAGTATGCAACAAGTAAACATGGTAAAATTTAGAGTAATCATCAATAAATGTCACAAAATATCCTTTTCCTTCTAATGCTGGTGTGTTATACAAATCACATATATTATAATGAATTAATTCTAACATACTTGAAGATCTTTAAATGCTTGAAAATGCACTTCTAGTTATTTTTATTAACATACAAGTTATGCATTTATCTTTGAATATATTGAAATGTGAAAATAATTCTAATTTTACCATATCATGTAATTTTTAAAATTTATGTGTCCTAATCTTTTTTACCATAAAGAAAAATGCATAATAGTATAAGTAAAAACATTAGTATTATTAGTAATGATATTAAATTTAAGCATCCTATTATAAAGGTAACTCTTTCGCACAAACATACTCCTTTGAAGGGAATAAATTTATTAGTTTCAAATATAAGTTTAAACTCATATTTATTCAAAAGACTACTTGCAATTAGATTTTTCCTAACTTCTGGAATATAAAATAAATTAGTAAGAGTCATGATTTCCCTAAAAGTGAATTACAACTTTACTTCCCTAATTTTCATAACCAAAACTACAATAAAATTTTCCATGTAAACAATAGTACAATTAGTTATTGGTTTCAATTCTTTAAAAAGACTTTTGTTTTTACAAATATATTAAGTAGCTCTAGAATTAAGTAATATCATTTTCTATTAAATTGATCTTTGTGATCATAACAACCATTTTCTCATTTATTACTCTAAAAGATACTTACTTTTCTTTTTCATTTTTTAAATAGATGACATTTAAATTTATAGTGTTCTTTCTTTTAATGGAACTAACATATGTCATTTTTCTTTAACCTTTTGTATTGTTTTTTGTCATCATTAGATTAACTCTTCTTATTATTAGAGGACTTACTTGATTGTCCTTTTTTAACTATATGCACTTTTGAAATGTGAACTTTGCTCTTTGTTTTCTTCTTGCATGTGAAACTCTTCTTCTACATAAATATGATTAGCAAGCTTTTCAAGAGAAATATTCTCTGTTTTATGTTTAAAGCTTCACTTGAAATTTTTCTATAAGGAGGCAACTTGTTTATTTTTGAACTCACAATAATGGTTTCATTTATAAACATCTTGTATTATGAAAAGTGATTAAGTATTCTATGAAGCTAAACAAATTGTTCTATTTCCAATCTATCGTTAGTCATCTTATAATTATTGAATTTAAAAATAATAAATTTCTTACTTATTGCATCCTCTTGCATGTATTTTGTCTCTAATTTCTCCTATAATTCCTTTGTAATTTGAAAATTATAGTAAACATTGAATAATGAATTACTCATACTATTCAAGATGTGTCCCCTAAATATCTCATCATCTATCACTCATTTTTGTCTCTTCTTAATATCAAAAATAATTTCATTATCTAATTCTTTTAATCTTATACTATTCATAACATAAATCACTTATAGTGACATTAACAAAATGTGAACTTTCTTTTATCAGCGTATAAAGTTTTCTTCATTAAACCTCTCTAATTTCATAAAATTAGAAGTTAACTCTTTTAATGTTTTAGCCATAATACAAAAATTTTGTTTATAAAACTATTAGAAAAAAATAGTTAAGTTATATTGAAAATTAAAAAAAAAATTATTTCAAATCATATATTCGATATCACTCTTTTTAAAGTAAAATTTACTCTTATCAGTTTATAGTAGAGGTTTATGTGAATTCTCTAATAAGATAAAATAAAATATCTTTAATTATAAATTATACTATTAAAATCAAGTTTTAAAAAAATTAAGGTATTTTTAAAATTATTTTTTAAAATATTTATAATATTTCTACAACAATATTATAAATAAAATGATTTCTTATATAATAATTGAGACACCAAAAAAAGAAAAAAAAATTGATATATTGAATCAATATTAAATTTTCAATTTTTATAGAAGTGATGGTAACTTTTAATTAATAGATATTTTTAGTTTAATAATTAAAATTTTAGTTATGAGTTTAAATATTAAGAGTACAATTTTTTTATTTTTATTCATTTATTTTGAAATAAAACATAAAACAATTAGTTGTTTACTACTATGTAATTGTCCTTTAGTCTAATAATCACAAATTTTAATTGTAACCTATAAATTTTGAATTCAAGAGTCGTCAGATATTATTTATAATAACTGTTCTTTACTCTAACTGTTTGGAACAGTTAGACAAACTATCATATATATATATATATCCTTTTTATTTTAAAAAAGCCTGAGAACTTGTCAATTAGATTCAATGTGATTGAAGGAGACCCGTTCCAAGGAATTCAAAAGCACTATACAGACTACTCCAAAGGGTGAGGTAAGCGTGGTGCGCTGGACCATGGAATACGAGAAGCTGCACGACCAACTTATAGACCCACATCCATGGCTTCAACCTGCCGTTGAAGTCATTAAAGGCATTGACGCTAATCTTACCAAAGCATAGGTGTCGTAATCATCTTAGTGTTTGTTATAATGAAAAACTAATTTTGCATTTAAATACGTGTGTGCATGGAGTTCTTTGATGAGTAACGAGAGATTGTAAGAACACCTTGGCTTTGTTGTGTTCAATTGCTATATATGTTCCACTACGTTTCCACGTGTTAATGTTACGTGTATTTTTTAATAAAAGTGACTTTCCATGGTTCTGTATTATTCTCATAATTGTCAAATCTCGACCAAACCAAAGAAGATGAAAATCAAAAGACAGAGACTAAATTCCAAAACCTAGAAATGGTTGAAACTTGAAACTGCATCTTTTTACTCTGCGAAAAATAAAATCTCCAAACGGTAAATCCTATGGTTCTGTATTCTTTTTGTAGTTGTTAATTATTGAGCAACCCAATGAAGATGAAAATCAAACGAAACAAAGGCTAAAAAGCCTAAATTTTAGGCTCTTCATAAACCCATCAATGGTTGAAACTTGAAACTCCGTTCTTATTGCTATATGAAAAATTTATTCACCGAACAGTTTATCCTAGTCCAACTGTTAGGGGTAAGAAGAAAATTGAACCAGCAACATTGTAGACGATCTTTTTCATTTTGTTGTGTCATCTGTTTGTGCTTGGCCTGGGAAATCTCTTCTTGCCTTAAGTGCCTTCTTTGCTCTTGAGCTTAAAGAGCATTGATTAACTCAACAAGTGTGATGATACTGAGGTCTTTAGAGTGTTGCATAGAGGGGATTTTAGATTTAAATCTTTCTAGAATGCTGACCAGCACCTTCTGAACCATGTTTTTTTCACGGAAGTCTTCTCCCATGATCCTTATTTGATCAACAATTTTCAGGAGTCTATCACTGCACCCCTTTATGGTCTCCGACTGGATCACTTTGAAGAGTTCAAATTCCCTTCTCTAGTTGAGTAATTGCATGTTTTCGGTTTTTTCACTCCCTGCAAAATTCTCTTTTAGTCTTTCCAAAGCATCCTTGGCTTTTGCATAAGTCGTTATCCCCGTTGACGATCACTTCATTTGCAGCTGAATGTATGCAAGTCAAAGTCTTGTACTACTTGGAGACTTGCTCACTTTAGTTCCTTAGTTGAGTTACTGTTGGATTCACTGGAAGAGGAACTAGTTCTACTTCCCTTTCAGTAACTTCCCACAGATTAATGGCCCCGAGGTGAGCTTTCATCATGACAGTTGGCTGGGTATAATTTTTGCCAAAATTTTGGAGGAAGAGGAGTGAAATTGGTTGAAGCTATATGGAAAAGCGTATAGGATTTGTGTTGAGAACTCTCAGATTTTCACTCACTTTTCCAAAGGTGTTTTCTCTCAATGTTGCTCTATTTCTCTCTCACTATCCTTCTCGTTACAGGTCACAATAGGATGAGCTTGCACTGATACCAAAGTGTAGGTTTGAAGAAGCAGAAAAACAAAAAATGCAGCAAATTTGATGAATCGAGGAGAGAAATTGAAACTAAAGAAAGAATGAGAGAAAGCTACGTCTTTACTTTTCATTAATAATCAAGCTTCATTATATATGAAGCCTTTTACAAAATACATCATTACAAATTCAAATTACAACAAATGGATGTAATTAGCTTCTTCCAGTAAGAAACAGACTCCTGAGCTTCTGATGCGTGCAAGGTTGAATTTGATTTTGGAGGGAAGCTTTAAACTGAAAACTGAACATCTGCAAGGGACAATGCTGCAGCACCATGCTGCTGTCCTCAGTGTGTACACTTAGTAGGCTTTTAGAAGAGATTAAAGTTTGCTGCAACTTTTTGTTAGTGGCCTCGAAACAAGGGGGTCATGAACCGAATTTAGGGTGGGCTAGAGGAAGTCCGGGCAGACCTTGTGTTTTTTACAGGGGTTCCGACCTTGTTTAATGCAACAGAACCAGGTGTTTGGTGCTGTAGTTTTGGCTGGATGCATGTTCTGTTTTGAGTCCGTGGAATATTGGTTTTTGGCACATCTTTATTAGCAGCCTTGAATAGTTACTTCAAATGTAGGCTGCTCTGGCTGCTGCTGGGCAAGTGGATACAGATTATGGCTTGCAGGTGCATAGAAGAAACAATGCTGTCGTTTCTTAATGCATGTGCTCTGTTTCCGCTCGATGAAATGAAATGAAATGATGAGGACTAAATTTTATTACATTATAACGTGTAATGTACTTCTGGTCTTTGTATTCAGGTAGTTTTAGCTTCAACTGATACAAAATAAAGCATACAACATCATTGTACTAGCCGTGGCATGGGGTGGCAATCAAGTTCAGGTCATTTTTCCTTCTAACTGTTGCACCAAAATTCTCAGTCATATCTAGTGTTTCTAGCTTGAGTCCATCAGGGAGCTTCCAATCAAAATGATACAGCAATTGAGCAAGTGGAAGCTCAATATCAGCTATGCCAAACAACAGCCCAGGGCACATCCTCCTTCCAGCACCAAATGGGATAAGCTCAAAGTGATTCCCCTTGTAATCTATGGGGCTATCGATGAATCTCTCAGGGTAGAACGTATCAGGATCAGTCCAATACTTTGGATCCCTTCCTAGAGCCCATGCATTCACAAGGATTTTGGATTTTGCAGGTATCTGGTACCCATTAATCTCACATTTCTCTCTGGCTTCTCTTGGAACTAGCAAGGGAGCTGGAGGATGCAATCTCAGAGTTTCTTTGATGATTGATTTCAAGTAGTGCAATTCATGCAGGCCTGATTCATCAACTTTTCCATTTTGTTCAAAGTGGTTCCTGACTTCTAACTGTGCCTTTTTCAGTACTCTTGGGTTTTTCAACATTTCAGACATTGCCCATTCTGTTGCTGTTGATGAAGTCTCACTTCCAGCCACAAAAATATCCTGAAATAGGATTGCATTGTCAGCTAGAATTAATTAAACACACGATTCTTCTAGTTTTGGCATAGAAGAAAATTTTAAAAATTGGAGGATATATATGAAGGGACATGTGGGCGAGCCTTGGCCTAACAATAAAGGCAACTCCATAATGACATGAGGTCATAGTTAGAGTCACGGAAACAAGTTATTTTGTGAAAAAAGTAAGTATAAGATTGCTTACTCGTTAAGTAAACGTCCTTTTTTTCAATATGAAGGGACATGAATACTAACCAGAATGACTGCCTTGATATTTTCATCTGTCAGGGGAAATTCAAAGTCTCCATGCTCCTGGAGCTTCAAAAGAACATCCACAAGATCATCTTCTTCATCATCTCCGTCTCTTCCTGTCATTCCCCTTCCATCTCTATGATCTTTGATGATACTTTCCAGTAACCTATCTGATTCCTGACATAGACTCTTGAGTCTAGACCCCATCCCACCAATGACTTGCAGGAATTTAATCGAAGGGAACACATCTGCAATATTGAAGCCACCTGCATACTCCAGAAGTACCTCCATAACCGGTATGAAAGCCTCTTGGTCTTTGCATTTTTTGCCAAAACTAGCCCGTGCAACGATAGCATATGTTAGAGAAAACAACTTCCTACTGAAGTTGAATGGTAATCCTGCAGTAGAAGCAATTGAACTAATGAGATTGGATACCTCCTCTTCCCGAATCGATCTAAATGATTGCACGCGTTTCGCACTCAGCAACTCCAATACACACAGTTTTCTCAACTGCTTCCAATACTCTCCATATGGTGCAAACACAAGATCTTTAAGATTATAAGTTGCGAAGCTAGCAGTCAGGCTAAAGGGCCTTTGGGAAAAGATGGCATCGTGAGTTTTCATCATTTCCTTAGCTGCCTCCGAGGATGAAATGATGACATGTGGAACTTCACCAAGTTGAAGGTACATAACGCCTCCATATTTCTTTGAGAACTCTGCTAGACGATGGTGGGGCAAAGAACAAAGCAGCTGGTGAATGTTTCCTATAATAGGCAGCCTCCTCGGTCCTGGGGGTAGATTTGGTGCATAGTGATTGGTTTTTGATTGTTTCAATATCTTCACTGTGATGAAGATGAAGGAGAGGAAGATTATGGGTATTGAAATGGAAGGCAATTGGTACTCCATGACTCAAAATGTGAAGCACTGGGGGCAGTTTGTCATGGCTTTTCCTCAACTTATATAGAGGATTTAAAACCATTGAAGTATGCTTCAATGGCTTATCTTAATACAATAGCCATTGTTGACCGTTTTTTCCAAATAAAATTTTATTTGCCGGCTTTGCTGACTTTTGTAGCTCTTGTGACGCATGCAGCAAAGACCTTCATGTTTTGAAGTGATTGTGGTTTTTTTTATTATTTTTTAATGTATTTCCCACATAGTTTTGCAAAACAATTATCATTCATTCTATGACCTCTCAAGCAAAACTTATGTTTTGAACAAGATGCTGTTGCTGGCCACGGCCAACTCCATGAAGCTCCTTTCTAAGAAGATACATTAGAAAAAAAAAAAAAAATATATATATATATATATATATATATATATATATATATACATACAGTAAATTAAATATATCTTAAACATAATTACCGGTATGAATTATCCAACAGTCATAATTATGAGATGAAACTGTGGGATAGGCACAGTTGACTTGTTCTCTCTCTCTCTCTCTCTCTCTCTCCCTCTCTCTCTATATATATATATATTTCAAATAAAAGAATGGGAGTTCTCGTTATCTGAATCACTTCTACAAGATCTCGCACATGGGGTCCTAATAATAATAGAAGAAGGATGCATGGTTGATTGCTAACGTGCCGTGACTTGAAAGAAACATCAAATGTTGCATGAAAAACATGGACAAACTACTCCTCTATTCCCCCCTGTTGTTGCACGAAAATCTCAACTCTATCTGTTCTTTTTTTTTTTTTCCTTCCCTCAGTTCCAAGTTCATGCTCTGAAATTCCATTCAAATGATGGATTTCTCAAAGGTACGCCAAATTTCTAGCAGTCATAAAACGGGTGCTTAAGTGATAAAATTCCACACCCACTTCAATTTGAATTCCACACCCCAATATTTCCGGCAGTCTTTCTTTGACGTTTTTTCCAACAAAAAGATTGTTTAAAACTAGCACTTCGACCACAACTGCGAAGTGAAAGAGTCTCCTTGACTGAAGAAAATAAAATAGTCAACAAACATGAAGCGAAAATTCAATTGATTCGCCTAACACAACAGGAAACAACAATAAATAAGGGACTAATCGTTCAATACCTAGTTAATGCCGAGGTGGTTTGACGGCCCATAATGATGAATTTTATCTTGACCCATGAAGCACAAGCCTCTGCTTCGTAATCTAATGAAGAAACAATATAACACAAGCCGCAAACAAGGATCTAGTCTCACAGATTCTGCAAGCATTTCTCTACTCGATCGTTTCCTTGTAATCCATGTTCTCTAAGCATATTGGGTTTCCAAAATAGCCGGTTCTAAATTAGCAGACACCGGAATTGTCTTTAAATAGAATTGGCAATGTATGGATGCTTCTTAGCAGATACATGTTGGAAGTAGAAGCAAAGACTTTTCTCCTCACATTGAATTTATTTAAATGAGGAAAAAATTCTTTCCCTGCACCCAAGGGTAAAACCAAGTAGATTGTGGGCCAATAACATTTCTTTCAAACAGAAAGTTATGCAGTTAGTTTGATATGTACACCTTTTATATTTTAATTGTACATTTTTATTTTTTGGATGTATAAGTAAAGTTAATAATGAGATCACAAACAGATATTTAATAATAATAATAATAATTTAATGTAGATCCGCAAAATACCTGCATTCCATTAAGGCGGCTATATCATACATATTGTTGACTATTGCGATGGAGTACATTTAAGACTTTCTCAGGTTAACTTTTAATTCGGACATTGCTTGGAAGCAGGTGAGAACGGCCCTCAGCCAAAGAATTTGAGAAAACTCAGCATTACAAAACAGAGAAGTGTCACCAGCAAATAATGAATGAGTGATATCGCCCCGTGTGTTATTGGAGTCAACATAAAATCCAGGAACGCAGTTGTGCTGCGTTTTCTTCAATAGCAGCAGCAGCACCACAAAGGCGGAAATCGGTGAATCAGCTTTTGTAATATTTAACGCATTAGACATGTAATGGGCCAGACAAGGAACGACCTACAATGAATAGCAGGCACAATCAGGACCCACAATCAATTGAATTATTTTTAGAAATCAAACCACTACCAGGTAATCATCTTCCGACTTTAGTCTTAGTTTCCGACTAACATCCTCGATCTAATTTCTCAAAACCAAAAATTACCGTTTTGTTACTTGTTTATTCGGTAAATATTTTCTTGTTTTTTTTTGAACAATTAGTCAAGATTATTGATAGCTTCCATACATATGAGAAAACCCCAAAAAAGAACAACCTCTGGACACGTTGTCTAACCAAAAACAAAAGGTCTCCAATCCAGAACAACTTGAAGAATCTCACTAAGCCTAAAGAATGAGGATCAAGCAACTCCAATAGAGAGACAGGTTGGCTCATCGTTAATTTCTAAATATCTACCACCAAATCATATGTAGCTATAATCCTCTACCGGCACTCGAGACAGTGCAAAAGTCATTAACTCTACCTACAGACAACAACTTCCCCCCTATCACACATGTGATCCTAACTGCTGATTATAACGTCACACCCACCAAATTATACACCATTACCGTAAGTGTCAGGGGGGTATGAAGTCCTATAGCCTTAAGCCACAAAAAAAGATCATTAATCTGCCACCTAAACTCACAACCAAGTCATAAAAGATTTTGTCCTAGTCGTTACTAGTTTAATCAATACATTCACTCGTAAAAGTATTACATTGATAGAGTTGAAAGGTGAAAAGGACATTTCTCTTACTCATATGCACAATATTGCGAAAGATTAAAAAATAAAAATTAGTCTAATTCTACGACCTAATAACCAAGAAATGACTATGAGAGAGTCGATTTTAATGATCATAAACCGTTACTCTTATCACTCCACCACTTTTTTGATTAATAAAAGTTTTAGTTCATTAAAGGAATTAATGATTATAGGTTTGAAAAATAAACAATTAACTTCCTCATCATGTCTCCTCAACACTCCTCCAAACCCTATTAAGCCCATAGTATCAATAATGGAAGTATCTTTATTGAACTTGAAACAGCTCGAGGAAGGAGCTTTCCATCTCTGACCTTCTTTACATGCTACAATTCTCTTGGGAGGTGAAATGTGAACTATGCCAAGTAGGAAGTAGTGAATAGAAAAGTAGTAATGGAGTCATTTGGCCTTAAACCACCGCAGCATTTTAATTCGAACTAAATTACAGATCTTCCCCACTAAGAAAGCTTTTCCTCTGAAAATTAATTCATTTCTGATGTGTTAAATAGACCAAATAATTACATAAAATTCTATTATTCATATTTTGTATAACCTATAACATTTTTCAAAATTTAGTCATATCTCCCATATCTTATTTATCCAAACTAAAATGCTCCAATGTAGACTCTACCAATATAAACATGTACATTATGCTTATCAAACTGGATGACAGTAAAAGAATAAATAGTCGATAGATTTTTGAGTCAGAGAGCATATAAGACATAACGCGTCTCGATGACATTCACCTCAGAACCGTGTTAATTGTTCCTTTACTGATTACCGGCTCTACATTAGCTACAAAACAAAAATCTCGATTTTGAGTGGTGTCAATCCACACCCAATACAGGGCATCAAATCTGAGTATATCTCTCAAAGACTTAACTTATGGACAAGTGGGAGCTTCAAATTATTAAAATTCTCAAAAATAGACTATGACTTTTCTAATTACTGTGCCTTATCCGGTGGAGTACAAATCTAATAATTTTTCTAACGATGAGTATTTCTGTTTATTATTATTATTATTTTTTTTTTTTTGCACAACTCGTTCTTTTATTCATAATATCTCTTATTCCTAGTACAGCTAGTTGTTATGGACGGATTATATTTTAGATACGGATAAATTAGGTATAATTTAACTCTCACATCTCACATCGGATAATAAAAAGAATTTCTAAATATAAGCGTAGATATTATATATTCCAACAAGTTATTTTTTGAGAAAAAAGTAATAACCGCAATACATACTTTTGTATATAAAATTATAAAAGCATAACCATTTATACTCAGTCTACGGGGGATTTATATATACGACACATACTTGTACGCTCCAGGAAGCATGACATATCTATAAAAATGAAATAGACTGTTTAATTATATGATGTTTTTATCCCGAAGTTTGGAAGAATTCCTGAAGATGCGCCTCAACTATTCATCGGATTGACACTGAAAACGCAGGGAAGATAAATGGCCGACTTGTAATCTAGGACAAATTTATTTGTCATTGAAAACACAGGGAAGATAAAACAAAAGCTTGAAGGCTGAAATAGCCATGTCAGTTGGGTCTCCGTCCAGGCCAAAAGATAGAGATCTGTGGCAGATGATTACGATTTATCAATAATTTGGTTACTTTCATTTTCGTAGTGATGGTTTTCAGGGCACTCTGGGGAAAAGCAAAAAAGCAACGAGAGGATGGTAAACTTTTCATTTGGGCTTGCATAATGTGCTGCGATCCAAAGAACTATCGAACAACCAAAAAAAGGAATAAAAGAAAGGAATTATTCAGCCAACTTTTTAGTGGGCTTTTAGCCGGATGTCAATTAACTGAAGAAGGGTGCTGATAATTTAAAAAAGAAGAGACAAAAAAAAAAAAAACTTATCAAGTTAGTAGATCATGTAAGCCAATCAATCAAAATAAAATATGCAAGATTGAAAGTCAGATGCATTATAGGAGACATAGAACTTTAAAATTGATACCACAGGTATTAATTCATTTGGCTTATAAGAACTTGGTACATTTAATTTAATGATAAATATGTCCAACACTAATACTAAAAAAATTTAGCACAAAACAATGGTCATTTTGCTGCGTTTTACTTGTTCTTGGTCATCATTTCCTCCCCTTTACATTGCATCATTTACTACATCTATGATACGATGGATCCTAAGCTAAAGTATTGGTTGTGCAAATTACATCTAGACATGGAAAATTATTGTGGGGTGTCAGGTACAACCAGTTTTTTGGGAAGTTCAACTATTTTGAATCGTGTCCAAACATAGTCTACTTATTTTTCATGTGGTACCATACTTAAAAAATTTAAATAATAAATCCAAACCAATCAATAAATCCAAATGTTATAGACTCATATTATATTATATTTGATTATTAATTATACTTAAATATATTTATAAATAAAAAATATACAATATAAATATATAATTTAAGTTTAAAAAAATAATAATAAAATTTTTAGATTTAAGAAAGAATAAAATACAAATAAAATATTATTTATATAAAATTTTATTAATAAAATTTTAATTTCAATTGAAATTATTTAAATTAGTCACTTTTCTTTTTATTTTTAACTAATTATAATGATTATATTCTCTTTTTAATAAATTAATTATATTTAAATTATACAAATTAATATGTAAAATTTTAACATTATAATTTTTTTGATTTAATTAGAAGATTAAATATTATATTAACATTTAATAATATAATTAGAAACGAAATTAGAAGGGACATTGTCATACCTAGACCATGGGTTATAAGTTCTTAGCCTAATTTAGGCATGATCTCATATCTGAATAATAAGTCATATATGATATAATTTGACATTATTTATATACTAATTTTATTTGAATTGATCTATATCGAATTGTATCAGACAAGTTTACATGTATCTAACTATTTTATTTGTCTAATTACATCTTCATAATAAATATTTTTTTAAAGCATTAAATTAGAAACAAATCATTATGATAGTTGAGTTATAGGCGTCCCCTCGGAGACATTGTGTTACACTAATAATTGTGAATTGCCACGGCATAACATAACCATCAAGTTGCACTAAAAAGCGTAACAAAGGCCCCATAACTTTTAAAGCCACTGTCTTCTGTACACCTCCAAGCTCTTGAGGTGCACCACATAGCCTTTCAATTAAGCCACATCTCTTTTCCAATGTTCGCAATGACCTCTTGTTATAATTCTTGGGAATTTTATCTAAAGCCACCACGGATTGAGATCTGAGACTCGTCGACATCTCTCTTTCGCCCGCCTGTTAGATTAATCTTCTCGACTGGCTCTCGTTGATCTGTTTCTGTGTCAGTCCAAGCTTGGCCCGCCATAGAGATGGGTCCATTTTTCGGCCTACATAAACGAAACATACGTGCACTAAAATTCATACCAGGCCAAGCAATTTTCAGTACTTTTTAGCGTATTTAAAGGGACTCTCACCCGTAAATATGTCTGAATTTCAGGAGTTGCATACTTATAAGGAGAACATGAAATTTGGATATGCATACTCACACGGTGATTACATGCATTTTCTATATACTATCTTTTGAATCACAAAAATAGAGAATATAGTTTATTGTGAGCATACACAGCCCAAGGGCAGACTTATACATGTTTTTTCCTTTTTTCTTTTGGGCCTGTTAAAAGAAATATGTGCATTAATACTGGGCCGAACAAAGAACAGTACTTTTTCGCTATCAGGAAACAATGTTGACCTAAAATCTGCGACAGGACATGTAATATTGCGGGCTGCGTCGTTGAACTCTATGTCCAAACCCGACGGAGAGGTGTATCCATATTTTCGCTGTATGGTAAATCACCCATTATGTATATTTTCTAATTTTTATTTGTCCTCTTCACTATTTTAATCATATCATACAAGTCCATGTCTGGCATACTTGTCGATCTGGGTGATATCTAGAATTTTGTCCACTCCGCTGGCAAGGAGAAACCTGAAAACAAACACAAGTCAATGTGACATTCACAACAATTTTTTGCATAAACATAATTGGAGGCAATTTGATTGTGTCCATACTTATCTCTAAGCACTTTTGCCATAGACTGACAACCCCCCAGCACTGTCGATTGCATATTTACAGCAATATTTGGATTGTGAATACTTTGCCGAAGGTGTATCCAACCAAGTTCTCCGTGTTCTCTGTCAGAAACTCTAGCCCTGCATTGTAACAATTCACACGACTTCAGTACTAAAACGTGGCACCAGGCACAACCAATTGGAGAACAAGATGGCATGAATGTGGGAAATCGGTTTATACGATTATGCTTTTATCATGTACCTGTACATGTATGCATCAACAACAGCAGGAGTCTCGTTGGAATCGACGAGGCAGCCATCACTTACCCAACAGTCTCCGCAAGAGTCCAATTCCCAACCTTCGAGTCGATCCTCCTGCATACATTTGATCAGTCATATTATTTTATAATAAATTGTTTAACTCAAAAGATTAAACATATAAATGAGACCCAAATAACAGATCATACGTTAGACACTAATGCGCCCCCTCAAGCCTCAACTCGTTAAGCAGAAGCAACAGCAAGATACAAGGCTACCATACTCGGTGCTACCCGTGATTGCTTCGCTACAAAATTCTAATACCATGTTATATAATCATCCAATCCAAATCTGGGAGCTTTACATAAAGATAGATCATATAATTGAATTTTAGCACTAACTAGTTGGCCGTATATACATATTACAACTATCTAAAGAATTTTACTTTTGCTAGGACATATATACCTCGATGTAGATTCGAAAGGTCTCGATTGCTTCGATAGCTCTTGCCTTCGCGTGTCTCAGCTCAGAGATGACATTCATCCTTAGTTCTACCGATTCTAATGGTTCTTGGAGATCTTTTATTAAACTGTCGATGCCTTCATCTGATCGTTTTAGTTTCATACGCACCATTTCGATGATGATTTTGACCACCATGTAAGCCCCTGTACAATGGAATCCAATGTTGATATATGTTCAGAAACAGCCCAAATCAAAGGAAATTTACCTTGGAATTCAACATTATCAGAATCAATAATATGAAATTGCATGACTTACCATCGTCCAGGAAATAGTTCTCTTTAAGAGCACCATGCCCTGTTGTTTCCATCATGAGATGCGTTTCAATGCCATCCTTATTAAGCTGGACTCCCTTATCAATCACATTCCTGTAACCAACTCTATATAAGCAATGCTGACCCCCTCTATCTGTAATAAACTTTGTAAGAGCCACGCTTGTACGGGCATCAGTTACTATAGTAGTTCCAGGATGTTCCCTCAACACAATGGCAGACATTAGAGCAATAAGCTTGTCCCCATAAATTGGGTTGCCTTTGTTGTCAACCACACCACTTCGGTCCACATCAGTGTCAAACACAATGCCAAGATCAGCTGAATTTTGTAGCACAGCATTTCTGGTTAGTGCCATTGCAGTTTTGTCCTCTGGGTTGGGAATGTGGTTGGGAAACATCCCATCTGGGTTCAAGTGCAATGAGCCTGTGGTGTCTGCACCAAGCTTGTCTAGCACACCCCATGTGAAGAATCCTCCTGACCCGTTTCCAGCATTAACAATTATCTGCAATGTTCGGAGATGAAATCAACTCATGGCAGTACTCTGGTTTTCTTGGGCCGAAAAAAATTTTGGAAGTTCGTTTACAATCACAGGTCCACAATCAAAGTTTGTTAGAGATGAAACTTACTAATTTTGCGCCACCAAGCACTATTATTATTAGTAAGGGCCTGAGTACTTAAATTCAAATCTCATTAACTTATTTATACATTACAGGTAAAATTTTCCTAACATTATAAAAGAGAGTCAAATTGAGACTTGTTAATGACACAAAAAAGAGATCTAATATTAAGAAAGAGATTAAATATTTTCATTATTCTAATAATTGATTAGTATTGATTAAATTAGAATAATAAAAAATATTAAATATTTAAAAAATTTCATTAAAATTTTAATATTGATCATACTCGTAGAAAAATTAAATTAATTTTTGTAATTTTTACTCGAGTACAAATGAACCTAAGAGAATTGAATATAAGAAAGATTTCCCTCCTAATAAGTAAGACTGACTAATTTTTTAAGTTTTTTATATTTATATACAAGTAATAAATTATTTTATAATTATAATTAATATTCATAATAATTTGATATTTATTTTATATTTAAATTTCACATTTTCAAATCAAAATCTTTTCTAGTATCACAGTGCTGAACAGCAATCCAAGATCTTTATGTTAAGAGATCATCATTATTGTTGAGGGAGGAGGCAGTAAACCTGAAATCCATGGAGAGGGGTGTCATAGTGGAGTGGATGATTCACTCTCTCCCGAATGATATCTCGGAGATGCTTGGCGTAAGCGCCCATGAAATCAACTCTTGTTAGTGGAGCATTCAGCAGCGTTGACACTTTTGCAAGCCTATTGGCATACTTACGAGCAGCTTTGTCGCATATCTCTTCCACCTCCGGCGACGTTAGCCCTCCTCTCTTTGTGAAAAACTTCAGGCCATTTCGAGTGTATGGTAAATGTGACGCTGTCATCTGCAACCAACCGGTTAATTATCTTACCGGATGTGCTTAAATATTTATGTAGAGCAGATGTCTGCTATTTTAATTCCTTTTATTATTATTATTTTTTATTTATTTTTTGAATAGCTCATCACAAAACACATTAATTATTGCTTCTTCTTTTTTTTTTTTTTTTTTTTGCGGTCAATTAAGTTGATTTATTCTCAATAAAAATAAGTCAAAATAAAATTTCCCTACAGGGGTTATCCCCCTGCTAGCATGTCTTACTAACAATCTGGACTTTCTTACAAACGCTTGCGTTTATACTCAGAGTCAGTCCAGGCCCCCAAGAAAGTTAGCACTCCACCTGAGACCCACGTAACGCCTCTAGTCCATTTGGGCTACACCTTGAACTGGTTTTTCGCAATCGTGAAGGAATTCTTTCAATACAGACATGATATCACACGACAATTTTTAAAAAAAATAAGACACAACTACAACTCTAAAATATATATTAATTATATTATATGAATGTATAATTAAAATATGTTTAATAATATTAGTATTTTTTAAAATTTATAATTTATAATAATTATTATATTATTTTATATTGTAATTAGTATTTTGTTAAAATTTTAAAAATTATATATATGTATAACATAATATTTGAAAAATTATAATTTAAAATAATTAATATAATTGATAGAATAAAAAATATTTATTTTTTATAATTAAACTATTCATCATATTTATAAAAATAATTATTATGTATATTATTTTTAAAAATTTTGAAATTAATTTTATATATGTCTAATATGGTATATCAATATTTAATATATATATATTAAAAATATCTTATACATTTATTTAAATTTTATATTTTTAAACACATTTAATATGTTCGACACATATAAAAAAAAAGTGTTAAACGAATATTACTAAATAAATATAGAGTATATAATAATTATAGTTATAATTAATACATTTCTTTTTTATATATATAAAATAGACGGTTATAATGCAAATATATATTTATTTTATGTTCATTTGTAATTGCTACCTAATAGAACTCTTAGCTAGTCCCCATCACATTTACTGATGATCCTTACAATAATCTTGTTAGCAGAAGCCGCAAGCCCCGAGCTCTAAACTAGATCGGACTTTCGCCTATTAATAAACAAGCGATTTGAGAAATACCACATTTCCTATTTCGTCTTTCACTCCATATGTCCCGATCCCACCAGCAGGAAAAGTTTTCTCATCTATTTTTGACCTAAAATTATGTGTAAAAAAGGGTCCGACCGCCCTTTGTGTATCCAGCCAGCTTACACAAGCGTCTAGCCAAGCCAGCCCTTCTTTGCTGTAAATGACGACTCCCATGAAGACAAAATTTTATTTGTATGTGGTTCATCATGGACTACCTCCGTGTAATGGGGTTTATAAATATATGATGGCCACCGTCATAAACTCATGTGAAAATAAAATTCTTTTTGCATACCAATTGCCAAGTCGATCTATGTCGTCATTTCTATGTTTTCTTCAACGTTGCCAATTTTGCATGCGTCCTTAAAAACAACTTAGGATGCAGATTACCGCAAATTTTCATTGCATGCTCGGCCTACGCACAACCAATATGGTCAATTTTATGCATAAAAATTGCAAATTGCAAAGAGTAGGACTTGCTGATTTACACTACCATTATGGAAGCATCGTAGGCGAATGGAGGCAATATGGTACTCATGAAACAAGCTGGAGTGGTAGCGAGTCCCATGTCAAACACCAAGCACCCGGCACGAGCAAGTCCCGCAAACGCAGCCGCACTCAGTGATGGTCCTGACAGTCTCGGGTCTCTGCCAAGGGACACCTTAACATTCTCAATGGCACGCCCTTCCTTTTCCAATCCATTGATAACCCACTCTCCAAAGCTCTCCGCAATGGCATCCACGGCCGGCGGAGTAAGATCCACAGTTCTCCCTTTCTCACCTTCCGACGCCACCCCGCGAACATCGGATCCATTTTGAAGCCTTCTAATCCAATCCATCTCTTCATCGATGACAACTCCATTGTACTTGCTTGTGCTAGACGATTTTAGTGGCACAAGCACAACTTTAGATGAAGGTAAACAAATTGAATATCTAAGTTCATTTGGATGGAATAATGGTTTAGTTGAAGACAATGGTGGGTAGATTGAATTTGGGGCATTGTTTTGAAGGGATATTGAGGATGTTGCAGTGGAAGTCATGGCTTACAATATTTGTTCACTTTTGGCGCTCTCTTTGGTATTTTAGTTTGTTTGAACTTTCCTTTATGAGGCCATAAGATTTTTGGGCACGCATTGACAAAAGATAAGATAGTGAAAATTAAGCAAATAAACGATCACCTTACAATTCAATATCTTTATCTGGGAAAAGAAAAATATCTATATGCAAACGTCCAAAGGCTCCTGTAGATCTTTTCGTGTTTTATATTTTCCCAATTTTGTAATGTGCATAAATTGACAGTCATTTTACATGTAATTTTCCCAGTGAAGGAGAAGAAAAGGATATTCTTACATGGTCCTTGAAATAGTTTTCTTCATTGATTTTGTAATCACACCAAGGAACCTACTCTTCCACAGTTCAAGATAATATGGTAGCTTATGAGTGTTACCACATCACCAAAAAAAAAAAAAAAAGACCAATCTTTGACAACATTACTGAAATAATGAGCATAAAAATCAAAAAATCTCTGTGGTTCTCATTTGTGATAACTTCGAGTTAAGATAGAAACCACGAATGGGGAGAGAGAAAGAAATAGAACGATATGGTCGAGGGCTATAGATGAACAATGCTCACTTCTCTATAAAACCATTTAACCCCAAAGCTTACCTTGAATTTTTGGCTTTAAGTTGGTGTAAATAATAATCATATCAATTCCAATAATTATCATGAACTACGCTTGGTGAATAGTCTTATTTATCAATAAAAAAAATAAAAAAAGTTTGCATCATTCTGAGTTTCATTAGAGAATAGGCAATCAAAGTATAAATGACTTACCTAGAATGATAATAACAAAATTTTAATTTTAAATTTAATTAAAATTGATTAAATAAATTTTTTAATCATTCTATTCCATTGTAAATTAAGTTTAGTGAATGGTCATATTTACCCAAAAAAAAAAAAAAAGTGAAAATAGTCCAATGTTTGGTTTGCAACTGAGTAGAGACCTCTGATTCCTTTCCATCTAATGTTTTCATTTTCTTATTGAATTGCTTTCTTTGTTTTGCATTCCTTTTTGTTAATTACACGTTGAATTTTATTTTATTTTTTGTCATTCCTTGTACTGATTGTGATTTCTTTTATTTCATAGAAATAGCTTTTTTGCAGAGGAAAAAAAAAAAAAGAGTACGGCTGTATGCGCGTTGTGCACTGGGCACTCTCTGCTCCTGCTGCAGGCACCCCATGTCCAGTGAGCTTTTCTATTTTTCTCTCAGTTTTCATGACAGGAATGCTATCTTCCACGGTGAATTTTTGGTTCATATAAACCATCATTTTCGCATGTGGTTCAGATATATGCGGAAGATATAATGGGTAGTCTCTAGCCCCTTACTGAAGTAGGTAATGTTGGGACTGCTAGCTGTGGTAGCATGGGACTGTCAATGTCAGATTGACTGCCCTTTTCAGTGATGATATTTGCAGTAGAATTCAACTCTAAATCAGAATACTTAGCGTGTTAAACCAAGAAGTCGAAATGTATAATAGAATTGAGTTCAATTCTGTCACCGAAATGGAACATTTCAAAACAAAAGGACAACTTGAGCTATAATGGAAGTATAGTCCAAAAGCCAATGGAAAGGATAAGAGGAGAAAAGTAGGCAACAAACTTCAAAGCAGTATATTCATATAACATAATATCAGTATTCGTTTCCTATCATGCTAAAACACGGTAAGGCTTCAACAAGATCAAATGCAGACATAAGGATAGTCAAGAAAATTTTGGTCAATCGCGTCTCTTCGGCCGGTTCCAAGCTGTTGCTTTACCTGCTTTACAAAGTTAAAACAAGCCAATTGGTTATAAATTGACGCAGCACATTCTTGGAAAACAACAAGCTTACAACTTGCGAATTATATAGCAGGCAAATTAACATTCTGCACATGCCTTTCTCATCAAAAGGCACTGCCAGTCTTATTATCAAATACACAAATTATTATCAATAACACTCTGTATGTCACATAGCCTACGATGTAAATGAACTCAATTCAAAGCGCAGCATCATGCTTGAAAATCTGCACGCATACGCCAGAATGTTAATACGAAACGTGTTTAGCTCATACCTTCAATTTCCAAACCCTTACACCCTGGAGCTTCAACCCATTCAAGCTGAATGACAACTTCGCCGGATTCTACGTTCCTTAATCTGAGACGCATGTCTTGGATGATTTTTCCTTCATTCCAAACAACGCAGCTTTCGTCGGCGAGGCAATTGTCCTTGTCCGGCTGAACTCTTGAGATCACACATCCCGTCGGGAGGTTTTTCAACCCCATTTTCAGGCTTGCTATATACGGTTGGATGTCTATCTGTGCCTCCCCCATTTTGTCATCTGCAGTGAACTTGTCTTTATCAAAAACTGTCTGCAGAATCAAACCAAAAACCAATGGAATCAGATCAAATACAAGGAAATGCAGGCTCTTTCTTACGTTGATTAAACGAGCGTCATTACTAATGTGTGGATCACATACCAAATTAATTGGAACATTAGTACCCATCATTGACAGAGTTAATTCTTCGTTCCATTGGGGGTTGCAATTTTTCTTCACGACACGAGTCTTCAATGTCTGCATCAACCAATTTAAGATGAGAAGAAGAGGGGAAGAAAAACAGTAATTTACAAAACGAGCTGCACTGGAAATTAGTATCTCTAAGTTCAATTATTTAGAGTTTTACTAAGGAAACAAGACGTGTGAAATGTACACGGTATTGAACACGAACACATCCGATTGTAATCGGCATATATTTTGTATACATAATAAATAACTGGAATTAATAGAATTAAAGTAACATGCATTACACAATTTAATATTCCAATAAAATAACAAAATTTCATGTAAAAAATTTATAAAAAAAAAAAAAAACAGATTTTTGAATTGATTCATAAACCAGACAAACAAACCAAAAAGATTCAAACCACGCACAAATGTGTCTACGTAAACAGCAAACAGAATCCCTATTTAGAAAAAAAAAAAAAAAGCAATAAAATTTAGAGAAAGAACTGAAAATGAACGGGAAAAGAGCCATGAATCAAACAAAAATGAAGATGAGAAAAGAGGAACGTGCCTGGTTTCCCATGGTGATGACAACATAAGGGTCACTGGTACCAAGATCACGAACCGCAAGGTTTATGCCTCTTTTGATCCTGATTTTAAGAAGGCCGAGAATGTTCTCCATTTCCAAATGACACCAATATGGCAGGGCAGGTCAGGTCAGGTCAAGCTAATTGTAAAAATACTTTTTGTTTTTTTTCAGCTTTGCCAACTGGGAAGCTAAGAACAAGAGTATTTCAATGATTTGGTTTAAAACTTTTGTTTTTCTGTGAGCCAAAGAAGATAAAAAAAAAAAAACATTGGGGTTGATATTGGCAGAAAATTATGAGAGTCATCCTATGGCTCCAGTGTACCAGATGGGACCTAGTGGTCCACCGCCGAGCTCGCTCTGGTCATTACAAGGTTGCGTCGGGAATTGAGGATTTTGGATTCTCATATGTTATAACAAATTCCCAAAATAAGAAAATATTTAATTAGTGGTTCAATTAGGTGTAGGCTCGTTGGTGCAAGCATGCTTAACTGTCCATTCAATATGTAGAGGGGCATAAAAACTAATTTCATTTTTTCAGATGGAGAATAAATAAATATGAAAAGAAGTCCTTAGTTACACCAAAATATGTTGCAGCTTGTTTTGTATAAAGATTTTGATTGACTTCCATTCATTCTAGGTGAATTGAATATAATTTCATTTAATTATCTCTAAAACCGTTATAATTATTAAAAAATTAATAAAAATTACTAATTCTATGTATTAGTATTTTTTTTTTCTTTTTAAGTATTGGAATTCAATTGAATTATTCTAAACAAGTTATGAATGTGATGGTTGATTCACTTTAACATATAAGTATAACGTGTTTATTAACTGTAGATATAGACAAAGGTTTGATTAATCCAATTCTTTTGGTTCATCAAGAACAGATTGAACAATAAGAGATGCCTTTCTTCCTCTTATCCCAAATTCGTGATAAATTTCCTCCCTCTCGTTCAATAATTCATCTCCCAACAAATTCTGTTCAAAACCTCCTTTCTTGTTTTTTTTTTTTTTTTTTCTAATTGGAGATGAAAGGAAGTTCTAATTATCAATAAGTTAGAAATTTAGATATTATTCTAAATTTTAAATTTAATAATTATCAAATTATATTTATTAATTCTATAAGTCTTATTTAATTATACATTATAAAACAGGCAAAGAAACTTAAAAAGATACTTAGCCTAAAGCCTAAAATTTGACATAAGTTAAAGTCGAAGCGTGATCACAAATAAAAATAAATTACAAATGTACAAATAAATGACTCTAATATTACCATTTCGCTAGGGTCTATTTCACATTAATACAGTACAATTTCATAAAACGAAGTCCTTTATTACTGGAGGTACTAACTTGATCATGATTTTTTATATTTTTTTATATTAATCTCAATTAAAATTTTTTTATTATTTGTTTTTATATAAAAAAATTATATACATATTTAGTGTTAAGTTTTAAATTTATTAATATTAAAATTAAATATCAAGAAAATTGATTTGATTTTAATAATATTAATATTAAAATTAAATATATATATATATATATATCCTTTCAAATGGACTGGTGAGTGTGAGAATCTAAAGGTTATGCGGCACCACAATTGTGTGTAGTTCCGTCTATACATAAAATAGAAAATTTATTTGCTTTTCTATAAACCACACCCTCCTCAACGAAATCAAACGTGTAGGACTCTTACTTCTATTACGAAGTTCCTCCGAAACCTGGCTCACACGTTTTAAAATCCAAAGATTCCCAGCGATGCAACTCTACTTTGTGTGTGTGTGTGTGTGTGTGTGTCTCTCTCTCTCTCTCTCTCTCTCTCTCTCTATTTTTTTTTATCATCTTGATTAACAAATTAGAAACTTCAATTTTAAACTCTGCAATTAGGCAAAAAGCTTTCTCACTTGCTTTGCTAAGCCACCCCCCCCCCCCACTCCTCCATGGCATGAAGTCAACAATGTCCTCACAAGAGCAACAAGAGTGCCAAAAAACAAGGCACTTGGTACAACAAATGCGTCATTTTCTGAAAGCCCATTAGCTTCTATAAATAAACGTGTTGATTCTTAATTTTTTTTAATTTAATTTTTTATTAAAAAAATTATTATTTAAATAATAATCATAATAATTTTAAACAAATTTCTTCATAACGTGTCTGAATTTGATTTGTATTTTATTCGCTGGACATTGCAAATGCCACTGCGTTGATATTTTGATCACCAAGACATGCCGTATAAAACAAGTCCACCCACATGGTTGTTGCTGTCAATAATTGTACGAGCAAGAAGGAAAGCACTCGCATTTCAAGTAAAAGTTGTGATGAACGTTGCCCGCATAGCAAATAAGCCGTGGGGCTCACCTCAAATGCAATTTCATTACTTATTTTTATTTTATTAGTATCATATTACTTATTTTTTAGACTAGTGAATAAGATTGTTTGATAAAACTAATAGATATAACAATTAAATTCAAAAATTAACCTTTTTGTTTTTAAGTTCTAAAAAGGATTCAATTGAATGTATTTTTTTCTGGTGCAAATTATTTTTAGATGATGAGATAAATTAAACTAAATTCTAAAAAATAAATATATTTTGGTGAAAATTATATCATTAGTTCATTTTTAATAAAAATTATGAATTCAGTAAAATAAAAATTATGACACCCAAAAAAAAAATAGAATTAAACTTTGCAAAATTTTTTAACAGTCGACAAATTTTAATAAAAATCAAAAGCTTAATTACATGGATTCAAATACTATGTACACATCTGTACCCGAGAAGAAAGTTTTTTAATATCACAAAAATGACAGTCAAATTGAAATTGATTAATAACATAATATCGTAAGTCAATTTTATAAAAGAGATTAAATGGTTTTTAAACTGATCCTACACTTCACCAAGACAAAAGGTCAGGTTGCTAGTTCACCAGTTCAACCATAACATAATATTTATTAATTTGTTATTATTAAAATTTATCACATATATATACTAAAAATTATATTTATCTAAGTTAAACACAAGGAATAACCAAATTAAATACAACAAGGAGAGGGCTTGTCGAATATTTATAACAAGGATCCCCATTTGTTGATAGGTCAGCCATGTAGAATTGATGCTCTAGGCAGTGAGATAGCTAAATTTTATAACAAAGAGCCTTCCTTTTTGTTGTTTGCAGTCAATGTGGGGCTGTTCCCACATGGTGAACTAGCCTAAAGACTTACCGACTTAATGCATTGTTTTACAAAGAGGACATTGGATAGAGGTCTCTGCCATAAATTATTAGCAACTCCTCCTCTTCTTCAAACTTGTCATGGGCCCTCGTTAAAATTCAACGGGTTGGGAAAAAATTGTTCCTCTCAATGTTTTATATATATATATATATATATAGGGTTTTGAGTCTATATAAACCCAACTAGCAAGTTCACCGGATTGATAGGTCATTAGTTTGTCGATTCATTCTAATTCGCATAGTTTTTCTGGTTTGTTTTCTAATCTAATTGAATAAGAAAAATTGAACAGATTTTAGTTTTGAGTTACCAATTCTCTGGTCTCATTGTTAGTTCAAGTCAATGTTTAAAGCATTGGTTATATGACTCTAATAATTTTATAATATTGGTCATACTATAATGATATTGATATACTAATAATGTGTTATTATATATAATACTATTTATTTGACTTAGATAGATATTTTATAAAAATATACCTACATGATATTTTGTGTCATATACAATTTAGTAATTTACACTTCAGTTTTTTTTTTTAATTTTCTTTTAGTGTGTTTGAACAGTTAGAAAATGTCAGCAAAAAAATAATGAGAAAGATAATAAATAGAATTTATGAACAGTTTCATTCATAGTAATAATGTAAATATATATATATATTTTTAATGTATAGATTGTACGTATGAATATATATATTATTTTATAAACATTAATTTTTTTCTACTTTTTAACCATATTAAAAAAATTACATTTTCCATTTGGTTTCTTTTTCAAGTAATGAGAAAATTATATTTGTCTCACTTCTTTATTTACTATAGTTTTTTTTTTTTTTTACACTCCACTACAAATCCGAAAAAAAGCATAAAGTAAAATACCTAACATTCTATAATTATTATACTATCCAAACGAGAGTCAAGATTATAAAATTAATTATTATATAATTTCGATAATTTTTAATATTGATCATACTATACTTATAAAATACAATAATTGAATTGATTTTTATATTCTTTTTGTCTTCGAGTATAAGTAAGTCGGAGAATAAAGTTTAAAGTCAAATATTTGAAACACGATAAATTGCAATTTTATTATTATTATTATTATTATTTTTTTTTTGTGATGCTGTGGTTTCCGCCCAAAAAAGGAAACCGTGTGACCCGTGTCTATTGCGAATTTGGGACGGTGGCTGACAACCAAGTCATCGTTTGACCATGTTAAACACAAGGCAAACTGAAAACCCACATGTAAAGCTACCCTCCAAAAAATAATAATAATAGTACGAAAAATGTAATAAATCCAATCATTCAGTGTAATTAAGAGTGTATTTAATTTTATATAATTATGATAATAATTAATAATTTTCGTTAAATATTATAAAATTTATTTTTCTGTTCAATATAGTGAGTGAATATAATTTTCTTTGATGAGTTTCTATTTACCCATTTTATTTAACAAATAACAAAAAAAAAAAAAACTCACAATATATTTGCACAACAAAATGGCACATCAAGCAGGCACAACCCTAACCCTAAGCTAACAATCCAAATCTCACTCTAATCCCCCCAACTATAAATCCCCCGAAAGACCCCCCCCCAGACTCCAGCGCCCGTAGCCCTTCTCTGTACCTTTCGTCTACAAGTTTTCCTCTCTCTCTCACACCTCCCAATCCCAATAAACCGCTCTCTGTTTCTCTCGCTTATCTTTCTGTCTCTTTCTTTCCTCATAGCAAGAACGGACGAGTTTTGGGATCTGGGTGTGCTTTGTTTTTGGTTCAAAGTTGTTTTGGTGTTGGTTGTGAATGGTGGAAATCTTAGGCAGTAACTATTTCATGCTATCCCTTTGCAAGTTAAGGGAGGGCGTTGTCTCTGTTTCCTCTGCTTTTGCTTTTGGCTCTTGCAAGGAAGGGTGGTATTATCGCTGCCTCGGCCTCGACCCGTAAAAGGATTTGATTTTTTTTTTCTGGGATTTTTGGAAAACCCCAGAAGAGAAATACGTGTTCTTTGGCCTTCTCAGTTCTCCGTTCTTTCTTTAATTGATTCAAGATCCATTCTTTCGATCTACCCAGTTCGCAATTTTCTCTCCTTTTTCTGTTTTCGGAAAATCACAGGAGATTTTGTTGGTTTTGTTTAGATTTTTTGAAAGAAAAGGTGAAAAAAAAAATGTTGCTTTACAAGCAGAAGAAGAATCAGGCTGCCAAGGGCAACAGGCTCTTGATTAGCGTGACTGTGTTGGGTAGCGCGGGGCCGATCCGGTTTGTGGTGAATGAGGATGAGCTTGTGGGTGCTGTTATTGATACTGCTTTGAAATCTTATGCTCGTGAAGGTCGCCTTCCTGTTCTTGGCTCTGATTTCAATGATTTCCTGCTTTATTGCCCCAATGCCGTGTCTGGTGGTAAGATTCCTTGCTAAAGTTTCCTTTTCTTTTTGTCAATTTGTTTGTTACTGCGATTTTAAGCATATCTCTGAATTGTTTCTAATCAGCAATTATTTCGATTCTGTTTTGTTTATTAACTTGTTCTAGGTTGAAAATTTGTGTTGGTAGATATTTAGAAAAGTCCAAAATGTCTTAATTATGTTTTTTTGTTCTTGAATTTGATGGCAGCTCTGAGTCCATGGGAAACAATTGGGTCACTTGGGGTGCGCAATTTCATGCTATGCAAGAAGCCACAGCCTGAGAAACTGGAAGGTGATGGAAGATCCACTGCAGGAATCGCCCAGAAGGGGAATGGGAGTTGGAAGGCATGGATTAACAAGTCTCTTAATCTGAAGATATCTTCTCATTAAATTAAACTTTACCAGTAAAAGAAGTTATATTTCCAATTCCATGACCTTATGCTAAGTCAAATTTGGTCATCTTGATTTGTGGGTTCCAGTTAGTCTGGTTTAGATGTTTTGGCATTTTTATTTCTGTTTTGGGACAGAGACCTTTAAATTTGCCATGTGATTGATAAATTTGCACCATTGGATGTCTTTTTTAGCTAAGGAATATAGATATTTGGTTGTCTTAATTTCAATTGTGTTTCATCCTTTTATATACATGGTCGTCTACCTATGTGCTTTCTTTTGGAATCTTGTGCTGCTGTGCAATAAAGGATGTTATTCTACTGATGCAGAACTTATTTGTTGCAATGGTTATATATATATATATAGATAAGTAAAAAAAAAAATGGCATTCCACATTCCAGTCTATGAGGCTTCTAAGTCTAGAGATGAATCAAATGTAAAACATAAGGAGATTTACTGTTAATTTACTGTGGATCTATAACCTGACTGTGTGTCAAGAGTGTAATTGCACGAGTTAATGTAGTCTAGGATTTTATTATTGTGAATTGACTGATAAATAAAGAATTTTCTGATGTGAATAATGTTGGAGAAGTTTGGTTTATTGTGACCAAATAGCAGGTTGACTAACTGTCCTGTTTTCAGTCTTCCATCATAAGCTCCGAACATGCCGGCTAGTGAGAAAGCATCTCTTGAAAAATAGAAAGGGGTTTGATGGCATGTCATTGCCAGCTTGACTACAGAATTACGCTTCCAAAATTCCTGATTCTATTGCAGTGCTTATTATCAAATTGCAGTTTGAACCATATATTGCAACAGGCAATAATTGGAATTTGTAGCCACTAGCGAGTAGCCCCGTGAGAAGGGCGAGCTCCGAATTGTGTAATCAGGTGCACGATCAGAGTTTGGGCTGCAGAAGAACGCGACTGTGCTAGTTGCTTCACCGAATTTACTAGTGAGGGGTTCTTAGTAATTACACGGGAAAAGAATAAAAAAAAAGAAAAGAATAAGACTTTGTAGGGTGTTGGAACCCGGATGGTAAGCAAGCATCTTTGAATCGAATTCACCACATGAAAAGGTGCTGCTCGGAGTTAGTGGCTGCTTTCAATCACAAGTACTGGCTTAAAAAATGCATTCGTCTTCCTGAGAATATTCTCTCATCGTGTCAACACCAGCTGCACCAAGAATATTGTTAATCCGAAAAGTTTCATGGATGTCATTAATTAGACGTGAATGATATATAGATTTACACGTTATATTATTATAATTTATGATGATATATTTTTAATTTTATAATATGCAATTAAATTTAATAATAAAAGTTAATAAATATATATTTAATAATTAGAATAATATAAATCAGTTTTGGGAGACATTCAAATTAATTGAAAGGTCATACATGCAACTGTCATCTGCTCATTGCTGTTCTCAAGGTGCTTCAGCAAACCAATTTGGACGAGAAGCTTTATATGCATTTTGGCGCTGGGGGGGGGGGCTTCTAAGGCTCTGCACTCGGTGCTTATATTAGCCTTTGGCGGGTTAAAATTCCAAGTTCTGACTATGCCATTTCCAATTATTCTCTTTAGGTAAGGTTGAGTGGAAGTTAGAAGGCTTAAGAAGTCACCAAGATGCACTTTCTAAGTTTGCACTTTATGGCTCCAAAAGATTAATCAGTTGAATGAAGTTCAGGAATCGTCCCTGTATTAAATTTTAACAGAACTCTTTTATTCAATTGAAAGTCTAAATACAACACAGACCCACTTTTCTTATAAAATTTTATAATTAAATATGGCCATGACATAATTTTAAATATAATAATTTTAATATTATATCAAAAAATTATGTTATTTAAAAATTTAAGTTGTTAGAAGAATATCAAATTCTAACATATATAAACTAAGAGTTTAATTTTTCTTCCTGCACATTCCGGATCTGATATCCAAGTCCTGTTAAAATTTCCGAAAGATAAAGCAAAGAGAAGTGCCCTTTAGTACTAACAAACCACCGCCCCTTGCTTACACATATTCTCTTTTTCTTGATCTCATCCTGCTGGTCCCTTACAATCCATTGATTTCCTTGATCATTTTTGACTATGAATTTGAGCATATGCATTATCAGTTGAACCGTATCACCTTACCCATCGCATCAACTGTCACATTGCTAGGAAATATATGTAATGTGACAAGTCTTAGTTGTACACTCTATATCAACCAATAATAACTCGCTTAACACCCTCTAAATACTCAACCCCCACGAAGACAAAGCAACACTCTCTCTCTCTCTCTCTCTCTCTCTCTCTCTCTCTCTCTCTCTTCAATAGTTTATCTCTCTTTCTCTAATTCTCACTAACTTAGCCATTCAAATCCATTCCAAAAAGCTTGAGACATTTGAATTCTAGATAAATGTTTAGAATAAGTACAGGGGGCTTGAATTTGCATAATGTGACTTTTCATGTTGTTGTTAACTTCAAAGGATCTTAATTCATCAATTTGATTTGTAACCACAAACTCGTTTGGAAATGTAAATTATCCATGTAAACTATGACGTTGTTAATGCTTTGGTAAGGCAAAAATTTATGCCAAATAAAAAATAAAAAAAAATAAATGCTTGATCAGCAAAAGTTCAAATCATTAAAGACTAATTAAATTCAGGATACACGGAAAAAAACACATTTAATGCCAATATGAGCTTTACATGGGTGACTTCAACTGACTCCACCCAGCCTTTTCTAGCAAAAATAAAAAATAAATCCCTAGAAATCGATAAAGGAGCACCCTTCCATCAACAAAATCTTGGTTGAATGTCTCGTTTTTATTGTTCACTTCTTGGAAATACCTGGTTGTTTCGTGCTTGATAACTGCTATTGTGGTCCAGAAGCATCTCACAGTGGCCAGCAGAAATTGGCAGCTACTGCCTGCTAGACACTCGTTGGAATTCTGATATCTTTCTCATCGTTTCCGTTTCCAAATTTGATTTTACTTCTTCTGTTAAGCACCAAACAAATTGGACCAAGACGAGGAAGTCAACCAAGGACCAACATAAGGCAAAACAACAAAATTTCACTCGTGGCTCGAACCTTGTATCACATCCAGCCCCCCCCCCCCCTCTTTTCCAAGTAAATATCATTTTCTAATACGAAAAGGCCTATTAGTTACAATTCTTCGATCTATCCATGGTCTACCCACTTTACAAATGAATCTATTGTGAAAGGATCTCAATCGAATAATTTGATTTGCATCCATAAACTCGTTCATTTGTATACTTACCATTTTACTGGATATGGAGTTACTAAGCGGGTGGTTGCTTGATACCATCCTTGTATTTACTGATTTCTGACAAGGATACCACCAGAAAAGTACCTCCCAAATGACTGTTGTTGATAGATTTATGCTCACAAATTTATCCATATGTTTTCGCCTCCAATCTCATTCCAATCAAAACCCTCTTCTTCAATAATTATTAGTCATTTGATTAGAGAAATATACACTTAATATATTCTATTGTGCGTTCTATAACAATTTATACTATGTATTTTAAAATGTAACAAAACACATATTATGACTAACAACCGTTAATTAAAGATGAAAAGGCACATCGACCCTTTTTTTTTTTTTAAATAAAGTTAATAATGTTCAAAAAATAACTCCAACAATTAACAAAAAAAAAAAAAACATATAAGAATTTATTTGGTTAATAGTTGTTTGGCCTCATGTAATGCTGCTACCAATTAACTTCGCTCAATGGCAGTATAAACAGGGCTGAGGTCAGCTTTAGAACCGTTAAAATTTGGGTTCATGCAGTTGTATGGCCTCAAGCTAATTAGCAGTAGTCGTTTATAGCTCACAGAACAATTTCAAATCTTCACAGGCCAAATAAAATAAAGCCACATTCCAGCCCATCATCTTTAATCTTTCCATAGCTTAGACAAAGTAAAATAGAAAAATTCTCTTCGCGTAACACCCCAATAATTTAAAATTTTAATCTTAATTTTAAAAAATATAAATTTCAAAAAATTATTTTTATTATTTAACTCAAAGTGCATTAGGCCCTCTAATGGAGTATAGAGAAAATTAAAAAAAAAAAGGCATACAGATGGATTGGGTCAGGTAATTAGGCCTCTTAACAACCTAAAGAAACACATTCGTGTTTGTACATTTACAACGCAGTAGTTAACAGGGGCCTCTTTTTTTTTTTTTTTTTTTCTTGCAAGTTGAACTCAAGGAAAGAATTTAACTATGTGTGCAGTTTAGAATTCAACCCTCAAATCTTATCCCTAAATTATACTTAATAATTATTTAATAGTAACATTTTCATCAAATCCTCTGTTGCTATTATGTAGCGATGTCAAATAGGTTAGGCTGAACTGATTTGAATCGGGTTGCTTTTAGATGACATTGCATTCGAGCCGGATTGGACTGGGGTGACCTACTAATCCTTTACAAAAATAATTTCTTTTACTAATTTTTTTTTGTCATATATTAGAATAGGGAAACTATATTATTATTTATCTTTTTAAAAATTTTTTATATTAATTTATATCAAAAGTATACAAATATATCATATACATTATATATATTTATAATATGTATATGTATGCATGTATATTTATATAATATACATTTATATACATGGATAAAAAATTTAAAATATTATAAATATAAAAATATAAATAATTATATCAAATGAATAGTTTAATGTTAATATAAAATAATTAAATATATATATATGATAAAAATTATATATATGAAATATAATATATAAAAATAAACTTGTGTCTTTTAAAAATAAAATTGTGTTATATATACTTGTGCATATATAAATAAAATAATAACTAAGAATATAAAGAAATATTAAGTAATAAATTTATTTTTTTAATATTCAATTTAAAATATAATATTTTTTAAAATCATGTCAAATTAATTTAAGTTTAGGTCATTTTAAATTAAATTATTTTTAAATCATATTATATTTAGGTCAAATAAGGTGGGTAAAATTCTGACAACTCCACAACTATAAGTTAATATATTCAATTTATAGCTTTACCACACTTTTGACTAAATATTACCCATGCAACATGGAATAAAATAAAATAAAATAAATAAAAGCACTTAGAAGATGCATTGCCTTTGGGGCCAGTGGGTGAGCCGAGGATATGACGATGGCAATGCACTAACAACCACGAAGTAAACTACATTGACGCCTGACGATCAGTACTACATCAAAAATAAATAAATAAATAAATAAGATAAATATAAAACCTTTAATTATTAAACGAGACATGAAAGTATATTACAGATATATAAATTCGAAGTTTATTTATATAAAAAAAATTGACTTCTTAATTAATAAGCAACGCAAAGCAAAAAAAAAAAAAAAATCACATTGAACATCGGCCTGCCCCTAATTTCTACGAGAATATTTGAAAAAACAGTATCTTGAGAGTTGCAAAATTTAAAGGGAAAGGTGGCTAAGAGCCTCTTTACAACTTCGCAGTACGCAGCTTATAAAATTGAAATTATTGTTATCATCAATTATTTATTCTTTTTCAAAATTCCACACGGTTCGTGGGTTCTGGCAGAATAATTATATCTAAAAAGGATTCAGTCCTACTTGGCTGCTGCTCGTTAGTCTCCATAGATTTCAATGGAGAAAGCGCCATGTCGGTGGAAACTCCATTATTAGTGACAGGAAAGATTTTCCCTGTAAGTTTTATTTAATTTAATTTATTTTGATAATAATAATATTATTATTTAATTACATACAAATTTTACATTTTTTTAATTTAAAAATATTAAATAATAATTAATTACAAAATACACATAAATAATATAAATATAACACACTAATAATTTTAGTAATATTTTTCAATTAATATGTTTAACAATTATATAATAAAAATTTATATTTATTAATGATATAGTAAATTAGAATATTCAAATTTTTATATATTTAATTATATCAATTCTTAAAAGTCAATTATTTAATTTTTACTTAAATATTGACTTAATAAATTTAAATTAGCTCTTGCAATTTTAGCGTAAATTTTTTCTTTTTTTTAACATATAATTGTTGTTTATTGAAAATTCATTGGAGCATGAGACTAACACATTAGGGGTGGATATGAAGCACGACTCAATAATCTCATAACCCCTCCATCTTCTATTCAAAGACTTGAATCCGAAGTCTTTAAAATAAATATTTGAATTATTAATCACTAAACTTTACTTACACGCGCAAGTGTAGAATTAGTTGAGATGACCTTTCAGAGCATTCCTGCGTATGATATCATTAGTCTTTGCGTTCCCACGTTGCTTGATTCTTAACCATTTATTTCTAAGATATCATAAGTCTGTGCATTCCCACTTTATCTTTTTACTTATTATTTTGACTAATTGGGATCACAGACTTTTAAAAAGAAACCAATGCGAGTCATCGGTTCAATTCCATTGGCTTTAGCGCCAATATGACATCCTCGGTGACAAATGTGGGATCCATGAAGGGGTTCACTTTAAGCGACCTTAATGGCGAAGAGTAATAGTTCTTGTACCAAATTGACAAGATTCAAAAAGTTAATGATCAATCGTGAGTTTCTCACTTATGAATGCTATTGATGCAAAATTTTGTCAAATTGTAGCAGCTAGTGTCCATTGGCATCATCTTATGTAGCAAATATGCTAACTCTTCAGTTCATCAGGGTGAAGGATGACTCAAACTGCTTTCTCTTTGTTTTTTCTTTTTCTTTTTTTTTTAGCGACAAGTTTATTTATTAATCCAAAAGGCCAATCTTGCGCAAAAGTCGTGTCCAAACTCTTCAGTCGAGAAGGCTTGAAAACGTACATGCCCATCAACCTGTACAATTTGGAAACCCCCGAATAACAACCTGTAGCAAAAGCTGCAAGAGTAGACATGTGTGACTGAAGTATAAAAATAATGAGTTAATTTTTAAAAATAAATATAATTATTATACATCATAATAAATTATTTTTTTTAAAAAAATAATTTTATAACAAATAATATCATAATCGACTCGATCTGATTTCGAGGTGGAAGTTTCAATTCTCAACGAAAATATCAATAAATTCAATGGGCAAAAATATGACGGGTATACGAGAACAATGAGTTGTACGACCTGACTTCCACGTCAATTGATCTTTAAGTACGACTTAATTCCTATATTAGATAAGAACAGACTCTTATATTAGATAGGAATGTGAGTGCTGCATAGATTAACAGACTGTTTTAACGAGAATGTTGATAAATTTGACTGCACACCTTAATAGGTTGTATCGACAAGAATGTTAATAAATCGATGAATTTGGTGAGAAAAAATGTGATGAGTGTATTAAAATAATGGGTTGAACCTTAATTTGAATAGTAAGAGAAAGTTTTTGAGTTATACAAATATGGGTACTGTAAGTTCTAATAAGTTAATTTAAAAAAAAAGAAAGTAATGACCAGCCAAAACTCATATAACCGGACCAGCAATACAATTACTCAATTAATGCAATCCAAACCTTCATGCTTCATCTCGCAAATATGCGCCTTAATCAACGTTACCTCCTACAGCCAAGCCAATAATTCTTCATCCCTCACTGTTCTCATCTTTACCAAGCTAGTCTGCAAAGTGATTTCCTTCTCTCCTTCTAATAAGAGAGCAAAAAGACATATGATGCTCCTCAATGACGGTAGCGATAGCATGGAATATCGAGGTGTGCAAACTTTGGTAAAAGTTAGTGACCTAAGTTAGCCGAAAATGAATAATGGGTGATTCAAATTGATAAAATTCATAAAACTACTAACCCGGAGTAGATTTATCCCAATAATAAAAGTATGGGCAGTAATACATTAATTAATCTAATAACGATTTGATGGTGACTAATTGACTACGTACGGTCCACTTTCTACAGGCAGAGAAAACGAATGCATGATTTAATAAGTGGCCGCTTTCCTCTTTTTCAATCTCGGCAAAGACAAATAAAAGTCACCTCTTTGCTTCTTCTTCTTTTTTTTTTTAATTTTATTTAAGCTCTTTTTTCTACATGTAGAACAAGTGGTTGTGCTAATTTTCTACCAAATAGATCAAAATTCAAACCTTAAGGTCGGACAGATAATTATTTTATAGTTTTTTTTTCCTTAATTTTAACGAAATCGGTTGGTATGGATATACAAATATTAATTTATGATATTAGTATTAAAAAAAGAAAGCGCGTTTGAGTTTTTGAGGTGGGACGTGAAATTGTGATGTGATTTCTCCAAATTCGTGAAGTGGACATCAGCAGCAGTGAATCTTTCGGAAACCCCACTTGCAGTTTGGACAAATTGGTGCATTTAAATATTTTTGTGGCCATACGTAATGAACCACAGTGTATTAATTATAATCGTACATGATCTTTCATTATTTCCCTTTTCTTTTTTTTTTTTGGCTTGGCAAACCATATGGAGGTTTACATTAGGCAAATATAGTCCAATCCGCATAGCCTAACATGGGGGGGGGGCATGGGATGCTTCCTTTCACCCATTCCATCAACTACTGCTCTGCATACACTAAATTAATGCCCCCTTCCTATGTTGACAAATCCTGAGAAATCTACGCTACGATGATTCACTTGTTTATCCGCCTAAATGATGGGGCCTAAGGACATGGCAGAGAATTTTATGTACCCCAAGCCTACTCTGTCCTATCAAGTTCAAAAAAAAAAAAAAGATAACGAAAAAAGTTAGATAAGTTATTTCGTATGTCTAAAGACACTAGGCTCATCGCCACAAAGAAACCCCCTCCACACCTGTTTTGAAATCCATTCAGAAGCTTTTTGGGATATAATTTGATCAATATCTTTGATTTACTACATATTTTCTGTGCAAATTTCCTATCTATCTATCTATCTATCTATCTATCTATCTATATATATATATTCTCTTCATTATCTCTTATTTACTCTGCATCAGCATCAAGCTAGAATTATAATGACAGACTTTGAACTCTCGAAGAGTCCTCCGAAATCTCTTTATCATTGAACTAAGCCGTAATTGTCATTCACCACTAAAATGTCATTTCATTGCCATTTCAATGCTTTTAGCTATCCATTAGCTTCCCTTTGCATTACTGACGATTAATGGCTAATTTTTTTGGAATCTACTGGTTAACAATAATCACAAAAAGACACCATATTGCTTTCGAGACCCACCAAAGAGGTGGCTAGATCTGGTTTAGATGTTGACATAGCAATCTCTGAAGAGACTCGTGAGCTTAATTAATTGACAAAGGAACACTACCAGAAAAATGCAACTGATGGGCTGCCTGTAACTTCCAGCAACATTGACATTTTCTGATGATCTATGACATTTTTATTGAAAGAGCAAAGATGTATACCTAAGAAAAGTTCGGTGTCCCTATAATATTTCTTTGACATTTTATTTTATAGAATCCTTGAATTATGCAATCTTGCGTAAACATCTATCTCATAAGACTCGCTCTTCTTCCAAAACCACCGAAGAGTAATGTTTAATCAACTAAACTCGGTGGGCATTGGCCAAGACAAAATCATTATTTATTTTTTACAAGTACAGTTTTTACTGTCATATCTCACTCTTAAAATACAAACAAACGCTTAGATGAATTCAAATTTAAAACTGTTCACCTAAATTACACAATTCTAAATTTGCCTTTATCACTAGACTACCTATCCTTGTGGTATCTAATGACCACAATTAGGGTAACCCAAGATTAGAATCTTACTTGGGAATGCATAGATTAAATAGATACACATGCATGAACCCCCAAAGTTAAATAATTATAGGCGTGTGCTTACCTTTCACTCATAATGGCAACCAAAAAAATTGATAACAAACAACCACTTGCACTACAGACAAAGAATTTAAGTTAATATGTCACGTGCATTTATTGAGACACTGAACGACTATACCTTCGTCTGATATGGCAATTCACTCACCTTGGTGGTGGTTGCTACACGTAGAAGAACACAAAGGAGTCGTTGGCAAAAGTGTAAGTGGCAGATAACATCATTTTTATTCAAGGATTCTGTAAGATTAGGAAAGTTTGTGATTTTGGGGGTTTTAGAAAAATTAAATCAAAAGCAGGACAAACAAAAATTAATTTAATACGGTATATATATTTATATAATGGTATTATCATTATTGAATGTAAATTTATAATTTTTATTGATGACTGAAATCACAATACACAATCAACGGCTGTGTTTACGTCTGAAAATGCGCCTTCAATCAATCCCTACTACACCTACGCGTAACTTTTCAAAAAGGCAATAATAAAAGCGAAACTTTTCGAGAAGGAAATTACATAGATTGAAAGGGATTGTTCCAACTCTGGGTCGATGCTAGGCCTTCCTCCCATACGAGCCTATATTCTCGTCATTCTTTGGTCAAAGAAAAAAAAAAAATATTCTCGAGAATCTCCCTGGCGAGGTCATTCTGGCAGACCGGCAGTATAACCTAAAGCTTATTTATTTATTTATTGTATTAAAAGGTATAATGAAAAATAAATTATATAAATTTACATAAATTTTGTTCTCCTTCAAAATTTTAAGAGTAAAAATATAAATTTTTAATTATTAAAAGAGACAAAAGTCAAATTTATCCAAATATACATTGCGCTTTTGATTCAACCTGGAAAATACAAAGATTCAAAAACATAATAATAACATTTTAAAAAAAAAAAAAGAGGAACCTGACTGACAAAGGAAGCACCTAAGTAAAAGAAAATTGAAAATTACAAAAAATAGAAAAGAAAAACAGGGTAAAACTAAAAAGTTTGAAGAGGCGCACTAGCCAAGCAGTGGGTCTCAATTTCACCCGATGACCAGCTGAGCAATGCCCCCCGTTGGTGCACAGATTAAACTGGGGTTGATCTAACTCGCTCGAGTTGAGTGACGGTGACTCAGCAAGTTGCCACCGGTCTGTTGGCCAGCCGCCAAGCCGAGGTGGCGATGAGCGGCCGAGTATGCCAACCCAACATCAAACACCCATGTTTCTCTTCCACCATATACCCATCCCCGCCGGCAAACAGGGCCGGCAACATGGCAGCTTGCTTGAACGCGTTTGACCCCAGATGGACCGGTACGAACCCGGCCGAACCCAACTTGGTTCGCCACTGATCCAGAGTCTCCTGCCTTTCCACCCGGTCCGGCCCCTCGCACGCCACAATATTGCAAATTTGGCTTCCCAAGTACACCTCCGACATCAACTTATCCTGGGTATTAACCGACCCCTCCAGCGAGTCAAACAAGGTCGAGTAGTAATGCAGCGACTCGGTGAACCGGTCCAAGAAAACCGAACCATTATGGTTCGCTTCCTGCTCCACGACCGTTACAATCTCCGGTTTCATTTGCTTCACCGCGGATAAAACTTTCTCAATAGCGCCCGGTCTGGCCAGCAGTTTGTGCAATTCGAAGACCGAGTTAACCGCCACGGATTCCAACTCGGTGGGTCTGAGTTGAAGCATGGAAGCCTCAAGATCAGCCAAACTGTTGGCCACAAAACCTTTGTATTCAAACTCAACGTGAATTGTCTTTGCCAATTGTGCCAACCTCCAGCCCACTTCTTGAAGACGATCCGTATTATCATGCGCCGGTGGTCCAATTCCGGTGAGCCGAAAAGCGGGGGGGCCACCAGGCCGGAGCGCCAGGGCTTGCATCAGAACCGGCCATTGCATCCCCTGATTCATTGAGAAATCAATAACGTGGACTCGTGTTTTGCCTTCGAAGGCATCGAGAATGGCTTGATTGGCAGTGAAATGAGCAAACTTGAGATACGGTGAGGACTCGTAAAAGTGCGTCTGGAGGATATTTGACAGAGAATGATCAACTGGGTTTTGAGGGCCTACTCTGTAGATTCTCCGAGCCAATGCTTCGGCGAAGTATGTGGCGACCTTGCGCATCGCGCCTGCCTGAGACACGGCTAAGAGACCGATTCGCTTGACCAAGGCTTCTGCGAGATTGAGGTTGTTTTCCTGGACAGCCTCTGCGCAAGCCATTAGAAGATGAACTAAGCGAACGCCGTTCTCTTGCGAGTCGACAAGGACAACCGGTCGAGTTGACTCAGCCGAAACGCTAGCGTGTTTCAGCCGCTTCGGCTCTCTACAAGAATCGATTCGAGCTTCCTGGTCCAAGATTGCCTTACCGGGAATAGCCTTGAGATCGTAATCCGAGATCGATGACTCCTCGAGGAGCACCGCCCCACTACCTCGGTTCGTCGGCTGTTGTTCGGCGAAATCGACGGTTGTGATTGTAGAAGACTCGGCAGGGGCAAGAAATGAATCTTCGAGATACGACGGTGGCTGCAAGGAAGCAGTCGCCGTCTCCATCGCCATCACCGCCGCCGAGACGGGATCGAAACCGGTGTTTGGATTGAGCTCAGACAGCATGCTTCCGAGCCACGTGGATAGATCCGAGGGATTGTAATGAACGGTGTCGGATGCAAGAACCGAGAGTCCGTCTTCTTGCACGTGACCCATAACCACTTCGAGCTGTTCAAGCTTCTGGGCAACCTCGGCCATGTCCGAAGTCCGTACGTTGTAGCCCAGAACCGCCAAGAGCTCGTCATTCCCGCCAGCTCCGCCGTCCGCCAGCCGGGTCCCGCCTTCCCAAATCTCGCCTTTCCCATTAACCGCCGCCGACGTGGTGGAAAAGGAATAACCACCGGAGGGAGCGGCGGCTGCCGCCACGGTAGCGGAAGATGGGTCTGGAAGAGGAGGGAGACTCGGATGCTCTCTTTTCATGTTTCTTGAGTATTTCTTCTTACAGATACCTTCTAAGTCTATCGTAGGTTAAGTTTAAAGCACCTTGTTAAGTAGACTCAATTATAATTAATAGTCTTAATTTACCCTGTTTCTTAATATTCGGTCTTCCTAATATATATATATATATATATATATTTTTTTGTTTAACTTTAAAATATTTTGGATTTTTTTTTTAATTTTCTTTCAGTGTATAGTGTTGCTCAATCCGGTCAGATTTGAGTCGTTATATGTTGGTTCTCAGTTCATTTAATTTTTGGATAAACGTAATTTCAACTTTTGAGTTTTAGATTTTTAAAAAGATAAAAATAAAATAATAATATTTTTAAAAATAATATAATAATAATAAAAATTTTCAATAAATCATAATTTACTTAAGTTAATAAATAAATAAAATTAGATATAAAAAATTATTATACTATTATTTTATTATTCTTATGTTATTTATTTATATAGTATTATTTTTATAGAATTTTGATTATATTAAATATTAATTTAATTTAATTTAGATACATCAATTCTCTATAGTTATAATTTTGAACTTTCTATAATTATAATTTTGGATTATTCTGATTTTAAATTTTTAATTTTGAACTTTTTGAATTTTAAATTTTAATTCAATGAATTTTTTAGGAAATATAAATTTAGTCTGATTGAATCAAATTTTACCAATGATACTTCACGAACAAAGAAAAAAAATTATAAATTAAAATTTTTTCAATAATTTTTTTTTTTTTTGCAATATAAAAATTTAAGAAAGGGGAAAAGGAGTCCCATGGGGTGGTATCAGGCTAAAAAGTGAAAACCATAATTTTTAAGACCGATTAAACAAAAACAAAAACAAAAAAAGTGAAAACCACAAGCAAGGAAGATCTCATACATAAACGAAACAGATAAGATGAAACTATAATTATTTTATGTTTTCTTTGCTGCACCACGGTTTGACCTTGAGAGGGTCCCGTTGACCACTTCATTTACTGCTTAGGATGACACTTTTTTTTTTCTATTATTATTATTGTTTGAATTAATTTCAGGGTTATGTATTTATTTCATTCCCCCATTAAAATTTCTATACTAGGTCCACTGCAAAATCATGCTATTTAAGGCTTTAATTAATATACTAGCATTCATTGATGATTTTGCATATATAGTATGTTTTCAATTACTGTTTTTTTTTTTTGGTCATTTATGCGAAGACTATATCCTCATTAGATGTACTAAAGTATTAGAGCGTAAATTAGGATTATAGAGTGAAACCTTAGAATCTATGATTTTAGGATGAGTCGTGTGAAAACAGAATATGTACATTTTAATTTTAGTAATTTTAGTAAAAGGTACAATATTAAACTGGGGTGGAAAGTTTTTCAATAATATCAATTTTGTTATTTAGATTCTATCGTTCAAAAAGACCAAAATATAGTTAAGGAACTTTTTCATAGATTGAGGACAAAATGATTGAAATAGAGATGAATTTTGTATGATTGCAAAATTCACATTAAATTGAATGACTAAGTTAGTGATAGATGTTAATGTTGGATTGTCAAGACATAATATGTCCATAAAATGAGAATAAGAGTGATGAAAATACTTAATTAAATTTATGGTCACTCCATCCAAAAGTTCCATATAAAAAATGAAGATATTTATAACAAAATAAGTGTAACATTAATTAAAAATAACCCGAAGGAGTAGCTCACATCAATTTGACCTACCTAACATAAACATATAAATACTCCAATTAAGATGGGACTAATTGGAGAAGACAACGAAAAAAAGAGAAAAAAAGGCATAAATTAACTCGAAAACTTTTAATTAGAAGAGATTTAAAACATCTATATTTTACATCAAACTTAATTTGTAATAAAATAGTAGTCAATTTTAATTAAATTTTAAAATGTAATATTTATTATTATTACTATTATTGTATTTATGACAAAAGATAAAGACGTGGAAATAAAATAGTAAAAGTTAATATTTGATTAAATTTTTAACAAAGTTTTTGAAATTTATTAAAAAAATAACAATTTTCTAAAGTAAACATTTCATATTAACTTGATTGATAATAGATAACTAATTAATTACAAAAGAAAACTTAAAACCTTTTTTATAATAATTTGAAATCCTAACAAAAAAAAGTTAGTTAATAAGAAAATAAATAAATAAATATTAATATCAAAATCACTAAATTTAAAGCTAATTACACTCTTAATAGTATATTTAAATATCCTAATTAACCTAAAATCCTCTTTTTCTTTATAATCTAAACTTACACTATAGGGGATACATCAATAAGCTCTTTGAGATTGCCCCTTTTTTGCAATCATTCTTTGAGATTTCCCTTGTTGGATATCTATAAAAGCTAGATGCATTACATGAATTGCTTAAATTAAAAAATGATACAGGAAACGAGGGAAAAGGAATTAATGCTCTAATTTCGGGCATTTTAAAATTCGGCATTTTTTTCTGCCCAAAACGGCTTGTTACCCTAACCCAAGTAAAATGAATAACGAGCGCGCGTGCGTGGGAAGCATTTTTTCAATGACTAAAATTAGAGTTAAGAAATAATGAATTAGGCCAGTTTAAATTCAAGTTATTTTAGATATAGTATTATTTGAATTTTAGATATTTTAGAGAACAGAATGTAAAAATAAAAAAATTTTAAATTTATCAAATTTTAAGTTATTGAAATTTTTAATTCATTAAATTTTGAATTATTAGAATTTCAAGTCCATCAAATTTTAAATCATTATAATTTGTAATATTTTAAAATTTAAATTTATTGAATTTTACATTTATTAAGTCTTCTCATTTTAATTTTATTTATTTTAATCATATCCCAAATACATGTAGTTTTTGATTGATTAAATTTGAGAAATATTAAATTGGAATATTTTAACTTTCAAATTTTATATATTTAAGTTATACGAGTTTTAAATTAATTATTTTTAACTTATTAAATTTTGAGTTATTTATATGAAATTTTTTTTATTTTTTTAATTAATATAAGTTAAGTCAATCAGTTTTAAGTAAGTACAAATTAAGTTATGTAGATCGAATTAATTTTTTGCGACTCATAGCTAAAATGGCAAGTGGGTGCCTGCCTTGCTCTAGTTGAGGTGGGTGAGGAAACCCGGTTGACTCTCAAGGCCTGCAGTCAATGCCGAATGTCCTACTTGACTCGTGGAAAGCCCGAGAAGCGAAAAGAATGCTGCCGAAAGACCTTGGGAGCACTTCGTTTGAGTGCGGTTCAGGCTTTGGATGCTTCATAATTTACGTTTAAAGTGGGGTTCACTCGTTCTAGAGTAGAAGATCGTAGCACCTCATTCTTCATTGACTAAATAAGAAAAATACATAATAAAAATAAAAAGTAAAATAAATAAAATAGACGTCAATTTATTATTATAATTAATTACAAATTAATGGTCATTATCGGTTCCCTATCATTGGATTAATAATGCTAATTGATTTTGAGAACAAGCACCTACCACTCCTATCTTTATCTCTTAAAATGGAATAGATTTTTGTAGAGAGCATATAAAGCACGCTTAAAATAAGAATTCTAATTGAATTAAGCTTGGTCCATGTGTTAGTTTAGATAAATTACAAACTGTTTTTTTGTGATATTGGTGTTATTAATACGAAGTATAATTCAAATAGGTTTAAAATAGAAATAGATAAGATTTTGTATGCAATTAAATACGAATCATGTGAGGCAATTTTTCTTGTAATCTAGCAGGTCAAATACATATTTGTATCTCTAACTTTCTAGATTATAATTTTGGCCAATTTAGTGTACAAATTTTTAAAATTTTGGTTAATTTTGTATGCAAATTGATTCACACGCCTTAAATTGGATCAATTTAGGTTGTGAACTTTCGAAATTTATCAAAGACAAATTTGAATCTCCAACCTTTTAGATTTTATCAATTTGAGTCGTGTACCCTAATTTTGGTTAATTTTGTAGGCAAATTTTTACAATTTTGTCGAATTGGGTCACGTGCTTTAAATTTGATTAAGTTAAGTTACCACCTATCAAAATTCAATCAATTCAAATCAATCGATGAATATTACTATTATTATTCATCTATCATTATTTATCGAGATTTCGAAGTGGCAAGTAACCTAACAATTTGCATTAACACACAGACGTTTTATTATCAATTCATGTTGCAATTTGTAAAAATATTCCAATCTAACTTGTTTGAATTTTACCAATCTGAGTCATAACTCAAAAAAGTACGATGAAATATTGTAGGAAATTTTTGAAAGTAATTATCTCTTTTAGTTTTTTATTGAAATATAAAATAAGTTTATTTTAAATGACATAAAAACAATCCGAATTCACATTAAAGAAATTTGTGTATCAACGTAAAATAGCGTGTTAGCTATCACTTCAGCGGTGACGAAGGAAAGATAGGAATGAGCTCTAAAAACTAATGAGCTATGCTACATGGCGATCCTGTGTCATGGGTATAGAAATTGTATATAGATGCGTAAGCCTTTCATAAAAATAAAAATAAAAAAAATGCATGGTTGTTCTGGATTTAATCCTAGGATAAGGCTACAATTGTAGTTATTACCAATATATATAGATTAGGTTAAATAATTTACATCGAGTAAAAAAATGTATTCAAATAACAAAAAGATAAACTAAATCGAGCCTTTTTTTGGAATTTAAAGCGAAATTGATGTATTGAATTCAATTACATTTGTGTCAACTATAACTTAACCTAATTTTTTTATTGGAAAGCATCTATACCTTCTCTGGAACTCAAGTTGCATGAAAAAGTAAGATTTTATTTGATTCTCAAATATATATATATATATATACACACTCTTATCTATCAGAACTCTAGCTGCTGAGTAAAGGAAGAATATTTAGGTTTCAAAATAAGAGCGCTATTTCAATAATTCAGTGCTTTACTTTTGCTGGACGCAGTTCTAATCAAATAAACAGGGAAATTTGCAAGACCCACATGCCGTTTTTAAATTTTTTCGTTCTTCAACCTTGGTGGTAGCTTTTCTGTACTAAGAGCGCAAGAATAAGATTGTGCCATGCTAAGATTCTTTGTCGCAGATGCTTTGTATCCATTATTTATAAAATTGTAAGAATCTGTGCTTGATATAAAGAATCATACGTGAAAGAGATTCCATTTAAAGCTCAATCTGTCGTGGATGATGCACAACTATAGCTTATGGATTCAATCTAGAATCTGTTTACATAAAATGATCTTATAGACTTCAATGTTCACACAAGTGCACGAAAAGTCGCTCTCTATTGTTTATTATACAAAATAGTTGAGTTGGTAAGATGGGGTGCGAGACTACCTGTTCGTTAATGAACACAAGCTCTTGCTCGATTGGTATACTGTCTTCAGCTTTTATGCTCATTTTCCTTTATTAATTTATATATATATATGCTCATTGTTTTGAGTTTCTTGTTCTAACAATTGTACGGTCAAGTTGGTTTGTTGAAGGTCCGTTCCGTAAACTTTGGAACGATGAGATCCATTGTTTATGGAACGGACCTTAAACAAACCAAAATGTTTAGCTCGGGCCACTCATCAGTCGCCGGCACCAAAAATCACAGCTTCACTCATTGGAAAATCCTCGCCTTTCGCCTTGTGTTATCGATTCCAAAATGTTCAAAATGATGGCGAGAAGTGTTTTTCCCGTCATTAATATACTGTTTTACATTCGCGTCTGCACCTCGTATCCCAGGAACAGGTAGTTCTGTTGGTTTTTCGCCTCATCATCCTATTATTAATGGCGTTTTGAGAGGAATACATGGGTTTGTTCCGTGGAAATCTTGATGACGTCCTAAGTCTATTCATCGTGATGGTTCGCAAGTGCAATCCTAATTTCCTTGCTCTCGAAGATTTCAACGGGCAGGAGCAAGTTCCATGGTGGGGGCCTTCTCACGGCTATTGGAATCATACAGGCCACTACGATGGTAATTATTCATCCATTTTGCTATGCTTCCAAATAATATTGTATTTAGTTGTAATTTTTCCAATGTGCTGCATTCTTGTAAATCAGTAATAGGTGTCATTCCCCACAATATTCTTTGACATGCACAGCAGATGGCACTCCCCCACGCATTATAAATCCAAACAAAGGCTTAGTTTTTGACCGAACATAATTAAGCAAGATGTGTAGTTGCTTTTAGCAACAACTAAGAGCTGGGGACGCGAGGCAGGCACCCCCCCACGCATCCAAAGACTCTGGAGATTGCTTGACACAATTGAACTGCGAAAAGGTCAGCCACATAGGTCACATAAAAATTTGCACTTTCGCCAGGCTTTCAGGATTCATCGATCAAAAGGTAGACCTTTTGGCTACCTCAGCAGACTCTTCTTCCAACCCATCACCTAGTGAACTGCCATATCCATATCAAAATTTGTCACGCAGGCATGGACGAGTGTCAGCCAACTTGGAAGGTACCAATTACCAAGCAAAATATAGCAAACCATAATGGAACTACTGCTTAATCCAAAAAAAAAGAAAAAAGCAGAAGCTGCAGACGTAAATTTGTGGAAAAGAACAATTTTTTCGCAAGTTCTACTTGATTTTCAACCAAGTGAATGGAAAAAGATCCCAATTCGGTTGACCTTGTTGACAGAAAATTCTTATATGAAGACTGCTGAGATCAAATGGGCTTCCAAGCACAATGTGTGGTTCTCGGTGAATGGAGAGGCCAAACGTTATTGTATTGAAAGCCACAAGATGCTAAATAACGAATCTTCAGCCCCCAGGAAAGGTATTGTTCTATGCTAAAGACACATTGGTAACTTTCAAGGGAATGAGGACAGAAGGAAACTGATATCTCTTATAGTGAAAGCACCTTAACTCAAGTGTTCTTTTTTTTTTTTTACCGTATATTTTCTAGTTTTCACGACAACATGCATGAAAACAATGATTGTGGCAATCAACGGCATAATCAATAGGGTGAATGTTTCGCCAATCTGCAATCAGGTTCCCTGGCAAAATTTTACTTTTAACACACTCTTTGTCCAAGTCAACTCATGGTCTTTTGATTTAGGCCTGATAAATCTGATGAGAATATGGACAACCCCTTCGAAAGGACGTAGCAAAATCCCATCAACAGCACGCAGGTGCAAATTACTAGGCACTTCAGGAGATCGCCACGAGTGTTCATCGACACTGCCAAGCGCGACGATCCCAATTCTGCCCACCTCGGTTTCTTTCTTACGAGGGTGAAGGAAGATTACCTTGTAGCAACCAGAAGAATGAGCATAAGAGATGGACATCGCTGCGGCCGTCTCAGGAGGATCAGACAAATCAAACACTTGGCGAGTTGCCGGGTTCCTGACACGTTACTTGGTTTCAGAGCCATTGCTTCTCCTCTCTAACATCAACCCACTGTAGTAGCGGATACATTCGACATTTTTCTCTCTATAATACTTTTCAACCGGGAGTGATGAGTTACTAAAAAGAGTTATATGAGAGAGTTAATAACAATGAGTTCAAGTGATGAGTTCTCCCCGTAAAGGAAGTTACGTGAAGGAGGTTGAACTATAACACATAACTCTTCGCTTCAGCTCATAAGTATATAATTAATATATTTGTAATATATATTTTTTAATTTTAAAAATAAATTAAAAAAAAAATCAGTGAACCACAGAGTATTCTAATCCTAGTATTCTTTTAAGACTCAGTATTTATACATGCGCTTAAATTGGTCAATAACTGTGTACATCTTGAACTTGATTTTTTGAGATTTTTCTAGAATGACGATTTTTTCTTCGCTTTCTCGAGTAGCTTCAATAAAATAAAAAAGGGTTGAAATACGGAAGAATAATAGACCTAGTTTATTTTTTTTAAAAACACAATCAAATTTCAATTATGGGAACAACAATGATTTATTACTAATATTATTAACTCTCACAATAACAGATTAAATTCACTATCTTACCCTGCTAGCGGAGGCAAACTTGAAAAACAAACACACAGCAAGTCCGATCCCTTTGACATGGATTATATCATCTGTTCCATGCCTAAAGCTATGAATACGGGAGGCAACAATAGCGGGATATAACGATAACAAGCACAAGCCGGTGAGCTGTGTCCTCAAGGAAAAACATATTCAAAGGGTTCACTACTGGCAACTGTTAACCTTAAAATGATAATTGAACAAAATAATGCACATCAGAGATTGATCCATTGTTGTGTAATAACTCAAGTGAATATAATGACATGGAGAATTGGAATGTTCCACACCCAAAACCAACACTAGAGATTGAGTTGCCAAAATTGCAATGCTCGTAAACACGCAGAGGTCGAGCAAAAAACTTGATGGAGTACTAAACTAAAAATTTGCACTTGTACAAGGCTTTGGGGATTCATCTATCAAAGAGTGCAGCTGCTCTCGGAATGCAGAGATTTTGTTTGCCTCAACAGCCATGACTAACCCCATGGACTGGTAATTTTTTAGCTGCTTAATTAAATAAAAAAGTACAGTAAATGGCACAAGTAACAGATGCAGACTACATCAGTAACACGATTAGTACAAGCCATAGTGAACTTGTTAATCATGCCTAATATCAGAGAAGAGGAGAGAGACAGCATCATTGCAACAAGAACAGAAAATATATTTCGGTGGTGACAGTTTGAAGTTCTTTTGGTAGGTAACTTCAGCAGAAAATATATTGTGCAAAACATTTTTCAACAAATAGAAAATGAGAAATATGTGGGGTCTTTCTTTTCCCTCTTAAAAATTTCTTCATCCTTTCTATCAAACAGAGATTAAGAAGTTTGGGTCCATGCATAATCTACTTTACAAAATGCACAACTCAAAAATCAAAAGCTTGCAAAAACAGAAAAAGACTAACTCTGACAGGTGAACAAAACATAAATAACACCAAGAGACCACAAGTATTCAGGTTGAAGCAAACTTGTAAAAAAATATCAAGTGCCATTAACAGAAACTCCTTAAAACCACTACTACATACCTCATGAGTAGTAATTTGGTCAGTATGACGGGGAAAAATGAAAGACCACGAACAGAGCTGGAACATATTTAAAAAAAATCAATGAAAGTAGGAAACAGCACATAATGCCATATTGTAGAGAAAACTGAGTACCTTGTGAAAAATTTCATCTTCAGGCTTAACATATATTATGTCTTCATCGGTATGACCACTTTGTCTCTTTCTATGGTCTGCATTCTTGTGCTGCAGTATTGTGAGTGAGTATGAGAGATAGAGAGAGAGAGACTGGAAACAAATTGTTGATTACAACAGTAAATAATAACGGAACAAACAGAGAAATGTGAAGAGCACAAAGAAGATTCTAGAATTGCATACCTTGTATATTTTACTAATCAGCAAATAGGACTTGAAGCAGAAGGATTTTCGGAGCTCCTCTGTTGGCTGTTGACAATGAAAAGGAAATTTGTGGCCAAATAAACAAAGATGCTTCCAACAGGTATTTATTAAGCTCACCAGGATATATAATATTCTGATCTAACCTCATCTTCTGTGGCCCACAAGACCTCATCAAAAAGGGCATCATATAGAGGTGGCAGAAGCTGGGGAGGAAGATTAACCACACGCTGAGAGACCAAAAGACCCACATAGTGTGCTTGATCTCCCAAAAGTAACTTCAAATTATCTACTACATTTTTTTCCCAACATACTTTGAGAAGGAACTTCTTGACCTCCATAATACAGTTATGATCCTGGTAAGAACAAATTTATCATTGCCTAGCCAGCAGAAATGAAATAGAACATATAAAAGCCTGTCAACTAAAATTGCTGTAACTGCCAGTCAATTAACAGTCATTGACAACATATGCATTTTATTCAAGTCAGAAAGGAAAAAAATTAACAAGATATACTCACAAAGGTAATTTGCCACAAGCCTGAATATGACAGGATTAATAGGAAAAGAACTTGTAGTCAGGTTCTGAGTGGGGTTCATGTTTGGGAATTATTTTCAACCATGCTGTATTAGTACAAAGAATCTGAATTGAAACCTTCAATGTTTATATATCAATCAATCCAGTAAGCAGATAAGCCCCAAAGGAAATCAGGATGAGTAATTATGTGTCTAAGTGAGATTCTCAGTTCTTTGAAAAAGTGAGTAAATTCTTCTTGTAATCCCACAAGTATTTGAATTTCCCATCTGATATAAATAGAAAGGGAAGGGCCAAAACTTTTAATCTCCAAAATATGCACATTGGCTGGGACAAATAAGATTCAGATCAATTCAAATAGAATGTAAAAATATGAAAGGGAAACAGGACAAAGTGTGATTTCCCTGCCTTATATCTTCCCAAGTTGAGGGCAGTAACAACAGAGAAAAGTCCCTCATCTTCCTCATCTTCTACTTTAACAACGGTGCCCACTGTTGTTTGTCCCAGTATCAAATCTACAAAACCACTTAAATCCCACTGCTCATTATCAAGGTATGCCTGCAGCAAGATCTTTACTCCCTGAAAATCGTCTGGCTTTGGATCAAAGAAGGCGAAATCTGCTTGTACAACTCGCTGCAAATATATGTATATATAAACAGAATCCCATAGAAGCATAAACTCAGACTGTAATCTCACTAAACAAAACATGAGCAGCCTGTTCACCTCAAACTCCTCCTCTTCAGAGGATTCAACCTGTTCAATCTTTTCCTCCACATTCAGCTTCATAAATCCATTCCCTAAACATAACAGCAAAATGGGGTCGGTCAGCTTAAAGTGAACAACAAAAATACAAATCTTATATTAGTGAAGAAAATGTGTTCGGATGACAATACCTGAAGAGCTGGTGGGCAGAAGTTCACGGAGCTTGGCGTCAAGCACTTGACGCTTATTATTCATGCAAGCCGAGGAAACAAGGGCAATGGAACGAGAAAATCGAGAGAAAGTTACCGGTTGAAAACGCAATGATCGCCGCCGCCACCGCCGCCACCGCCGCCGCCTTGGCGTTGGCCTCCGTAGCATTGTCAATCTTGGCAGCCAAGACTGGGCAACAAGATACAGGGAATCATTCAAATTTTCACAGCCATTCTACAAAATACTCAATTACCTTTTTAATTAATCCCTCTTTGATTTTTTTTAACTATACTTATTTCCAATTAAATTCTGAAATAAATTCTGAAAATCAGCTATAAAAGATTAAAAAAGAAAACAGAAAAAAGAAAGAAAATTGGAAGTGCAGAGTTACAGTTTTAGATTACCTTATATGCTTTTTGGGAATTTAGCTTTTGCCTGTAGGTGTCGTGACCCAAATTCTCTGTAAAACAGAACACTCAAGTTGTGTGCGCGAAAGAGGCCAGGAAGGAGAAGGAGGAGAGAGGCGACGGATGATGAAGAAGACGGCGTGGGGGACGACGGAGCAACTGAGACGCCGGCTGCGAAGGGGCAATGAGGGTCGGCTCCTGCGCTTGCTTGCCACCTTGGATCCTTAGAAATAATAAAAAGACCACCTTTTGTCACAAAAAAAAAAAAAAATTGATTAAATTTTATTATACTTTCGTTTATATTAGTGGGGATTCATGTACTTTTTATTGTTATTTATTTATTAAAATATATATTAAAAATATAATATTAATATTAAATAAAAAATTTATTTAAATTTAATAATATTTTAATTATAAATGTTTAAAATAAAAAATTAAATAACAAAGTAATTTTAATTAATTAAATTAACAGATAATCAATATATTTATGTATAATTTATTATTTTCTCACAAAAAAGAAGTTAACTCAAAAAAAAGAATTCCTACAAAATGTCTTCCTTTACTCGTAATTTAAAAAAAAATTGTTCTAAGGATTGAAATAAAAGAATAAGTGAAATAAAAGTGAAAATAATGAAAAGGAAAAAAAAGGACAATTTTTTGTGTTTAAAAAAAAACTTTTAAAATTTTATGATGTTTAAAAATTGAAAAATTTTGGTTTAATATTACTTTTAAAAATTATTAGTGTAATGAAATAAAATTTTAATTAACTGAAATACATTTTATAATTAATTAATTTAATTAAAATTTTTAATTTAATTATTATTTTTAATTTTATAAAAAGTGCAGTTAAGTAAAATGAAAATGAAGTGTTTTTATATGTATATGTTTTATTTTTTATATACAATTTCTTAAATAATGATAATTATATATATATTGAGAATTACATCAAAATACTATTTTTTGCAGTCAAAGTAAAATTTTGAAATAGTGTATTGAAATTAATTTACAATAGTTGTTTCTCTTTCTAATCTCTCTGTCAATTCTCTCTTCGATTGCTTCTGATTCTTCCCCTTTTTCTCTTTCCTTTCTCTTCCCCAAACCTTAATTAGTACTGCTAAACCCTGGAGCCCCAACAATAACGATTCTTTGTCCTCGTCCTCCTCTTCTCTTCTTTTGACTATTTATTTATTCATTTATTTAGTGAAAAGAACAAACAACCCCCCTCCCCCCATTTTGGCTCTAATATTTATTTGATCGTGATGTTATTGTTTGTTTGTTTGGGATTTTTGCAGCATCCAGAGGAGGATCATCAATTCTCTCTCCCTCTCTCTTCTTTTATTATTATTATTATTATTATTATTATTTATTTTTATGAATGATACTTAACCCTCAAAATTTTTTATTAATTTATTGTGTGAGGTTATGTCAAAATATAACTTTTTAAAAAAATATTAATTTTATTTATTATATTTAAATATTTTTAATTATATTTATTTTATTTTTTAATATATCTTTAATAAATTAATTTTAGTAATTAAATTTAATTTATATTTTAAAATTTTTATTATTTTTTATTGGGTGTCAATTATATACATATTATATAATAAATATAATTTTATATTAATATTATGTTATTTAAGTTACTAATTCGGTATTATTTTTAATTTTTTAAAAAAATTAAAAAATTAAAATTATATTTTTAGTTTTTAAAATATTTATTTGTATCAGTATATAAAATATATAACTACTTTTATATGTGATTAATTTATATTTATATTTTTATTATATTTAATAATATATGAAAAAGTTATAATATTAAAAAAATTATTAAATATTTTAAAAATATAATTATAATATTTTTTTAAAAATTATTATTTTAATTTAAAAATAATATTAGTATTATGTCAATAATTTTAATAATATAATAATAATATAAAATTTCATATGTTATGTAAAGTATGCATAATTTTCGCATGGCAATAATAGCTAAAAACGCTATTTAAAGCTACACGGCCTTAATTTTTATAGTAATGCAAACGGTTGAAATGATGTAATCAAATGCTATTTAAAGCTAACTCGTGGGACAACTAATTATTTGAAAATTTCTGTAAATCACATGACATGGGCAAAATTACTTTTTTTTTTTTTTTGACATTTTAACATTTAAAATTTATTTGCCGAAAGAACTTGTATTTTCATTATCCACATTTGATTATTGTCTTTAATTATCGAGATTAAGGAGAAGAAAGTTAAAAAACTTCGATGTTCAAATACCTTTGTGCCTTCCATTATTCTTGTCACTGTCTGCATTTTCATTCCAAGCAATTGATGAATAGAAAATCAACTTAATCTTATGAAATTTAAATAAATGTAAATACTTTGTATGATTTAAAAATAAAATTGTACTTCTCTATTTGATATTATAAATAGATTACCTTGAAGTATCAATTAAATATATATGTATTGTAAAATATTAGTTTTTATTAAATTTAAAATTTAATTTTGGTATTTAAATATTTAATTTAAGATTTAAATATTTTTAGTGACAAAATATTTGATATAAAATTTTAAAATAGAAAAATGAATTAAAAAGAAAAAAAAATCAATCCAATTCACTAAGTCAATAAAAACTATTAATTTCATAAAATTAACAAGTCAGGTACAAATAACAAATTTAAATAAATAAATCAAAATAATAAAATTTAATTTAAAATAAATAATTTAATTAAAATTTTAGTAATTTAAAATTAAAGTCGGTTGAATTTTATTATGAGGCTGAATAAAAGTGAATGGAATCACACTCTATTTGAATACAAATTGTTGTAAGGTGTAATGAGGGAAAAAAAAAAAAAAAAGGGAAAGAAGGTAATTAAAAAAATAATAAATAGAAAGCAAATCATAGGGTTTGAGACCACGACGCAAGAGAGAGAAGAAAGTAAAAGGAAACTATGGGCAAAGAAAAGGTAAGTGTGTAATTATAACCGATTTGGAGAGGATATAAAGTACAAATGCTTCGAGAGTCTCAAGTACACCTTTCAAACTCGAATATAAAAAAAGAAAAAAAAATAATAATAAGGAAAAAGAAAGAAGAAACAAAAAGCAGATAAAAAGGGATAAAACAGAAAACCGGAAAGAGAAAAATGGAGAATTTCGAGGCAAACATGAACGAAGATCACCAAGTCCCCACCGCCGCCGCCACTGCCGCCGACCAGGGCTGGCAGAAAGTCACCTACGCCAAGAGGCAGCGCAAGCAGAAACCTAACGACTCCTCCTCCGCTGTAGCCGCTGCTACCCATGCCGGTGATTCCAGTTCCGCTAGAGTCAACGGAACCGATAAGGCCTCCTATGTCTTCCGGTCCGTGGAGCAGCAGGCGGAGGATCGACACCGCCGGATCCTCGAGGCGAAGAGGGCGGCAAATGCTGTGGTGGTTGATGCCGGAAAGGTGAATTCGAAGCACCGATCTGACGATGAGGATGAGGATATTGACGACAGCGACGAGGCGGAGGGTAACAAGCGGGATAAGAAGGCTGAGGAGAAGAAGGTGAAGCAGAAGAAACCGAAGAAGCCGAAGGTCACCGTGGCTGAGGCTGCCGCAAGGATCGACGCCGGAGATCTCGCCGCATTCCTCGACGAAATATCGGTCGGTATTTACATTTTGTTCGTGCATGTTGTGTAGTTTGGAGTGATCCATTGGATTTTGACGTAATTGAGTTTGGGAGTTGATGTTTCATGGCCTGGTGAACTTGTTTAGGAATCGTACGAAGGGCAACAAGAGATACAACTTATGAGATTTGCTGATTATTTCGGGAGAGCGTTCTCGGCCGTGAGTTCCGCCCAATTTCCATGGATGAAGATTTTCAGGGAGAGTACGGTGGCCAAAATCACCGATGTAAGTTGATGTGGAGATCTGTTTTGATTTAATTCTGATTGTTTAGTTAGTTTCTGCATTCTGTTTGTGAAATGAAGGATGAATTATACCTGGTATTGTGATGGATTATTGAAATCAATGTGATAGCCTTCATTTGGTTGCATTGAAATTAACTGGTGGTGTTTCTCTTTGCATTGCCTTTGTGTTAGCATCTACATATTGAGGTTGAGACACACTCCCTCTCTCTCTCTCTCTCTCTCTCTCCCTCTCTGTGGACAATGAATTGCAAATGGACATTGTAAATGAAAAGGAAGAGAAGCCAGCAATTCATGAATATGTTTTTGCTGGTCTATAATTCTGAATTTCTTGACTCTTGAGTTAGAACTTACAAGTCATATTCTTCCATGTGGCCCCAGTTTAATGATGCATAGTGTTACGTTGCTAATTAAATATATTAATTGCTAAGTTTTTTGTTATTGCCAACCCGACTATATCCATTTTTGTGTGGGCATTTGTTCTTTGTAGTAAGGCATTTGCTTTTCTAAGGTATCTAGCATTGGGCAACTCTGTCGATCGTGTTCTCAGCTTGACTAGCTCCTGTGGCATAGTGTCTTTGACTTTTGATTTACATCTTGCTTGTATGCCACCACTTGATCTATGGTTCTGAACTTTGATTTCATGCTTCTGTTTCTTATTAGTTTGACATTGTTGGTCATCATACCTTTTATTTTCTCATATTTGGTGATTGAATATATATATATATAGATGATCTGATAATCATGTGGTTTGGTGTATAAGACCTTGTCAATTTCTGCTTTTTCGATTTTTCTCTAACTCATCCATCAAAAATTTCTCAAACAGACCCCCCTGTCTCATATTTCCGATGCTGTTTATAAAACATCGACTGACTGGATTAACCAACGCTCTGTTGAAGCCCTTGCTTCTTTTGTGACTTGGTCCTTAGACAGCATCCTAGCAGACTTGGCTGGCCAGCATACTGGTTCCAAGGGCTCTAAAAAGGGTGTCCAGCAGGCTTCATCAAAATCTCAAGTAACAATTCTAGTTCCTTCTCTCAATGCATTCATACTTTTTATCTTGTTTAGATGTATTGATGAGTTCACACTTGTTGATTCATGTAGTCATTCATTGCTTTTCTTGCATTTAGGAAACTTAGCATATTTTGTTGTTTTTTCATTGAAAATTTTCATTGCAATTTGAGAGTGAGTTTTTACTCTTTTCATTGGAGTTGGGCTGCCTTTGACATGTGACTTATCGAGCATATGACATTGGCAACTTAGTTCACAGCGAATCATGCCCTTGGTTATGGAGTGCATTACATGATTTTGACCCTCTGTACGCATAACCCTATATATAGAAATTTGCCAACTAGTATGCTTTAGTCTAAATCATAAACTTTGAACTGAATTATTCTTCAAGCATCTCAAAACCTCCCAACCAAATTCCATTTATCATAGAGGTATGTACTAATTGGAAGATATCAGGTGTCTACAATCATGTCCAAAGCATGTTCATAACATAATCAAATGTAACTTTAACTTATATTGCATTAGAGCTGATGGTCATATTTCATTTTTCTAGGTTCAGTGTTGTGTACTGCCTACAACAATTGTTAATCACAGTTGCACTGTTTTCGCTATGCATAAACATGCTGGGAGATTAGTTGTTTTTGTGGACAACGCATGTATCATGTATCAACAACACGAAAGTTGGCATTTTTTCTTGAGGACTTGGTAGTTTATGTTTTTGAAAAGGAAAATGATGGTTAGTTTCAGGATTCATTCCTAAGGCACTTCCTTGTGTTAACACGCACGCACGGCTTGTGCTCTCTCTCTCTCTCTCTCTCTGTATGCACATGTGTGTGCATGTGTTAAAAATTCATGCCATCATCTCGGTTTAATAAATGTTCTTGCGAAAGGACAGGCTGCAATCTTTGTGGTACTAGCAATGGTGCTGCGACGAAAGCCTGATGTTTTAGTTAATCTACTACCAACATTGAGGGAAAGTTCAAAGTATCAAGGACAAGACAAGCTTCCAGTTATTGTATGGATGGTAGCACAGGTAATTGAATGAATGTATTAGAACTTTTGAAGATAAGTTCCTTTTTTTTTTTTGGCCTTTTGTTTTATGGCCAGTCCTCTTATTTATTTTATGATTCCCTTAAACTATGTAATTTTGTTGTAGGCATCCCAGGGTGATTTGAGTGTAGGGTTGTACTTGTGGGCACGTAACTTCCTGCCTTTAGTGAGTGGCAAAAGTTCTAATCCACAGTCCAGGGATTTGATTTTGCAGCTAGTGGAGAAGTATGCAACTTTATAGCCCTTTCCCTGTCCTCAGCTATCTTGTTTTCAGTTTTCAACTTTTTTACAGTTATGTTCCCTTGTAGAATCTTGTCTTACCCAAAAGCTCGAACAATTTTGGTAAATGGTGCTGTTAGAAAAGGGGAACGGTTGATGCCTCCCTTTTTGTTGGAGATCCTGATGCGTATTACCTACCCTGCATCGTCAGCCAGATTAAAAGTGGGTATTGTTTAGGCATTTACAGTAGCTGTAACTAGCAGTTTGTTAGGTCTGGTGCTCTGACGTGCCGTTGGGTGTGGTCTCTTCTGCAGGCTACTGAGAGGTTTGAGGCAATCTATCCCACCCTAAAGAAGGTTGCTCTTGCTGGTGCTACTGGAAGCAAAGCGATGAAACAAGTGGCACAGCAGATCCTGACTTTTGCTGTTCAAGCAGCTGGAGAAGGTATGGGAAATTGAAATGATTGTCTCTTTGTTTGCTGGTGAAGTTTCATGGGAAAAAAATGATTATTATTAAAGTTCAGGAATTGTTTGTGTGTTTTCACAGACATTCCAGAGTTATCCAGGGAAGCAGCAGACATTTCAATTTGGTGTTTGACTCAAAATGCTGATTGCTACAAGCAGTGGGTGAGTCATTGTAGTTTCTATTGTGAGCTTTTTCGGCATAGAAGATGGTTGTCTTCGTCCCCTGTACAATTTTTCTTTGTAATATTTATTTATCTTTGCTGCAAATCGGACATGCAGGACAAAATTTATCTGGACAATTTACAAGCTAGCATTGCTATTCTTAAAAGACTTTCTGAGGAATGGAAAGAGCTCTCTGTGAAACTGGCTCCTTTTGACCCTCTGAGGGAAACTCTCAAGAATTTTCAGCTAAAGGTATCTTTTTGTTTCTTTGATGGTATTCTTATATATCCAATAATAGCACAAAAGGAACTGCGATCGCTCATGCTGGGCATAATTAGATTGATTACTTTCTATGAGAGTTGCTTTTGTAGTTATGCGGAATTAAAGTGGTTATCTAATTCTCGGCGATCATTTTGGCTTTATATAGAATAAGAAAGCAATGGGAAATGGAGATCCTGCTCGTCAAGCACTATACAGGGATGGAGAGAAGTATTGCAAAGCAATACTAGGGAAAGTATCCCGGGGCAACGGGTGCATGAAAGCAATGGCCATAGCTGTCATAGCAGTGGCTGCCGGTGCTTTCATCATGTCCCCAAACGCAGAGTCCTGGGACTGGAAGAAACTGTCCGTATTTGTCAACTCTCAATTCTCCTCCTGAGCGGAATGTGCTTAAAGCATGCTAGCGACCTTTGATGCAAAGCATCAACCTGTTTTTATGATACAAGCTTCCCTCAATTTTGTACTTCTGGTTCTGATTTAAAGGATGAAAAAAGGAAAAGTTTTTCGGTATGGTATTTAGGTTCCTCGTTTGACGAATTCAAATATAGTGGGGGCACATAGGCCCGCCCCCTCATAAATGGGGAAAAATTCGCTGCCAATGGAAAATGATCTCTTAATGTTGTGTCAACTACATGTTAGTGCCTAAGAATGTTTTGATCAAAATTCAGCCAATACACTTGCCTAGCAGAGTAAAAAATTTTACCCATCCATCTCTGAATGTTGGCTACTCAGGTCTTGAAATTATAACTCCAAGGCCTTTTTGTCAATGAAATCTTAAGCTTAACATGCCGATGTTTTCTGGACCTTTTTGTTCACTGCCTTGGCGGCCATGGTTCTATCTACTTCCGGTCTCTTGTTCTTTTTTTTTTTTATCCTCTCTTCAATATTGGGTCATTCTTCTGCCGTCTTGTTTTTGTGCTTGTACTCAGGGACCCGCCCATTCTCTTTGGGCCGGGGAGGAAATTGAAGCATGAGGGGCTCTGAGGTCGAGGCAGGGCCATATTATGGTTAATCCAGTTTTTCCATTTTTCCATTTTTCTGCTGAGAAAAACATATAAAAGTGAATAAATCCAGAATAGAAACATCACAAAATTAACTCCCTCAATTTACAAAATTCTACTAGACCGTAACTCTGAATCATTTAGATGATGGACTGTTCCCCCAATTCTTGTCCAGACATCCCTTCTTGGAGCACCCTTTCAAAGAACTCTTCCAGTGTGTCCTTCCCATAGCTCGGGGTCTTCTCAGGGCTGTACTCCCCAGTCTCAGGATCCATAACCAGCATGCTCTCAGCTGCATAATACCTGCCAATTTTCCCAAACTCGGCTGCGTCTTCCATTGAAGGGAAGATGTTGGCAAGGAAATCAAGAACACCAATGGCAAAATCCATTATTCCAATAGGCACTTTCAGGAACTTTGGTTCCTTCCCCAACAGCCTAAACAGCATCTCCCCTTGGTCAAGTGGTGTCAATGCCTTGCCAGGTCCACCAATTGGCAAGACCTTATTGATCTTATCCTTACCGAGCACACAATCTGCTATAAATGAAGCCAAATCCTGCTCACTAATTGGTTTGCAAGCACACAATTTACCATCCCCAAACATGACATAAGGCTTCCCATCTTTGACCAACTCAACCTGACCCCCTAAACTCTTGAAGAATGCAGTTGGACGCACAATGCTATATGTGAATTCACTGTCTTCTTCAGCTTCTTTCATCAATTCAGCCTCAAGTCTCAGCTTTGCTCGCTGGAATTCAAGCAGGGGCTTCTGCACACATATAGCAGAAAGCAACACAAAGCGCTTAGCCCCATAGTTCCTTCCTGCAACAAGACTGTTCTTCGTTGCCTCATAATCAATCTTCCATGAATCCTTTACACCCCCAGTACGGCTAGCCAGGCATGACACAACAACATCAATCCCAACACCCAACCTATCTAATGAGTTCTGCAATTTGTCCAAATTGGTCACATCAGAGATGCACACATTGGCTCCTTGCAACTGATCCAAAGTCTCTTCTTTACTGTTCCTGCCTCTTATCCCACTCCTTTCTCTAGCAATGGCAACAACATTAAACCCTCTATTAACCAACTCCTTAACCACAAATTTCCCAATATACCCAGTTGAACCCACCACCAAAATGTTAATATCTTTTGGATTCTTGTTTCTAAATGAGGATTGGCCAGCTTCAACAACTGTTCCTGCTGCTGCTGTTATTGTTCTTGAAACTGTAATGGGGTCGTGTCTTTTTCTACTAAAATTGAATGGTTGTGATAAATCTAGAGGAAAATGTGATGAATAGGAAGAACAGAAGAGGGTATGTACCTGAATTGGATTGATAAACTGAGAAAAGAAGCGAACTTTATAGTTTTGAGATCTGGGAAAATGAAGAGTTGAAACATTGGAAGCCAAGCAAAGGGACATCCTTTATTTTCTTAATCTTCTATTTGTACATAAACTGGACTACCTCAACATGGTGCCGTTAGAATGGCGGAAGGTGAACGTTTTACTTGCAGTTGCCGAGCATCAAAGAAAGATCAATAGAAGAAAGGAATGCACGTCACAAGGTAATAATGAAGGAAAATGTGTGGTAGGTAATGTTTTGTAGGATATCTAGATGCAGTGCAAGCGCGTGGTAGGTAATGATGTTCTTCTTGTTTTGTTTTTTTAATAAGAATGATAGATTTTTCTTTTTTTAAATTTATTGGCTTGTAACTTTCTAGTGAACCAGATTGTACTTTAATTTTGAACCACTTGTAATCTCTCTATAGTTCATTTTAATCTTTAAAGGGTTATGCTATCCTTTCTGACTTAATTTTCTAAATAAATTGGAAAAACATATTAAAAAGGAGAAGAGTAGAGTTACACAAGTAATTTTTTTTTCTAAAGCATTTATTTTGTTAAACTAGATTAATTAACATCATTTAAAAAAAATACTCGTGCAACTTACACGTATTAGCAAGTCGGGATGAGTATGGCAAAGGCGGCATGGTAGGCTTTGGGTCAAAAGGGTAACCGAAGATTTGGGACCAAAATTGCTGAAGTCACAAGGAAAAAAAAAAAAAACTATTGATATGAAAAAACAAAGATAAAATAATCAATTAATATTTGAAATCTTTTTAAAGTAACTAATTAGAATTATTAAAAAATTTAAAAGCAAAGTTCAAGTTCCAACTCGAGCTAGTGAGGCAGTAAACATAAGCATCAAATATATTGTCCAATCTTCTATTAAAAAAAAAGGGTGCTGTCCAATCTCCTTGTAGAAGACGTCAAATCTGGGGCTTACTATCCGAAATCTACAGATATGATTATTCCAGGAGCCTTTCTGAAATTAGCTTGGAGGTAGAATTACAAATGAAATTCACAATCAAAATTTCCATCCCTATTTTCTGGTGCTGTTTGTTACAACATTTAGCTAAGAACAACACATGGCAATAGAAGATGAATCGGCATTGAAATATTCCATTTCTCTTGTGTTGTGAATGATTCCAACACAAATATGTTCAAATTACATTTACATCAGTTTACAACAACTTGGAATTTCAAACATTGCTTGGACCCCATTTTGTATTGACATAACCCTAAGGGCTCAAATTACAAAAGAAGTTTTTGCAATTGTCATTGATCATATTCTTCAGGTGTAGCAAAAGGGTACTTGAGAAATCCATTTTTAATTTGCGAAGGATTTTCAGGAGTAGACCACGGATACTTCATCGATGGATCCCTCGGAAATTTCCTGAAGTTCAGGAATGGTGCCCAAAGTAATACCCTGCAAATTAGGGATATCCATGTCTATGTCAAGAATTCAACTATACATGGAGTTATGGCAAAGCAAGAAGATTTTCTGTTTTTTTTTTTTTTTTTTTTGGATTGGGATCATAATAAACAATATATAAAATTCAATTTAAAAATCAAATATGATTGGTTTATCCGCATCAAATTCATAGCTAGTATGGAAAAGTTGAACATATTATACTCACACGACTATGGATCTACGAACGAAATTAGTTATCACTTCATCTTTCAGGTCCATACCCATGATACACGAAGTTCACTTGAAATGTCTTTACTGGGTGTTAGGTAGTGTGATTACCATTAAATAAAAATGCATCATGTTATTCGACCGCGTTAATTCACAAGTACAAACCTTTAGAGAAAAGTCATAAATTTAAACTTTTTAACATTTTCAAATTTCAATAAAATATAAACTTTAATTTTAATTTTTTAATGTTGATATTTTAACTAAAAAGATTTTTAATAGAAATTCTGATTTATTTATTGATTTTTTTTTTTTTTCTGATGGAGGTAGGATATGAACCCCTGACTTCCGCCCCACCACACACTTCTGCTTCTCCAATGATGGTTACTTAAGGTAACTGAGTGGTCTAACTGACATTAAGGCTAAGTATGCTTTTATCACTTGCATATCTGGGATAAATTGTTACAAGGAAAGTCAACTTACCCTGGAAAGAAAATGAAGACAAACATGAACTGCAAGTACATCTCAAGCAGATTTCTCCTGTACCACCTTATCCTGAGCCAGTTCATGATGATGGGCTGCCACATATGACCACAATAAGGACAGAAAGGATTACAAAAAATAATAATAAATAATGAGAATACAGAGAAAAGTAGTGATTAACAACAGGAAAGAAAATGAAAATCATGCAGATTAGAGATTCGCTAACTGGCATTAGAATGAAGTATATGAAGCCAGCAATTGCTGATTGTATCAGAATCCAAGATAAATCTTCCTCATTATTGACTCCAGTAACTGCAAATGCTGGCTGCTCAACCTGATGGGATTATTGGCAAGAAATATGAATGAGAATTCAAGGTAAATGAGCTAACAAAAATGGGATTTGGGGTGGACATTGAAGGCCATAGAAAACCAGTTACAAAGCTGATTACAGTGGCCAAAACAGCAGCAAGTTGAATTGCCAAGCTGGACTTCTTTACATGATCGCAATCTTCAGCCTTTCTGCTTGTGATTGTAACTTTCTGCTGCCAATCAAATGTGGATTAAAGGCGTTGTGCAATATTAATCATTACCAAAGCAACTTCTGAAGCACCAAAAAAAAAAAAGAAAAGTGGAATTTGGGGTCTTAAAAAGAGAGAAAAAATAGTGAACCTTATCACAAAATCTGTTCTTATTACAGAGCTGTTTATTGTTAGAAGCCGGATGTAGAAGGGCTTTGCTATGGTGGGGAGAAAAAGAAGGCAGAGCCTTGGGGATGTGGAAGCTGAAGGAGTAGCTCATGTTAGAGACTCTATTTGTGCTGGCTTATCTTCCCTTTTTTCTTTTAGAACTCAGTTTCATGGCATAGGATGAATCATGGAGCATCCAAAAAGCAGGGAAAGAAATAGTCAAAAGGGAAGCAAAGAAAAAAGGAAAGGAGAGAAAAAGAAAAAACAAAAATGAACCCCAAATGTTATCACATTCAAGGCCACAAAAAAAGTTAAAGACTGCTGAATCAAAGTATCTAACTGGGAACAGTGGTAGGCCCCTTTAGCCCTTGCCTTTCAATGGCCTGTAACACACCCCCCCAGATCTTCTTTTCTTGAAAAATAGGGACATCACAATAGGAGTGTTAAATAAAATTACAATGTGGCCATGTTTATTTATTTATAATTAATAGCATTATTAAATGATAAATATGACTTTTACAATGCTGAGAATCAACTGGGGACTAACAACCCAAGGCCTCAGCTGCAGCTCTTTTCCACTGTGTTAAAACTTCATTGGTTTCATATATGATGGTTAGAGGAGGTTGAATTGTATTATGAGTAATTTTGAAAACATAGATTAAAATATTAAACTTTGAAACATGCATTAAAATTAATAAAATTTTAAAGACCAATTATTTTGGTCTTTTCGATTTAAAGGAATAATGCAAAGTTTTTAAATCTCAAACCTCACTCAACAAAATTTCTAAAATATCAACAACAAAAAGAAAAAAATTAATGAGTTCCGTTGAAGTGTTTTCAATACCCAATGTCTCACCAATACGGTTTAGGAGAAAAAAAAAAAAAAACACCAGTCACCCTTCACCAACGCGATTCAATTTAATACGTCTAAAATTAATTTTAATCAATTTGTATGTAATTCAAAATATTTAATTTTAATAACCAAATTCCTAAATAATTTGAATTCAACTAATTTAAAATTCAAACAAATAAAATACGAGAAATTTAATATATATAAAATTTAAAATTAGGTGTATTCTAATTCAATAAATTGTTCTGATAAATTTAAAATTAAGTGGACTAATAAAACTAAAATTATATATATATATATATTCGTAACTCGATTACCTGAAATTCGAAAATATTCAAAATTTAATAAATGCCCAAAACTGAAACGACCGAGCCGACCATTTGACAAGTAGAGAGATAGAGAGATATACTTAGAGTTCTTACTAGACATTGGAGAAGAAGTTCCGAAGCTTGCCCAACACAAACGCCAAAGCCCTTAACGATATACACCACCAAACCCGTGTCTTCCCGAGACAAATAAAAGCTCAAGAACCCACTTTAAATTGAGACATATTCTTCATTTTCCTGTCCAAAAATCATGGCTTCAACAATCCCAATAGCTCAGTTCAGTCTTAAGCCTGTTTATCTGCACCATACCCTTCCAAACACCCACATGGAAGTCAATTCCACAACTGTTGTACCCACAAGACATGGAGGAAGAAGAAGAAGTAAAAGAAGGCCATCGGTCTCTTCTTTTAAGGACGCCCTTTTCCATTTGGAGGGCAATCATGCCATCTTATTCAAGCTCAATTCCGTATCTTCACGTACAGTGTTCACAAGGGTCTCCAATGGTGGTGGTGGTGGTGGGGGGGTTGATGCCACTTCACGACAGAAGTCTAGTGTAATCCCTCGTCAATTTGTTAATTCCCAACTTACATATTTATATTTGGTTTTTTTTTTTTTGGGCTTAATGTTGCTGATGGAAAAAAGCTATCTTGATTTGAAAGGACTTTTATTTAATGGGCATAAGGTGTTGGTTCGTGTGGATAGTCTTTAGGGTTCACTTGCTTGTGACTTGTCTGCCTCTCAGTAGGAAGAAAATTGTTTTTTTTTTTTTCACTTTTAATTTGTTTATACATGAAGATAATCCGTTGTTATTACCTACTTCTTTGTATCAAACTAGAAATTTGAAGGCGCCAAAATTGGATTCTGTATTATTTGATAAGAGTTTGACTAGTTTTATGTTGACTGCCAACCTGCTGCAACCCTCCTTGTTTATCTGTGCTTGGAGTGGACAACGACGAAAATTGAATTCTGTATTGTTTTAGTAATTACCTTCAAACATTTTTCAAAGAACTCTTAGTTCTTAAAATTTGTGTTCTTTGTGCGATGCTAAAATATGCCTTAGTGTTGCCTGACTTGTTTTATGTACTTCTCATATTTCATGGGCACAACTGATGCTTATCTGTTCACAACAAATTGGCACATTTGTCTCCTTGTTGTCAGAATATCGAGAAAACAAATCAAAGCTCGTCTGCTTTTGGTGACAGTTATGTGGCCTTGTTTGTTCGAATGCTTGGATTGGACAATGATCCGCTAGATAGAGAACAGGCAATAGTGGCACTATGGAAATATTCACTAGGAGGAAAGAAGTGCATTGATAACATCATGCAGTTTCATGGATGCATCAATCTCACCATATGTCTTCTTAAGTCAGACTCGGATTCTGCACGTGAAGCAGCTGCCGGCCTTCTACGATCCATCTCTTCAATTGATCTATACAGGGATGTGGTAGCAGAAAGTGGAGCAATAGAAGAGATAAGCAGTTTGCGTAGTCAGAGTTCCTTGACTTCTGAGGTATAGGAATGTTTCTACTCATGTGAGATTCTTGACATGTACAGCTTGTTTTTGGAGCACTCAGTTAGGGTTTCCATACATTCTTCAGGTGAAGGAGCAAAGTATATGTACATTGTGGAATTTGTCCATAGAGGAGAAGCACAGAGTGAAAATCGCAAACAGCGACATCTTGTTCTTACTTATTAAGTCCCTGGAGGAAGATGAAATTAAAGTGAAGGAAGCAGCTGGAGGGGTCTTGGCGAATTTGGCATTGACACACTCCAACCACAATATCATGGTCGAAGCAGGTGTTATTCCTAAGTTGGTGAGCATTCCTTTGCATTTGAAAGTTATTAGGATTAATTGAAGTTGCATTTAAAGAAAAATAATGAATCCAAAGTACTTTTTATTTTAAATAGTGAATATATCTACTTGTAAATGTTTGAATTTATGACCATAATCAGTTTAAGGCACTTGGCTTGTCTTGTTTGTTTGTAACATTATTTTATAACTGAATGTTGCTGGTTTAGTCTACAAAGTTTCTCTGGTAAATGGAGCATGTTACAAGTCATCTTGAGTGAGCAAAAAAACCTTCAATGGGATGTAGCTGTAAATGTTCCCTTTCAAAAAGAATAAATGTATTATTATATCATTCTTAGGAGCTTCTTCAGTGACCTTTTCTGTGGGGGGATATCTTTATACAGTGAGATTATTGTCTCCAAGTTTTTTTTGGTTTTTTGGTGCTCATGATTGTTCCTTTTGAAGACTTAGTCACCTGACCAGAGAAGAGATTGATTTCTGTTGTATTTCATTTGAGGAGGAATTGGAGGGTAATCATGTAGATAAAGCCTCATATTAAGCATTTTGACCTTACTAAAATGCTTTGAGTTTTTGGTTAGCACTTTCATTGGATGCTTGTCTCTCTGTACCCCTAAAATTCTTAATCTTCTATGGTATTCACTGCAGGCAACATTCCTAACAACTGAAATTGAAGACCAGCATAAAGTCATTCGGAAGGAAGCAAGAAATGCTCTGGTGGAATTAGCTAAGAATGAGTATTATAAAATTTTTATCATAGAGGAAGGTCTGGTTCCTGTGCCATTGGTTGGCACAGCTGCTTATAGGTCCCTGGCTCCTGCCTTGCATTCGTGGCCTAGTTTCCCAGATGGTACAGAAATTGAACATACATCTAAAATTCCTTCAAGGTTTGGTGCTTCTGAACTTCTTCTTGGATTAAATATTGATGTCAACAGTGCAAGTGTGGAAGAAGCCAAGATGAAAGCTGTAATTGGAAGGTCTAAGCAACAATTTCTTGCTCGTTCTGGAGCTATAGAAGTGGAAGATGCAAAATCAGGTCAAGATGAAATATCCACTAAACGACAATTTACGCTTCTGCCATGGGTAGATGGTGTGGCTCGATTAGTTTTGATTCTTGAACTCGAAGATGAGACAGCATTATCAAGAGCTGCAGAGGCAATTGCTGATGCATCTATCAATGGACATATGCGAAATTCATTCAAGGAAGCTGGAGCAATTAAGCATTTAGTGCGGCTCCTGGGCCATCACAGTGACATGATTCAATTTACTGTTATTTTTGCTTTGGAGAGGTTGTCTTTCAGGTATAATGATTTGTTTTCCCTTTTTCAGATGAGTCTATGCATTCTAATGTTGAATAGTAAGTTAACCCCTTTGTTTTGAGCAATACCGTCAAACCATACGAAGGACAAATTCAAGGTCCACCTGCACAACCCAGTCTATTGTTATGTCAAAGTATGTAGATGGCAATATTGCAACATTGGTTATAATAAAATATGACCTACAAAATATGGTTTGTTTGCCGTTGCCACATTGTTCAGATCCAAAACACTGGTGAAGGGAATATGACATTCTTTGATGACTGATGCCAAGATTTTTCTGCTGCATCATTTAGGTTGGCTGTTTTGACTTTGTTATGTTTGGGAGTAGGAAAATTATGTTCATTAACCAAACTAATACCGAGCTTTTTTGACAGTCTGAGTGGCTTCATGTATCTATGGACTTGAGTAGTTTACCAGTCAATGGTTGTTCTTTCTTAACAGATAGACTTCTTGTTCTAGGTTGGTCAAACAATCTTGTTTATATTGTTTCTATCCTACTGGTCAACATACTGATGCCAGTGAGACGGAAAGTTAGGGAGGAGTAAATTTGCTGGACATGGGCAGAAGTCTCCCAGAAATGTTATCTGTACCTTTTCAATATTTTTAATTTGGTACTTTAATTGTAAATAGTGCTACTATGTCATTTTGGTGCAGCAATGACATTTGTCAGATAATTGAAGCTGAAGGTGTTATGCAACCTTTGAGTAACATCTTAAAGAATTCTCAGACATCTGACAGCATGATGGAAAAGGTTGTTGTTTTTGGAGCTTAATCATTACTTCATTTGGTATATTTCTCGTTAGCTTCTCTTGTGGATGATTCTGATTAGGTCTCTGATAAGAAAATCCTGCATTACAGGCCTTGAATTTATTGGCTCGAATCTTGGATCTTACTAGGGAAACAAAATTGAAGGTGGGCCACTTTGCCACTTGCAGCATATTGTGAAATCTTATATTTTAGCATAAGCTTAATGGGTGTGGCAATCCCTTCCAGTATTATGGTGCAGCAGTTAATGGATCTAGAGACAGCAATGCCATGCCAAGGCAGAAGTCAAATACCATGTAATTTTTCTTCACTTGATGGATATTTATCTTGTCTTCCTTATTGGTCTTTTCTCTCTTCAAAAATATTTGTTGGCTTCACCATATACATGTTCATGTTGACAATAATGAGATTGGAAAAGATGTTTTACATGCACCAACTTTAAAAAGGATCTAGGCAGTATGCCAAGATCTGCATGGCATTTACTTCTATGTGCAAATTTATGAATTTGGTGAGCCAAATCTTGTGTATTTGATTTCCCTTAAGTACACTTGGTGTGCAGAAGTGTTTGACGTCTGCTTGTCTTGAAAACACATTGCAGAGAGGATATTCTGGACTCTACTTTCATTATTCATCTTGTGGACATGATGAAGCACTCATCTCCAAATTTGCAAAGAAAAGCAGCTGCTGTCCTTGAGTTTGTGGCAATTAGTAGTGCAAGCATGGACCCTATCCTCTCAGCAGATATTAGTTCTGGTCTGGATGCTATTTTCCAACAAAGACTAATAAATGGTATGGGATTCTATTTAAGAAATATATCTTTCAACATCCTACCATGCTGATTGATCTAGTAAAGTTGGAGATAAAAAGCAAAGTGATTGATATTAGGTCATTATCTTCATTCTGTTCATAGTAAAAATGTTCATAAGTAATTCAAATGTTAGAATACATATCTGTTAATTGAAATGGAGAGGTCAGCATCAGAGTTCAAAGACTCTAGCAGAGTTGCAGCTGAATTTGATCTAGGAGGCATTCTGATTTATAAATGCATTAGTAGTTGTTTACTGGTAACTGAGTATTAAAAACTAACATATAGATAAGCAGAAAGATATAGTGTGCACCACTTAATTAGACTTGATTGGATAATGATAACCACAAACAATGATGCCAAAAAGTTATGCTTTGGCAATTAAAACTAATCTCTTCGCAACGACATTGATTCTTTTTTGTCAAACTGATAGAATGCTTCTATTGTGTGTGATCATGCCTAAGTGGGATCTCTGCCATAGAATTTTTGAGAGAATTCCATCCTTTGTCATCTAGATGTACACCATAATCTACAAAAAATAAATGTGGCAGCAAGCAATGGGATTCTGAGAATGAAAGATGCACAAGTATGTTTATGTTCTGTTGAATTAGTTTTTAACATTTTGGATTTAATTTTATGCTTGAGGAGCAATTGCCATCATTATTTAGTCATAACCTGTAGGGCTTTTTTCCAACCTTTATTTTTTCACTAAGTATGGCTTTTAAAGACATAACCTGTGTAGAAATGCTTTTTATTGGAAAAAAAAAAAATCACTTGAACAAGTTATTGAAATATTTTCTACATTCTTTTAACTGGGAAATTATGACCAAATTTTGCCCGCTCACTGGTTTAATGGTATTAAGTTTTGATGCATATGAATGAACATATTTTCATTGGATTATAGTCATTTTCCATATTCTGTTTTGTTCATCCTTATAGAATATTATTGCAGATTTTTATTTTGCATTTTTAATTTATGGTAGAGAATGAATCTGATGCTGAAATTCAGCAGCCAGAGCTGCTTGCCCTTCAAGCTGAAGAAGCTGGGCTTGCAATATCTGCAGCATCCCGGTTGCTGACAAAACTTCTTGATTTGGAGCAATTTCGCCGGACTATAAATTCCACACATTTCACTTCAGTCCTCCGTAAAGTCTTAAAATCAAATATCCCTCTTGATTACAAGGATTGGGTGGCAGCTTGCCTAGTTAAACTTGCCTCTTTGTATGGTTCTAGCCAAGGATTTGAGAATCCAATCAACATGGAAGTAACACTTTATGAAACAATCCCAAGATTAACAGAACAGATCAGGTCATCGTCCTCTGTAGAGGTGCAGGAAGCTGCAGTTATGGAACTCAACAGAATAATCTCCGAGGGAGTGGTAGATGCTACCCGAGCTGTCGCTTCCCAGGGAGCTATATATCCGCTGATAGGACTAATAGAAGGAGGAAGTGAGAGGGCTGTCGAAGCAGCCTTGTCCATTCTATACAATCTAAGCATGGATGAGGAAAACCATTTGGCAATTTTAGCTGCTGGAGCAGTGCCAGCCTTGACAAGAATCATCAGGTTGCAAAGACCACAGTGGAAACGGGCATTGCACTTGCTGAGGGCTTTACCTACATGATCAGGCTTGGTACAATGCAGATATGTGTATTTTCCTGAATATTGGTCGATATTGGTCCCTTTTTGTGGAATCTTTTTACGAGTTAATGCATACACAGAGTTAGAGTTTCTACACTGTTTTCAGTCAGGTGAAAGTTCTTTGTTACCAGGTTGAAGTTAGTGTAATTTCAGGTCCTGAAAATGGAAAATGCCTTCTGGGTTTTCCATATTGTCATTACTCCAATGGGAAAGAGAGTTGACTATTCCTTTTGTTCGTGGCTTATGGCCAGCAAGTTCTATGGTAGAAACCGGAAAGCCTTTAAAGGAAGGTGTAGCCAGAAGGTGCAGTGTGTTGCTTCCCTTACACCAATACTAACTTTAAGTGCCTCATAGAAGCAAGATTTGATTGCTTTTAAGAAGGTGACAGCCTGTTTGTGATTTGTTCATGGTTTCCTGGAGATAACTGTTGAATTTGGAAGTCCTTAATAAAGTAATATTTAAATTTCCACCCATGCAGTGCAATTCTATTTGGGGGAACACAGAAGTGATGGACTTTAGTAGACATAAATAGTTTTTATATTACATAAAATATATTTTATCCTATACTGATTTTTTGCATATAGTATAAAATATTTTGTATATAGTATAAGAATATTTTGTGTCCACTTGAGTCCATTATTATTGTTGCATAAAATTGCCGGGGGGGGGTGCTTAAGGGGCTTGTGCTGGTGCTTGTCCTGGTGTGACAACAGGTCACGAGAATACTTGGGTGGAAGTGGATTATCAGGTCGTGGGGGAGTTTTTTATTGGAGTGGCTCCTGTTCTACACCCCAATGCAAATTTAGTTCAGCAGTGGTGCGACTTGCTTAGCCGGGATTGGACTGCCGATGTTTCCCATATGTATGGAGGGGGAAACTGGGTAGCGGATGGCTTAGCCAAATTTGCCTTCTCCCCGAAGTGGGGTTTGCATATTTTCTAGCAGCCTCCAGCTCTCCAGCTCTAGTGGTCCATCTTTTGACACAGGATTAGGTAGGGTTGCAATGGCCCCGGGTGCTGGCTGTGTAGTTCTCTGTTTTTCTTCGGGGTCTAGTGTTCTCCATCTGACCCCCAAAAAAAAAAAAATAATAATAATAATAAATTAATTAACTAATAAATAAGAAAAGAAAAAATAGAAATATAACAAACAAAAAGCATACCATCACCAAGCTTTAGCACTAAATCTGGCATTATTCCATCTAATTTAATTCTTACAACGATTCAAATGAAGAGCTTATCGAACAAGTTTTCAATTCTGGGGTGCAAATGAATAATCTCTCCAAGTGTAGGGTGCTTAATACGATTTTTTTCTACACGTAGTAAAATATAAACTAACCCGGATAATTCACTTAATCCCAAAACTCAACTCAATTCGCTTGATTTATGACCTGAATGCTTCTGAATCAAAATAATTTAAAATTTATATAACTTAAAATTTAAATAATTTAAATATATAAAAACTCAATATTAAATAATTAAAATTTAAAAATTTAAAACTTAAATGAATTGGAAATTCTATATATTTTATACTTAATTAACTCGAACCTATTTATCCTGTGATTAAAATAAATTAAAATTTTAAAATATACGATAAATTATAAAAATCTGAAAATTGAAATAAACAGCCAAATTAAACAAGAAAAAAAAAGGAACAGAAGAAAAAACGCTTTGTTTTGTTCAGTTCAGTGGAATACAGCAATCAGTGCGAACTTGAGTTCTTTGTCATCATCGTCGTCTCTCTCCAACGCCAAGAAACCCACAGAGAGAGAGAGAGAGAGAGAGAGAGAGAGAGGAGGCACAGTCAACTGGCCCAGATATCAAAGAGGCAGAGAGAAGAAGAAATGGGTACGCTGCAGACATGGAGAAGAGCCTATGCCGTCCTCAAAGACTCCACCCAAGTTGGTTTCTTTCTTTCTTTCTCTGTTTCTCACTCTTGTTTTTTTTTCTTTTTTTTTCTCCTTTGTAGATTTTCAGAATTGGGTTCTCTTTTGTCTTGGAGGAAATGCTTGAATGCTTTTTTAGAATGCTTAAGAATGATATTGAAGGGAATCCTTTGTGAAGGACAAGTAATTTGCTGAATTATTGTGATGGGAGTCTGATATAATATTGGGATTGAAGCAGAAAGAAGAACTCATTATTATGATGATATCTAGACATTGTCAAACCATTCAATTGATTGCTCCATGTTGGGACCTTCCTCAGTACACGAGCCTTCTACATTGTGGGGTCTGAAAAATGATCAGATGTACGCAGATTTATCCTTATTTTGTTGGATTGTTATCCTTTAAAATTTGTTTTTCCTTTTGAAATTTGACTTGTTAGCCTGTGCAGACAATTGGTAAGCTGAACATACTTTCTGCTTTGTGTTATCAGTTCTTGACAATTTAACCGTTATTCTAGCTATGGTGGATCGGTATTTTCTTTGTGGGTCATGCTCTTAGTTCTATAGTGAAAGTGAGAGGGTGTCATTTTGAGTTCTCATTTGCCAAATTGCTGAAAGAGTGAAGCTAGGACTTGAAAGTTCTAAGGAGAGCAGGTTTACATAGGGAAGAGAGACTAATGCCCTTTTTGTTGACCTTGCAGAAGCACAGTCAACATTTTGAAATCCCCTTCAGGAGACTTTACTCCTCTTCTCAGCCTAAAATTGAACGAATTACCAGAATTATCAATGACCATTCATTTCCCGATAAACCATTGCATCCCACTCTCTTACAACATCTTCGACCAACAGACATTTCTGCCAACTTTGTTGAGAATGTTCTTGGCTGTCTCTTTGCTGCCCACACCAATGGCATTAAAGCCTTGGAGTTCTTCAGATTTTGTCTCAGCTTTTCCCATTTCATTCCGAGTTCAGATGCCTTTGAAAAGACTCTTCACATCCTTGCACGAATGCGCTACTTTGAGAAAGCTTGGGAGTTAATGGAAGAAGTTGGGAAAGCACACCCTTCCTTGCTCACTCTTAAGTCAATGAGCATCATGCTATGCAGAATTGCAAAGTTCCAAACATATAAAGATACACTTGAAGCATTTGAGAGGATGAAGAAGGTGGCTTTTGTTGGAAGAGAATTTGGAACTGAAGAGTTCAATGTACTTCTTCGAGCATTATGCACTCAAAGGAAGATGAAAGAGGCACGGTCAGTGTTCCAAAAAATGTATGACCGGTTTCCCCCTAATACCAAGACCATGAATATCTTGCTCTCGGGGTTTAAGGAATCCAGTGATGTCACTGCCATGGAACTATTTTACCATGAGATGCTTCGAAGAGGCTTCAAGCCAACTAGTTTAACTTTTGGTATTCGAATTGATGCATATTGTAAGAGGGGTTACTTTGGCGATGCTTTGAGAATTTTTGAAGAAATGGAACTGGCCAATTGCTTGCCTACATTGGAAATAATCACTACTTTGATTCATGGAGCAGGGATTGCCCGAAACACACTTAAGGCCAGGCAGTTATTCGACGAAATTCCCAAGAGAAACTTGCAGCCAGACATTGGAGCATATAATGCTTTGATTAATACATTCATTAGATGTAGAGAAGTGACATCTGCTATGAGGTTAATGGATGAGATGGAAGAGAAGCAAATTGGGCATGATGATGTGACCTATCATGCAATGTTCTTAGGATTGAGGAAGTCAAGTGGCATTGAGGGTGTTGGTGAGCTTTACAACAGGATGATTAAGATAAATTTTGTTCCCAAAATGCGTACTGTAGTTATGTTGATGAAATTTTTCTGTGTTAATAGCCAGCTTGATCTGGGTTTGAATTTGTGGAAATACTTGCTGGAGAAGGGGCATTGCCCTCATGGTCATGCACTGGATATTTTGGTAACGGGATTATGTTCTCGAGGGAGGTTGGAAGAAGCCTTTGAATGCTGCAAACAATTTTTGGAAAGAGGGATGCGTATAAGTGCAACAGTATATCATATGTTGGCAAGGATTTTAGTGCAATCTGACAAGCCAGAAAAGTTGAAGGAGCTGAATCATATGATAAAGAAATTACAATCTGTTTTGCCCCCATCAAGAGGGCATGCTGTTGGTAAATCTTCATCCGTTGCTATAGAAAAATCTTTTCTTGCATAGTTTTTCTCAGTTGTGTTTTTTTATCTCAACTTCTGAGCCATTGGTGAACACTTTTCTCTGTGCTTTTTTTAATTTTTAAACTTGTGTCAAGTTAAATTGTCCAAGATAACTATATAAACACTAACACACACATGATGAATCTTTGAAAAGACCAATGAATGGTCTTTGGGGAATAAAATTAGACTAGTATATGGTGAGCCAAACCTGCTATCTAAATTGTAAAAGTATTGGCACCTTGTTAATATTGTTTTTTCCATTTTCTTGGCATTGAGTATTTTTCTCCAATGTCCTACTCTTTCAACTACCATTTGCATTCATGGCGGTGTCATTGAAGTAGATTTTATCAGTCTGTTTAAATGATAGCTGCAATGAGGAAGTAATCTTCTTCCAATTTGATGAGTCTGTTACCTTTTGAACTTGAAAAGATATTTTAGGCTCGTACACATCTGCCAATTGATCCAGTCTATAATTGATTTATATATTTTTTTTCTCACATCAAATTATCACCTAATTACATTCATAAGGAATGAGAATCTGATTGTAGAGGGAACTATACAATGTAGCATTCTTGATCAGTTGCCAACTTGGGATTTTTAGTTAAAAGTTCAGTTGTCTAGCATCAGAAAATGAAGCACGTCCAGGCAACACACCAGAAAGATTGGGGACCAATATGGTGCCATATAACATGGTTCAGTATATTAACATTGCAACTGGAGAACTCACAAAGCTCGGTCAGTGTTTCTCATCTCAGAGACAACATCTGCAAGCTAGCACTACAAATTTAGACTGTAACGAGCCACTACACTTAACCATGCTCAGCATTGTCAACTCTGCTGCTAGTAACACGCTAGTTCCATCATATGCCGGTCAAGATTCATACTCCACCATTTGTATGGCAAACCCCAGATCAGAAACCACATTTCTCAAAAGTCGTCACCACCCCACCAGTCATCAGTGAATGGCAGACAACTAATGGCCAGCACTATGATCACCACACTGACAATAGTTGTCAATCCATTATGCTTCTCGAAATTCAGCAATCCTTTCAGAAATAAGCATCAAGGGATGAGATAACTAGAGAATACAAGTCGGGAATCAAGGCCAAGTTTCCAAGGCTTCTGTTTTTAATGAAGTTAATGTAAGAACATGCAACCGAACCGAAACAAATTGCTTAAGATGTATGATTTGGCTTCAATAACACAAAGCTTGATTCCTGTCTTTTAAGTCATTAATGTTAATTAGCCCTCCTGTTTCGGAATGCCAATCGGTATTATAAACTGATATTTTTTCTTCTCTTTACTTCGTTCAATGCTGCATTACAGAAAATTTTAGCTCCATAAGTTGAGACTTTCCTATCACATTTTAACTCACTACTACCCTCAAATGTGTTTTTGAAGTTGTTGGTGATACTTTACAATTTACATTTGTATAGCCAGTTACTCCCACACGAGTATGAAAGGGGGAAAACAGCAGTACTCCTCTGGCCAATTATGTCATGTCAGTTGGTCAGATTCCTCAAAAGTCAACATTTCTTTCTCTTGGTGGTTGGATTTCCATACAATAACCAAATGGTCTAGCTTTCCCTCCCAAAAAAGAGAAAAAAAAAAAAAAAAAAGGGATTGCCACCTCCCTGCTCCCTATTTAAAATAGGTATGTAAGAATATAACCGAAAATCTATGGATCCATTATTACAGGCTTGACTTGAGGAGTAAGGTAGACTTAGCCACTGTTGTGGCCCATCTTGCTTTAATAATGGAATCATGTTCCTGCAACAAACTTTTGCTTTTGGATATAAAAAAATTAAAAAAAAAAAAAAAAGCTGCTTTTGCTTGTTACAAGAGAAAGCAATATCTCTTGGGAATTAGTCCATTTCATTCTTTCTCTCTTCCTACAAAAGTGTTTATTGATCCGAGAGTTTCTCACATTAGATATGTGGATTACGGTTAGAAGTCAGACCTGTAAATATGATTTCCAATGTACCAAGGAAAAAACAAAAAGTATTTCTAACCGTATAAGGGGGGGAGCTTGCTTGAGTTGCCTCTATTCCTCCGGTACCTTTTCTGTGTGTAAAAAAAATTATTTTCCTAGGATGTCCAAACCAATGGCATTCTCCAACCAAAGGCGTCCTGGGATATTCTCTATAGCTTCCTTAAGAGCCTCAATTTCTCTTGGAATTAGTGTTCTATCTTTTCTAATTAGTGTTCTAATTTTATCAAAGAAAGAAAAAAAATGCATTCAATAAAATTTTTACATCTTTAAGAATCTGTCAATATTAAAAACAATACGATGATTTGAGAAATTTCATTAATTAAAAATAAGTACTCAACTTATTATTTGTATTTTAAATGTATCTTGCCCCAATTTTTGTATGTACTGTAATCACCGCTTATCTTCTTGTTTATTTTTACATCTGTTAAGATACTAGGAAGTCAGTCGTATAGAATTGGAATCATTAATTGATCAGTTATAAGAAGTAAGATTTTCTTAAAAGGAGGAATTACATTATTGTTTTTAAAAGAATGGACATTTATTTATTTATTTGAAATAAAGATTAAAATGAGAATCAGAATGATTAATTTTAATTTTAATTTTTATTTTAATTATTTACTAAGCAAATAATCTTTAAATTTATTATTTGATATAAAAAAATAAAATTAGTAGTTTTACATATATCATTTCTTCTTTTTTTTAACTTTTTACTTATTTTTAGATAAAAATTTTTTGATTTTCTTTTTTTTTTCCCATTGTCTCCTCTCAATAGAAAAAATGAAAAATTTTACTCTCTCTCAATTTTTTTTCTCTCATTTTTCTCTACCCTTACTTTTTTTTTTTTTTTAATCCAAGTCCACCCTTAAAGTGCTTGCAGTGATTTCAATCCGTATGGCCCTATACATTGCAAGATCCATCAAGGCTCAACTCGGAGCTGATCCTGATTTCATGAGGTCTGATTCTAAAAGAGGAAATCTGATTTTAGTTCGGAAAAGAGATCAATTGGAAACAGACTGCCATTCAAAACCAATCAATTAAAATTATGATACTATGTATGTATAATGCAATAATAAAATTTACAAATACAATAACAACTAAGCTGGTCTTTTTTAAGAAAAAAAAAATGTAGGAATGACACTCTTTAATTTCCCAAAAAAAAAAAACCATCATATTATACGATAAATTCAATTACAAATCAAATAAAAAAAATTCTGTCATTCTTATAATTATATATATTTCCAAAAGAAAGAATATTTCCCAGTTTATTCTTTATTATACAATAGAATTTCCAAAAGAATATTTCCCAGTTTATACTTTATTATACAATAAAATTCCCAATAACAATAAAAATAAAAATAAATAATTGAAAAACCAAATAAAATAATAAATATAATAAGTACAATTTTTTGTTAATAAAAAAAAAAAAAAAACTGAAGAAGTAAAGAACGCATCCTTTCACTGCGGACTCGTCTTGTGCTTTGTCGTTACAGTCTCTCTCCTCCAAGAAACAGAGAGAGAAAGAAAGAATAACTTCTTGAGAGAGAGAAAGAACTGAGTCAATCACCGCCGCCAACCCCAATTATCAAAAATTAAATCTAATGCCAGAAGAAGAAACCCAGGGATTCATATAGAGAGAGAAGGCGATCTGGGTTGGTTTAATTGAGAGGGAAAAAAAAAGAAAAAAATAATAAAAATAAATTGAAAAAAACAGGAAAAAGAAAAGGGTGGGGGGGGAAAAGAAATGGGTACGCTGCAGACATGGAGAAGAGCCTATGGCGCCATCAAAGACTCCACCAAAGTCGGACTCGCCCATGTCAACAGCGATTACGCCGTCTGTACTATTTTCCTTTTCTTTCTCTCTGTTTTTTCTTTTAATTTCTTTTTTCATTTCAAAATTCTGCTGTTTATCTTTCGTTTTTTTTTTTTTTGGCTTTCTATTAATAGGAATTGGATGTGGCCATAGTCAAAGCAACCAACCACGTCGAGTGCCCTCCCAAGGAGAGACATCTCCGAAGTTTGTTTGTTTCTTTTTTTGTTTTTTTCTTTTCTTTCTTTAAATTAAAAAGATTGGTGTTTTTTTTTTCTGTTTTTTTTACTTGGCAGATGATTTTAGAGAAATTTTTCCTTGGATTGCAGAAATCTTGCTTGCAACTTCAGCGATTCGGCCTCGTGCCGATGTTGCTTACTGCATTATCGCGCTTTCTCGCAGATTGGCCAAGACCCATAATTGGACGGTAATAATGGATTTTTTTTTGGGTCAATTTCTGTTTTTGGGGTTGATTTTTCCTTTTTTCTTTTTTTTCAACTTTTTGAATCTGTTCTTGGATTGGTTCTGTGATTGTTTTGGTTAGATGTGCATTGGGTCTTAATCAGTTAAGCATTTTAGTGACTTTGTGGATCTGATGTTTCAAGTGGATACTGGTATGGTACTTTACTTTGCAGTGTGTTTCTTGCCGATGGCATTGATAAATTTGATTGGCTGGCGGATGCTTTGCTAGTGGGGGCAGTGTTTTACAAACTGTTGGAACTATGAATGTAATCAGATTGTGCATACTTGCCAAAGTGAAGTCTTGATTGTGTTATCTTTTGATGTCTTCATAATCGGTGTTTCTTTGGACCGGCATGGTAATTTGTCATGCAATTATGTTTCCACCAATTGTGTGATAATTGAGGTCCAATGCTCTCTCTTTACATGTTGAAAAGTTAGCATGGACATGGTGGGGCTCATGATCCATAGAGAATTGATAGAATTGGTTTTTTTTAGCAATATTTGTCTCGTCATGATTCTTGTCTTTTTTTGTGGATGTTGGGGCTCTGTTGCTCCAACCTATCAAATTAATCGTTGATCAACAGCATGAATACAAAACTTCCATTTTGTTTATTTTGTCCAAACTAAGCATTTTGAGGATTCTAGAACTTATGAATTTCATGTACTAGACTGATTTGCAGATTGTTGTTGTTCATGTTTTGCATTCTGGTGAATATCTTTGCGATGTGTGGGCTAAATGATATAGTTGTCTGAATTTGATATTCCGAAGTTTTGCTTGTTGAGAATTCTCATGCACTAGACAGAACCATTTGTTGGTCTGGGACATAAAAGGGAAATAAGGTCATTAGATTGCTGTTTTCTTTTGTTTATGTGAAAAAAAGAGTCTTTAGTTTGGTGTTCTTTTTTTGAATTTGAAGGATTGTGCCTATGTTAATGTTGCTTTTCCTTTAACAGGTGGCACTGAAAACATTGATTGTTATTCATAGATTACTGAGAGAGGGTGATCCTACTTTCAGAGAAGAACTAGTAAATTTCTCACAGAGAGGCCGCATACTCCAACTTTCTAGTTTCAAGGACGATTCAAGTCCTATTGGTAACTATACTTTCTCTTTCGTGCACTCCATCAAATGGCCTTAATTCCTCAGAAAAATTCTGGCATTTTTATTTTATTATTTTTTTGTCTTTTTTTCAACAATTGTATTTCTCTTTTCTTTAGCTTGGGATTGCTCTGCCTGGGTACGAACTTATGCACTGTTTTTGGAGGAAAGGCTTGAATGCTTTAGGGTACTTAAGTATGACATTGAAGCAGAACGACTTCCTAAACCTGGTCAAGGGCAGGATAAGGTAATTTTCTTAACTAGTGGTCATATTCTTATCTAGTAGTTAGATTTGAACAGAAAGAAATAGAATACACGTAAACGATGCATTATAATTTCTAGGCATTTTTAACAATGCAATTGATTACTCTACCCATAATTTGTTATTTTTTCTTTGTCTTTTGTTCTTAAATTTGTTCTTTGTTTATGCAATGGACTTATCAGCATGTGCAATAATTGCTAAGCAGAACTATTGTTGTCCTTATTTTTTTTTAGGAGAAAATGTTATGCTGCTTTGTTGCAAGTTGATAATTTGGCAGCAATTTTGCCCACCATGAATCACAGTCCCCACTAGATTGTTGTCTCTCTTTTTTTCTGGTGTGTGTGTGTGGAGAAAATAATATGCTGCTTTGTTATATGTTTCTTTGTTTTATGGTAACAAAATCAGAAGTTCTCAATTGGAAGTTTTGGGGCAAGTTTTGGTTGTCAGAATTAAGATCTTTGGATTAAGTTGGAGATATTTAACTACTTATTCTTTTGATTGGTTGGTGGTAAAGTCCACGCCTTCTGTTTAGTAGTCATTTCATATGATGTGGGACAGAAAATCAATCACAAGATTCATTCCTTGACCTATGAGGGTAATGGATGGGCCTTGTAAAGGTTCTTGTTGGCTTGGTCTTTGTGTCTTGGTTTCTAGTCTAATGCTTAACTAATTTCAAGAGTTTTGTGTTTTTTTTTCATCTGTAGAACTTGCATTTTATTATGACTGGATGAATATGCATAGAATCCTCTAAATTATACTTGTGCTTCTGAATGATTAAACGCGGGGAGCATGCTATTGTTTTTTCCATTTGCTGTCTTTTGCTTGCTCAGAAGGATTTTTTGCTCCCATCATTCCTTGAACCATCTCAGAATTATTCCAATCAGACATGAGCTTATAAAGTCGATATTGAATTTTTGTTGATTAGGTTATTTGCTGCATGATTGTATTTGGGCTCAACTGACATTAATTGACTCTGGATTTAATAAATGTGATCACTCTTTGTTATCTTTAAGCAGGGTTACAGCAGAACCAGGGAATTGGATGGTGAAGAACTGTTGGAACAGCTCCCTGCACTGCAGCAGCTGCTGTATCGTCTTGTTGGTTGTCAGGTATATCTGATGTGAAAATTATGAAATTCTTCCTCTCATTGAGTCTCTTTTGTATTGGAACTCTATTGACATGTGAAAAATTAAATTGACCTTGCTTCCCTTTACAGCCAGAAGGCGCAGCAGTTGGTAATTATGTTATACAATATGCTTTGGCTTTGGTATGGCCTCTCTCTCTCTCTCTCTCTCTGTGCACTGCTTTTTCTAGAAATCCACCATTACGTCTTCCTTAATCTCCTTGTTTCCTGCTTTCTAGTCTCTACAATCTGCAACTGCTACAGTTGGACTATTGATTTGGATTTGATCTTTCACACTTAATGGGGCCAGTCCATTTCTACCTTCCTAGAAACTTGTTCAAGCCATTTCCCAGTGGGCAATAAATAAATTGATAACCATGGGTTGATAAATTTTTGCTAGATGTGATCATTTTTTTCCTTTTTCTTGGTGGTCTTGGTTGGGGACTGGTTTTCTTGAATAGGTAGGTGGCATATCAAACTTGGGAAAACATGAGTGGAGATTGAGTCTATGCTTTCTGGGATGCCTTCAAAATATCCATTGTTGACTTAAATGTTATGTGATATTTCAGGTATTAAAGGAGAGTTTTAAAATATATTGTGCTATTAATGATGGAATAATCAATCTTGTGGATAAGGTAATTTCTGTTTTTGCTTGTCTATCCCAGTTAGCATTCTGCTATTAATGTTTTACCTTGTTTACTGCTAAACTTTTAATTGCTTACAGTTTTTTGAGATGCCAAGGCATGAAGCTTTCAAAGCCCTTGACATCTATAAACGAGCTGGCCAGCAGGTCAACGCTTCTTCTTATTTGCTGATTATCACCATTTGTCGTGGCCCATATTGTATTTTGAGTTGTCGTGGGCAGGTTTTTCTTAATTATGTGCTGAAGGAATTTATTTGCCTTTTTGTACAGGCTGGTAACCTTTCTGATTTTTATGAAATTTGCAAAGGATTGGAACTTGCAAGGAACTTTCAGTTTCCCATCCTGAGAGAGGTATCTGATGCTAAGACATGGATTTAGTGTTTCTGTGGTTTTTTGGTTTTTCTCATTCTTGCCATCAAGTTTATGGCTTTACTCTATTCTCCATATGCAGCCTCCGCAATCCTTTCTTACTACAATGGAAGAGTATATAAGAGAGGCACCTCGAGTTGTAACTGTTCCAAGTGAACCATTGGTCAGTAAAATTGCTTTTCTTTTTAAGACACACTTGATTATAAGCCTTTTGATTTTTTTTTTTTTTTCGATATCTATGTGATTATAAAATATTGCTTTATATTTTTGTCACTATGAACAAATGTTAATATACTAGGATCTTCAATAAATAAAGCTGCAACTATTCTTTTTTCTCCTACTTTCTTTTGACGAACAAGTGGAGTGATTGGTGAACTTTGGTGGGTTTTGGAATCAACGTACCCTGTCTGGTAACCATGCAAGTGCCTCAGTAATGGAATGATATGAGGGCACATTTGAACATTGCCAAATAATTCTTTTTTTTGAATAACTGTCAGGCCAGATACACAAGCATGCACAAAAAGAACAACATAGAAGTGGTCAAATTCATAATTTAAGTGAACATCAACCAGGTTTGTCACTTGGTTGAAGTAGACAGAAGAGTAAAGAAAAAGGTGACATGACTTATTCTGATAAGCAAGAATGTATATGTGGTACTATCTATATAGGTTTTGCTCTGTTTCTGTTCCCATGTGCAATTTGTTCTTAACAGTTTATTTCTTCACGAGGAAATATCATTTTGCAGCATACAAAGATTTATAGGACTAACAGTAGGTTCATTGAAACAGCTTCAACTGACATACAGACCAGAAGAAGGTCCTTCTGAAGACACTGAATTAGCCAGAGATGAACCTGAGCCAGTACCTTCAGATGAGATAGCTGTTACCAATGTTGAGATTACCCCTCCTATTCCTATTCCCACTCCTCAAAACAACTCAGACACAGGGGATTTATTGGTAATTGCCTTGCTATAGTTTTGTTACATTGGTGGTTAAAACATTTTCCAAGTATTTATTCTATTTCCTCACAATTTTCATCTCTTTGTTCCTCTTTTCTCCCTTTTCAATTGTTTCAGGGTTTGAACTACTCAACCACTGATGCATCTGTCATTGAGGAAAGAAATGCCTTGGCTTTGGCTATAGTTCCATCTGAACTGGGTAACTTTTCGTCCCTTTTCTAAGAACTTTTCTAATCTCTAATTTTCCTCCTTCCATTCCAGTTGTCTATTATTTAACACAGTTATTCAATTCTTATTTTTTAGATGCCAATGCTGCACCAACATTCAATGCTGCTGCTGGTCAAGCAAAAGATTTTGATCCTACTGGATGGGAACTTGCCCTTGTCACCACTCCGAGCAGCAACATTTCTTCAGTTAATGAGAGGCAATTGGTATGCTCATTATCATTTTGTTATGAATATTCTTTCAGGGGCCATAGTGAGGAATTGATCGAGCAGTGCTGACATAGAAACAAGAACTAAGTTTTGATGGAATAATAACAGTAGATGTTTTATACACCAATAGCAAAAACTAAGATATAATTTTCTTCAGTTTGATCTGTTTTGGACATCTATCTTGTTTTTTGTTGGATATGAACTTTTCCATTTATTGGAATGGGTTTAATCATCCTAAATCAATTAGCATTTCTGCAATTTGTGGAGCATTTTTGTTTGTATCCTCATGGAATTATACTTTTGGCTGCCAATACTTGGGAACATATTTATTGATACTTTGTTCAGTTTTCATTCATCTCTATGTATCAAATGTTTGTTTTTACTTAGAAAAAGGCAGGACAGAAGTCCTTGCATAATACTTAAATGGCTTCATGACACATCATTCTGATCGTCGTGAATCTCAGGCTGGTGGACTGGATACTCTCACACTGAACAGTTTATATGATGAAGGAGCATACAGAGCTGCGCAGCGGCCTGTATATGGAGCACCAGCCCCAAATCCCTTTGAGGTACAGGATCCATACGCTATGTCAAACAGCATTGCCCCTCCTACTGCAGTTCAAATGGGAGCAATGTCTCAACAGCCACTGAATCCCTTTGGCCAGTACCAACCTATGTACCCGCTGCCACAGCATCAGCAACACGTGACAATGGCCCCTACAAATCCGTTTGGTGATGCGTTTGGGGCATTTCCAGCAAATCCTGGTACCCATCAACAAAACAACAATCCATTTGGAAGCACTGGTCTATTGTAATCTCATGTTCGGGCTTTTGGGAAGTGTCGTCTAGTCAATGCAGATTTTTCATGTACTTGAAATGGGTCTAGCAGTGTGAGGAGCTAGCTAGCTTTAGACCCACCAAAGATCGACGTTTGCAACAGTGAGTCGCGTTTTCATGGATTGCAGAAAGTAGAGAATGGATAGTGTATCATATTACAATCAGACCACACAGGGGTCAGATTAAATATAGGAAATCTTTTGAACTCCTATGTCTTTTTGTATGTTGTGTGCCATTTAACAATTCTGCTGGCTTGAGTACAAAAGAAGCAAGTCTTTTTATATTTTTTGGTTCCCCTAGTTAGCTTTGATCTCATTTTTCTTATTTGGTGTCACAATTTTACGATGAACTTGATCCATAATAGTAAGGTCCCAATGGTTTGGTTGGTTTCTGTATTGGTAGAGTTCTGTGCCACTTGGAAAATGCCTTATGGGGAAGAAAGTGTTATGGTATTTGAGTAAAGTGGGAAAGAAGTAGAACTGAGCACACATCCTTTTTTCACTCTTGGTATGAAGAACATTAGGAATATATAGTAACATACATGTGCATTTGTATCAATATGAAAAAGTGAGATTGATTTTGTGCAAAATTTTGCACATCAAACAGGTTTGCACCTAGATGCAACCACGATTTCCGTTTGAACTGGAATCAAATTGAATTCGATTTGAAACTGAATTGAATTGAAATGGTCCAAGGTATCCTGAACCGTAGAGCCACTGGTTAATCAACGATTCCTAACTGGAGGGCTCAATCAGATCGGGTCACTTCTGAAAAAGACAAAAAAAAACTACAAAACTAAATAATTTTTAAGTCATAAAGGTCATTGATCATTGATATTAAATTTCAATAAATTAGTTTTGTTAAATTATAAAGATTTAATCACTGAATAAGTAAACATCAATCATCTAAATAAAGTTATTATTAAATTCTTTATTTATAATTATTATATAATAAATTTATACTATATCATTGATATTTTTTTAATTATAAATTTAAACTTATCAATACAAACAAATATATAATTAGTAATTATATCTAACTATGGAAAAAAGTTAATTACAAGTTATTAATTAATCAATCAATTAATAAAATTTTTATTATTTATATTTATCTTCAACTAAGTTCAAGTCTTTTATTTAATTAAAATTTTTCTTTAAATTCAATGATATTTTTGACTTTTTTTAAATAAAGGGTTGAACTGATAGTTGAATTAGAACAAAAACAAACTGATTGGTTCATCAAATTATTAAAAATCAATGATTTAGAACCGAAATCGACTCGAAATTGAATCACCCGTAAGAACTACTTGCAACTAGTAAACGCATTGTTTGGGAGTATCATTAGTCAGTGAAGTGGCGAGTAGGTATAAATGGCAACACTGCTGGCCTTCAAGTTTACAGCAAGTTCCTACCCAAGTTCATTTGTTGCTGCACTCAGGCATGCCTTGTCGTTGTCGTTTTAGTTATATTCTGGGTGTGCAATGTTAATTATCTCTGTAATCTACAAAGGCTAGCACATAGGATGGAATCATAACAAGTGCATCCGATGCTTGAAATGTTCCAAAAGTCCAGAAGTACGTGGCTCATTATGTTCTTTTTTTTTTCTTTTTTTTTTTTCTTGTGGGTTTGAATGTACTAAACTTCTATGTGCATAAGCCTTCTGGGTTGTGCCGGGTAGCATTTTCACTGATATTTAAGGAAAATTTTATTAAAAGGAAATGATGCTGAATAATTATTCTCATTTTATATACAAATTTCGTCAAAAATTGCTTGTCATCACTACGGCGCAAATATTTTCTGTAGCCATACCAACAATTATTATTTTGGTAATTTGAACCTTGGTTTCTCCATCAGGAAGAGAAACAAAAAAGAAAAAAAGAAAAAACTTAAACATTGGCTTTTGCCTGCCAACTACTGGAGTCGATTGTGACACAATTTGAAGAACATTTATTATTTTGGTAATTTGAGCTTTGGCTTTTCTTGCTGCCCAATATGATATGTCAAATCAATACCCCAAAAAAAAAAAAGAAAAAAACTATATGTACTTTGTCACAACACAAACGAAAGGGCTACCCCATCACTGGAATTTTTATTTTTAATTTTTTTTCTTATAATAAATTTATTGCATCATAAACTTGATAATTCAAATTAGTGCTATGATTTTTCTTATAAATTCCTATCTATTTCATATAGTCATCTAAATATGATACCACCTTCAATTTGGTAGTTAAAAAAATCAACTATTTGGATGATGAAAGAGAAAACTTTCAACCATTTGGTTGTTCTTAAGGTTGTTTATGTATTTTTTAAAAAAAAAATGTTATGAGAAGAAAAAAAAACATAAAATTAAAAATACAAATTTATAAATATATAATAATAAACATTAATTATAATTTTTTAAAATTTTGATATATAATAATTAATAATTATAATTAAATAATAAAAATGTATGTTAATTTATTATATCTAAAATTAACTCTTTTATATTCCTCAGGTACATATTGTATAAGTTATTAAGCGAATGAGAAGAAAGTGTGGGGATGATCTTAATATTAGCATGTTAGGAACATAGTAGCAGGTGGCTAAAATAAATAGCATGTCAATCAAACTCTAATAAATTCCTAATTCTTTCAAATTCTCACAAAATATAGACTTGAATTCTCATTTTAATATCATACCAAAAATTGTCATCCTAATTTAAAAGTTTAAGCCCCTGTGCAATTAGTCTTTTATATTATGCCGTTGTACTTTGAGATTTAGAGGGGAGGGGTAGATTTTTCTTTTTCTTTTTTCTTTTTTTTTTTAATTATTGAGGGGTAGATTTTTTAAAGCCATAGGGGAGGCTCATAAAGCAAAAGTAGAGAAAGGGGGAAGAAAAAAAAAAAACAAAATGAAATTACAGACAACAAAGAAAAAGAAAACCGTGGGATGTTCACTCTGTCCCACATCTTCCATTTTCTCTAGAATTAAAAACCTGCAAAATGCGAGTATTATTGTGTTTGAAAAAGTTATATAAACACAATAAATAAAACATATTTTAGAATTTAAATTATTTATTATATTGTCATAATTATCAGTGACATCTTTTTGATACAATGCTGTCTCCAGTAGCTTTGTCAGGTGGGGGCAGGCTGTGTATACTTGAGGAGCCTACATTTGATAGGGTGCTCTTTTTATAAATAATAATAAAAATTATAAATATATATTTAATAATTTTAATAATATAATATAAATTTATATTTAAAATACAACAAATTAAATTAATTGAATTTATATGACGTGGCTCTCATTCGCCTCTGCCAATTAAATGATGGTTTAGCGACCTCAATCTTGCTTCAGACTACTAACCACTGATCACTTAGGCATGTACTGATGCTAAACAAAGAAAAAGCCATGGCCAACCTTCGTTGTGATTTTTCATTGCATTTCTTAACCTGGGCTTTCCTAGTGGATCCCATTACCCATTTATTCACATCTTCACAGCTGTCACTCACTAATTAATCTCTTTTCTGATGTTGTTAAATAATCATCGGATCTTCATCAATTTTACAATATATATATATATTTACAAGGAAGAATCCATGTCCCTCATATGGCTAACCATGTGAGGGATTTCCTGTCTAATGGCCCAGTTAAGGATAACACGTTTTCAGGAGAAATTAATAGAAGAAAAAATAGTTTTTTTTTTTTTTGTGGGTAAATTTGTGGATGTCTAATGCATTGAAATATGCTAAATACAAGTACTGTATTTGCACAGATACCTTTTTTTTGTTTTTTTCTGTTCTTTTTTCTTTTTTTTCCCCCTACATCGTAAAAGAGCTTTTAGTTGTTTGTATTGAACATATGCACAGGGTTAGTCTCCATATTGTTACTTTACAGAAGCCACACATGGAGGAACTTTGGGAGTCGAATCTTATATATATATATATAACTAAAATTCTTATTCTAAACAGTTTGTCTGCTGAAGCAATCCCGCAATGGGTCATGTAGATTTGAACCGTTTAACTGTCACACATGCTTATCTAGCTGAAAGAGGGTATGATTTGATGCTTTGAGGCTGAGCCCTACACCTTGTTTGACATAATGCAGCACCTTTCGTATGGCCGATGGCTCCCTCCCCATTAAGGATTAATCCATAAATAAAACTCACACTCACCCAACCATACAACCACGTAAATCTACATCAACTAGGCAAGTAGATAATTCTCTCCAAATCTGTTAGTTTTTGCATGGCTTTGTTGTCTTATAGAGCGAATTACCAAGTGGGCTTACTCGAAAATTGACCTACAATACATTCTGCAATGGATAAAACTAGTTACATACGTGAACAAAATCAACATAAATAAAATTATATGGATATAATTAATTTGATACATCCACTTGAATATTTATATTACATTATCATTATCATTATTAATTATATATTTTAATATTTCGATAGTTACCAATAAAAATCAACCATTATTAGTGCAATGTTAAGTTATATTTGAAATATGAGAAATTAATCGCGTCTATATAATTAAACTCACTTGACATGATATCACTCTCAAATTTGTTGGATGAAGATCCAGATGAGGAACCCCTGCCCCGTATGCTTGATGCGACGAAATTGATGCTTAGAACACAAATTAAAGTGTTATCATTGGAAATGAGAATAGGGTCCCTTCGTGTACAATTATAATACAAATTAAGCGGAATAAGTACTTGGTCATTAGTCTTCATTGTATCTTCTCAGCCACGCCATGCCTGGGCCCTCGAGGGTCCCCCCCCCCCAAGTTGAATGGAGGCCAAGAAATGGTGGTCCAGCCGATTTTTTCTGCTTCTTTATTTTTAGTCTTTTTTCTTTTTTTTTTAGTGACGCTAAAATTATTTTTGTCAACTTGGCATAAAATGTTGGACGATGGAAAATAAATGGGGTCGTATGCCACATGGTTTGGAAATGGAAAGGTGCCCCCTCCTGAATTGTGGAACTATAAATAGAAGGATAGCTAGGCTACTTTAAATTTATAATGTAACTCTCATGGGAATTGAATTGCGATAATCTTTTTGGTCAAAAACTCAATGTTCAAAAGAAATAAAGGGGAAGACAGACTTGATCAAATCTTTAAAAAGATTTGAACTTTCATCAACAAGAAAAAAAGAACAAAAAAAAAAAAGAAGAAGAAGAAGAAGAAAGAAAAGGAAGAAAAACCAATCCATAGGTTGGATTTTGAATTTAAAATTTCATCAAGAAAGTTCAGTTATCTTTAAATTTGTCCGACATGCTTACAAAATTTGAAGAAAACTGAGGTACTTTTACACATTTCTAGGCTAACAGTTAAGAATCTCTACCTTTGAAAACAAATAAAGCATAAGTAAGGGATCAATATCATCTTTACCCTTCAATGATCAAAGAAATTGGCTTAGGATTGGGATCTGTAGAGGCTAAAGATGGCAGGGCCTTCACTAAAGCAAATTAGAATGATTTGGAGGGGCAAAGCTAGAACAAAAGTTAGATTCCCATCGAGAAGTGGGGCATCTACACACATATATGTATATTAAGATAGCTGCAACCTGGTCTAAAGCTCATGGGTCTCCAATTACTTGGGTATGTTTCTCACCTTCCGTGGTAATGAAGGACTTGTAGAACAAACCTATTAGGAAGTAATTCCTTGGGAATTTGCTATTCTTGTGAATGGTATGCCTTTGATCAGACTCCAAAAAGTAAATGTGAATTTAGTGGTCGAGTTAGGTGAGTATTTAATTTAATATTTCGAATTCCAACCCTAATCCCTAAGAACCAATAAAATTTAGTATAAATATACGAAAATTGGCATGTAATACCAGGAACAAAAAAAAAATATATATATATATATATAATGTATGGTTTTGGTAATTACATGGCATATATTTCTATACATGATAAAGCGATGGCTCGGGAGTTTAGGCATGATGATTATGAGAGAATGGAAAGTAAGCAATGGGGTCGGTGTGTGGCGGTGCGGACTTGGCCTAACCCTACTCCAATTGGACCGATGCTGAAAAAGCGGGATAAGCTCAAAAATAATACTCAATTTTTCTAATTTTTGCAATATAATTTTAATTTTTTTTATTCTTTTAATTGAATTTTGAATGTTATGAATTCTTATCAACGTAGTACTTTTAGAGACAAAAAAAAATTATTATATTTATCAATTATCATAAAAAAATAAATTTTTTATAATTTTTTTCAACCAAAAATATAACGAAAATAAGATAATTAAGATATTAAAAATGTATCCTAGTTTTATATGTTATCTTTGGTATATATTTTTATATGTTAATCAGTAAATATAATCCAATTGACTCATTTTTTGTCGGAAAAAGAAAATATATTTATAAGAATTTATAATATTTAGAACTAAATTAAAAAATAAAAAAAATTTGAAAGTATATTAAAAAAATAAAAAAAAACTAATTTTTAATTTATTTCCAGGAAAAGCATTAACATTAAAGCATTTCTAAATTCACAATCCTTCCTCATTTTGTCAAACAAGATGAGCTAACCAACCCTCCCCCTCCTTCTCCCCCAAAGAAAATAACAATCTCCAACACAAGAATCATTCAAGAGATTGCAAAAGACTCTTGGGATTGAATGCTGATTGAATGCTGGTCATATAAAGATGTCAATCGTACAAACCAAGCTTTTGTGCTGAATTGAAACACTACATCCACATTTCAAAGCAATGGAGAGGAAAATAAAGACTCTTGGGATTTTTATGTGTGAAAACAGAAAGTTGAGAAGTAGACTGGCACAATGAATTACTTGAGGGCATAATGGCACCCAATTGGGCCCCACAGTTTGCTTTGAGGGTGGTCCACCAACTCCTGGGAATGGTTGGTGGGGCCACTCCCATTCTGCTTGCTGGGTTACAAAAGTAGGAGAAAGGGAACTGGGGGCTAGGAAATGGGAATGGCCCCAAAGGGATCCCATTCAACCTGTTTATATGAACATTACTTGATTTTAAGCTAAATATGTTCAAAATAAGATTGCAGTACAAGCATTTCTAGATTGATCTGTTGGAAGCAGGATGTTGAAGGGGTTGTTGCTTAATCCTGTCAAAAGAGTATCATGCATCAAGGAGGAATAAAACATTCTTTAATTTTCTTTGACTCAATCACAATATATATATATATATATATATATATATATATATATATTTTTTTTTTTTTCTTTTTTTAAGTTCAAAAAAAATATTTTGTTCTGTGTACAACTTGACTCTTCCTTAGGCTGTCTTTCCTACTCATTCAAAGCGCCAAAATAAAGCCACTTCTACATGTACTGGTACTCTCTCTCCTCCTCTCTCTCTCTCTCTCTCTCTCTCTCTCTCTGTACGTAGAAAGAACAGAGCAACCATCCATGGCTGCCAACAAGTTTGCAACTATGGTACACAGAAACACCAACAAGATAACACTTATTTTAGTCTATGCAATTCTTGAATGGGTTTTGATCATTCTCCTTCTTCTAAATGCTCTTTTTTCTTACCTAATCGTCAAATTCGCCGACTACTTTGGCCTTAAAAGACCTTGTCTTTGGTGTTCTAGGCTAGATCATATCTTTGAGCCTCGAAACTTTCAAAATTCTTATAGATCCCTTGTGTGTGAAGCTCATGGCATAGAGATTTCCAAGTTGGGTTATTGCTCAAGTCATCAGGGATTAGCTGAATCACAGGATATGTGCAATGATTGCTCGTCCTTGTCAAGAAATGAATTTTCCAAGAAGCTTGCTTTCTTTCCATGGATGAAACAGCTTGAAGTGGTTCAAGACTTGGTTGGAGATGAGGAAAGTGAAAATTGTGAAGTGGCACTCAAGTGCTCTTGTTGTGGCGTCACCTTGGACTCAAAATTGGAGTTTCCTGATCATTATATGAATATGGTCAAGACTTTTTGGGAAGATTTGGATTGTGCCCAGAGAGAGAATTCAGCTTTGGAAACTCAAGCTGGTGGTCAAGTTGACGAAGATGTTTTATCTCATGCAAACAGGTCAAGTTTCATGAGTGATCTCTGCAAAAAGGAGCGGGGGATTTGTGAGAATAGGGAGGAGAAGGCAGAGGAGAATTCCTCATTCTCTGTTTGTGATTTTGATTGCAAGGAAAAGGTTGCCGATGAAGGTGAAAGAGAGGATGTGAATATTGAACAACGGGAAGAACCTGTCAAAAATGAAGACCTGAATGTGTCTATGGATGTTCCATCTCATAAACAGCCTGTTACATTCCAAGTTGGCTGCGTAGAAGTTATGCATAGTGAAATTCAGCCTCGACATCTTGAATTTTATATCGATCAAGATGATTGTCAATTGATTCCCATTGAATTTACGGGTTCTGGTGCTGCAGAGGAGAAAAGTGATAAGAAGGGGGATATTGGAACAGAGGAAAATCATGGTGATGGAGACTTTGTACTGGAGTTTGAGAGCCATGTCACAACACATTATGAATTGATTGTTGAGGGCAGCTGCAGCTTTGAAGAGAATGTGCCATTGCTCTTATCAGATGAAAATGAGGAGGTGCCTAAGATTGAGATGCATGAGCCCAAGGGAGTAGCTGAGACTGAGAATATTTCAAGAGTGCATGCAGAATGTGATTTGGTGAAGCAAGAACTGGAACAAGTTGACATTGCTGAAGGATTGCTTGCGGACTGCGATTTGGTGAAGGAGGAGCTTGAACAAGTTGATATTGCCGAAAGATTACAGGCACATTGTTATTTGGTGGAGGAAGTGGAACAAGTTGACAATGCTGAAGGATTGAATGCAGATTGTGAGTTGGTGAAGGAGGAGATTGAAGAAGTTGTTACTCCTGAAACAGCTCAAACCCCTACTTATAGCAGCAATGGTGTTCTTGAAGGTTCAGTGACAAAAGGGGAGAAAACTGAATCAGAAATCATTCGAGGTAATTGTCTTCATTTTTTCTTTTTTGTTTTTGGCACTACATAGGTACTTGTCTAAGTTAAATAAAATGAGTTTTCAATCTAAGCTTCCATCGTGAATTCAGGTCAAAATTCACGATATACTTGTTTGTATGTGTAGAGTCTGATGAAGTACTTCAAATGCAAGGCGATGAAACTGAAGCTGATGTTTCAATAGGGACCGAGATTCCTGATCAGGAACCAATTGATGATTTTCAAATTGAAGAAGTTCCTCCTCCTTATCCGCACACGGAAGGAGACCCTACCACCAGTAATGCCAACTACTGTACAAATGATGACCACGGTAAGACTTAATTTCTCATATGACCATTGTTCATAAATGCTATAACATATTGTTCCTGAAATGATAACTTGTGTGGGATATCCATTGCATTAGGGTATAAGAAAGCTGAAGATGATGTAGTTGAATTTAGGACTCTATCAGTGGGGACAAGTGAGCAAGTGATAAGCAATCATTTATCAGAGAGCAATGAGATTGAAGACGATAAAATTCCTGACACGCCAACGTCTATCGATAGTCTCCAGTACTTGCAAAAGAAATTTCTGTTACTCGATAGAAGAGAGGCTGACACAGAAGATTCTTTGGATGGAAGTGTCGTCGGTGACATAGAAGCAAGTGATGGAGTTTTGACTATTGAGAAGCTAAAATCAGCTCTCAGATCTGAGAGGAAGGCATTGAATGCTTTGTATGCAGAACTGGAAGAAGAGAGAAATGCTTCTGCAGTAGCAGCTAGCCAAACAATGGCAATGATAAATAGGCTTCAAGAAGAGAAGGCTGCAGTGCAGATGGAAGCTTTGCAGTATCAGAGAATGATGGAAGAGCAATCAGCATATGATCAGGAAGCTTTGCAGCTTTTAAATGAACTGTTGGTAAAGAGGGAGAAAGAGAACACAGAGCGAGAAAAAGAGCTGGAATTGTATCGAAAGAGGGTGGGGAATTACGAGGCAAAAGAGAAAATGCTGATGTTGAAGAGAAGAAAAGATAGTAGCAAAAGAAGTGGAAGTTCCTCTGTTTCTTGTAGCAATGCTGAGGACAGTGATGGACTATCTGTTGACTTGAATCATGAGGGGAAAGAAGATAGCTTTGACAACCATCAAGATAATGGCAACGAGAACACCCCTCCTGATGCAGTTCTATACTTGGAGGAGTCTTTAGCTAATTTTGAAGAGGAAAGGATATCGATTCTCGAGGAATTGAAGGTCTTGGAGGAGAAGCTTTTCACGATAAGTGATGAAGAAGAACAGTATTTTGAGGACATAAAACCAATCGAGCGTCTATACGAAGAAAATGGCAATGGCTACCATGAGAATCCATATCACAGCAGTGAGGCAGATGGAGTTGTAAATGGTAATTACAAGGAAACAAATGGAGCAAATCATCCGGAAAGAAAAATCATTGGCACAAAGGCAAAGAGACTTCTTCCACTTTTTGATGCAGCTGAGGCAGAAATTGAAGATCAGATGGTAAATGGGCATGCAGATGGGGTTGATTCTGTTGCCTGGTCAAAAATGGCCAACAAATTTAACATGGACAGCAAGAAGTCTTCAATCGAGGAGGAGGTTGATCATGTCTACGAAAGACTACAAGCACTTGAGGCAGATAGAGAGTTTCTTAAGCATTGCATCACATCCTCGAGAAAAGGAGATAAGGGGATAGAGCTTCTGCAAGAAATTTTACATAATCTTCGTGACCTCAGAAGTGTGGAATTTCATGCAAGGAATATGGGAGATGGTGTTCTATAATAGGTAAACAGCACCTTAAGTTTCAAGTCTTGAATTCCTCCCCGGTAATTCTACCGGCAGATCGAAACAACTTTTATTCATTCAGTTTGTGTTTAATGGCTGCAGGTTTTATCATGGAAACAACACGGACTTTCTTGTTCGAATCTTACAGTACAAGACCAATGCAATGCCAGTCTTCAGCAAAATGTGTGGTATGGGAAGTCAATTGGTGAAGAGTGGAGGCTCCTGCTACGGTTCATTTGATGGTCTAGGTGGACTGCAGGCCTCAAAGTCTGCCCATTTTCACTTTTACTGGTTTTAGTGTCCTGGTCAACCCAATTTTTTTGGTGGGCTTAGCTTAACATCACTCTTTCGAGGAAAAAGGAGGATGGTAAGTGCATTTGTGTGTAGGTGAGCCAAGTGAAGCCAAGCTGTCATTTGTTATTTTGTAAGAAAGGGCCTGATTTGCAGAGCTGGAGAAATCCAACAATGATTCCAGTGCGAGAGGTACATAGTACAGTTTATTATAGACAGTTAGGATAGGCAACTGTTTGTCTTGTCTTTTTTTTTTTTTTTTTTTCTTTTGGGAAGCAAAAGAAGGGGTAAGTAATCACTTCTTCTCCTTCTCGTCTCATCATCATTTCATCACATGGGGTTTGTTTAATTTTTGATGGGCTAGAGCTGAGTTACTTGTATACCACATGTATCCACTTGTAAAGTATGTGAAGTGAGTGTTTGTTTATTCTGCTTTTGGGGCTGCCTTTTGCTGTACATACTTTGCCATGAAGACTGACACAGATGGAATGTATAAGAAATGATTCAGAAAGAAATATAATAGATAAATTACAATAAAGGCCCAAGATTGTTTTCTCAATTGATGTTGCTTTAAGCATTAAACAAAAAAGCTTCATAGGTAAAAAACCAAGAGAAACTTAACTTGGATCAATTACTATTATTGTATTAAGCTGGCACAAATGATTTCTTGCAGAATCCTGTTATTGCATCAAATGTTGAGTAAGCTAAAGCAACCATAGTGGTCCTCCATATTACTAATGCAGCTGCAGGACTTGACTTTTATAGTAACTAAACTATCTCTAGCTGTCCTGAGTTGCTTTGGCTGTCAAATGTTATGTGGTAACCTTTCACAGATCTCACACCCTACGTTAATTTACCTTTTCAATATAAGAATAAAACACCTTAAGTACCTAGAAGACTGTATAGCCTTTTTTATGCTTGAAAGTGCTTGCGTGAGCTGTATCATTTGGTGGAAAGGAGTTTGATACTTCTAAGTTCTCACACAACAAGTTGGCTTTCTTCATAATCGCATCGAATTCGAAAGTAAAAGGAACACCGCCTATTTAAGGTCATTAGTTTGACATTCTTTTGCTTTTAAGTCATTTGTTTAACAGGAGAGCAATTTATTTTTACTTTGTACATTTCTCAAAAAGAAAAAAGCAAAAAAAGATGCCATACGAATGTAAGTTATTGCCACTGAAATTAGGTCGGCAGTCATTTGTAGAACTCTTAATTGAGATGATGTAAAAGAAATTTATCATATGAAGTAACGATGACTTCACATAATTTCCTTTATATTTAAGGTACAGAAAGCTAGATACCCAACTTGAATTTCAAACCATAACAAGTCATTTTCTTTCTTGTAAAGCAGGGCCTGGTACCATGCAAAGATTCAAAACTATGTTGAGTGTGTGGCCACACAAGGTCTTACTATCAAGCTCTCACTTCTAATGCTAATTTATTTTTACTAAGTGGAGCAGTAAGCCAGGAGAATGTCATATTGTCAGCACAATTGACTTGCTCTAGATAAGGTAATTCCTTTTACATCTCTTAACCCCAATAGGAATGTCTTATTTTTAACTAGACTAGAAAGTTAAATTAAGTTGAATGCGTATGAGCTGCATGTTATATTTTTTAGTTGCGACCCCTGAGAAACAACATGTTGATCTGAACCATTTACTACAATTTTTAGCCCCAGTTGGGCACCAACACCCTTAAATTGCGTAGCCTCAACCTGTAAATTATCGCATTCCACGTGCATTACCACCTCATTCTAGGCTATATGAAATTATGGATGCGGCCTTTTCATAAAGTCATATTTCTTCACTTTCTGCTAAAAAATTGCAGCTAGCCGGTCTAATCATTAACACTTTCGGCGAAGAAGTAAAAATTAAGGAATTTAGTCAATGCTAGGTGGCTATCATTATGCTCCTTTTGGAATTGCGATGCCTTTTTTTTCATTCTTTTTAAAGGCTAAAATTCATTTTATTCCTGGCATCCATAGAGCAATGTGGGAACCCTAAAACATTTTTACAAGATGGAAGTTAAAACCATGATAGCAGCTCCATAAACAACCAAGCATACCGGCAGCTCCTCCTAAAAACCGAAGGTTACAAAATAGTCCACCTTTTCCTATAACTCACCAGTTAATTACAGCTCCTATAAAAGGTGCAGCCATATTCCTGAAATATACTTGAAGAAATGACACCGTAGCTCTTAAATGTCGTGCATGGGATAAACGGGTAGATTCACAAAATGGGCCTTGGCGAGTCCAAACTAATGGGCTGGATCAAGCGCCTCCAAGACAATAAAAGAGCTTTGCAGGGTCAGATTCGGAGTTTGGCGTAGGTCCTCAGAAACTTAAATCAATCAACGGAGTAAAAGAGAGAAATAGAGAGAAAAAGCATTGAGAATACTTACTTTGGATCCTTGAAGGCCCTTTGTAGGCCTGTGGAGATTAACAAAAACAAAAATTTTATTGGGTTTTAATAAATGTAACAACAAATATGATATGATATGCAATATTAGATACTTAAGTGTTAATAAGTATTTGAACAATAAGTATTATAAAATAATAAACTAACAAGATGAAATTATGCCCAAAGCACGAGTTATAAGTAAATTATAAGTCATCTGAAAAACTCAAACCTGCTTAATTCACTAAATGAGTCTAAGAAGACTAATACTCCAATTCTAACATTGATTCTTCTTCAGAATTAGAAAGTTTGTAGGGAAAAATGTTCTAAAGTCATAAGAGAAAGATCCCTCAACGAATATCGATATGATTGATAAGGATTAGGCCCAATGATTTCTTAATTCCACCTTTTACGGGTCTATCACCTTCATGCCCATTGCAAACTCATTACTCCTGATTTGCTTAAAGGCCCAAGGTTTTAGTACAAAATTTATGGGTCTCAGTAGCTTATACTATTAACACTTACTTATTGTTTTAGCACTTTAATTGGCATCTCTTCCTTAGTATTATAAAACAATAAATTAACAAAATGAAATTAGGTACTAATTATCAATAAGTATTTTGTATTTCATTAATAAGATTTGATATATGATTTGGGCATACATCAGTTATGCAATATGGTGCCTTTTTATAGTGTAAGTTAGGGTTACGTCATTAATATGAGACACAATCATGATCTTATCTCTTTGGAAAGAATTAATCTTAATCGATGAAAAAATTGTAATTAAAGGAGATTGAGTAATTGATGGAGAGATTGTAACTAATAGAGATTGAGTAATTGATAGAAAAATTATAGTAAACAAAAATTGAGCACTTGGTAGAGAAATTATAGTTAAATTAAGACATATCATCGTTTCTTTTGACACCTCCTTGCGAGTTAATGTGATAAAATGCATAATAAGTTTGGACTGTAGAAGTTAAAAGCAAGTATGAAGAGCCTTTTGCTAAAGATATTAGAAAGTTGATCTATAGTCAAGATGCACTGAACATGTAGTTGATTTTTGACGATTTGCTCTCACATAAAATGGTAATTAATTTCCACGTATTTTGTTCGAGTATGAAAAATGAGATTCCCTATTAGATAGATGGTAGAGATGTTGTTACATAATAGAACTTAAGGGCCTTGTTATGAGACACTGAGATCGCCTAGGAGAGTCTTAATCCAAATGAGTTTAGTAGTTATGTCAGCTAAACTTTTGAATTTAGTCTCTATACTGAAATGGGTGACCATCTATTACTTATGGGAACTTTATGAGATTATAATGGAGCCAAGAAATATGCCAAAGCCATTAACTGATTATCTAATGTCATGGTCTTTAGTCTAACCTACATCTGAAAAAAAAAATAAAGACGAAAATTTTTGTTGCAGGTAAAAAGGATGTTATGGTGCTTCATGCTGTGAACAAAGCACAATATGCATTTGATAAATTATCAATTAACCTTTATGGGTATATGTATAAACTAACAGGCAATGTTGATAACAAAGGTAATGTTGGGCTGAGTGAGAAAGATATTGCAATGCTCTTACAATACTATGATAAAATGTCAGATTTGAGAACAACTCACCATAATGGATATATGAAATATTTAAGTTGATGACACAGGGTGTGGTGGCAAGCTTCATATCCTACATTTTTGCTCGTATAAGAAGATCCGGTACATATTTGTCTAGTGAAGAAGAATATCATTTGAAGTGCATTATAGTTCAATTCCAAGGAAATAATTGAATTCACCCAAGTCTTTGATAGTAAATTCCTTTTATAGAGTTTTTAAGAGAGCAAATAATAGTATCATATAAGATCTTATAATAATTATATCACCAACATAGACGAGTAAAAAAATACTGTATTATGTTATATATGATGAGTTGGCTAAAAAAGTTATAAAACTAATGAAGATGAGAAAATTACTCAGATATTGGTGTTAGGCACGAGGTGCTTGTTTTAGAATATAAAAAGACTATTTTAAATGATAGATATGATGAGTATAGTAGAGATCAACAAAATCTAAGTATTGATCCATGAATATTTCTTCAGTTAGATAATTATAGAGAAAGACATTCTTAACATTGAGCTGTTAGAGTTGCTAACCTTGAGAAAATACAGTCGCAAGGACTATACGAATTGTAACATATTTATCCACTAAATTGAAGGTTTCATTATAGTCAATTCCCTACTATTAAGGAAAGCCCTTTATAATTAATCTAGCTTTGTATTGTTCAAGAGAGTTATTTGCACGAAACTTAACACGAAAGACCTATTTATAACCAATAAACTTATAAGTTGGAGGAGATGATATAAGGTCCTATGTCTAATTTTTCAAAAGTACGGTGTACTCTTCGACCATAGTTACTCACCAATTTGAGTCTTTTACCATTTAACTGTAACCAGATGGTGTGGATGAAATTGTTCCCGAAGTGGTAGATGTATAAGTGTAATCCTTTTGTACATGGCGATGGGTAATGGTACCATCTTGAATTTTGGTCACCATGAGGTGGGCTAGTGGTGCTTATTGTTAGGGTAAGCTTATAGCTTATGAGATAATGGTCTATAAGACAAATTTAACAATTAGAGAGGGTATTGTGTATTACAGTTAGAAAGATATATAGTGAAAAGTGGTAGGACTACTTTACACAAGTGTTAATATATGAGATATATTAGTTCTTGACTTCTTATATGTAAATCATCATGATGTTGATGAGGACACATTTAATGGTACGTTGGTGATAGAAGTAGTAAACGAAAAAGCGGTCTTATAAAAAATTGCATCTGCAATTATATAGAATTATCATTATTATGGGGAATAACATCAAGAGACCTTAACACTTGAGGGATATCCTAAGAAAATACATTGATGTGACTTGAACTTTAGTTTATACTAGGTTTAAGGTCATAGGTTCAAGTATACAATATTGCTTAAAACCCAAAGATACTCGATAGGTGGTGCAGTAAAGAAGAGTACTTCTCATGGGCTGCACTGTTATAGAATTGGAGTAGGCAGTTAACTGATAATATAAATTGTACTCTCAAAAGTAAAATCCCAAAAATAAGAGAAAACATACACATGGTGCATTATTACCAAATTCATTTTAACCACATGTTTATATTTACGTTCAACAAAACCATTTTAAAGGGTTAGATAAGGATAGGATAACAGTTTATAAATGTCACTCTCTTGCAAAAATTTATTAAAAATATAAAAAGAAATTCTCTAAGACAGTCACTTTAAATAGTTTTAATTTAACTATTGAGTTAGTTTTCAATGAAATTAAGAAAGACTATAGAGATATGTAAAAAATTGATCACGAGAATTAAATTCATAAATCCAAGAAAATTTGAAATAATCATCGATAAAATAAATATAATATTTATTATTTTTGTGAGACATTATAGAAATTAACCCATAAATTTCAAAATGAATTAATTTTAGGGGAGTCGTAGACCTATAAGAAATGAGAGAATGGAAATGACAATGACTCTTACTAGATGCATATGTTAAATAAGTTGGTTGTGTAACTGACGACTTGTTGAATATGTGAGAAATAGTTAAATATGCAACATAACTTAAACAATAATGCCAACAAATAAGAGAGTTGGATTAAGACAAGTAATAAGTTAAAAGAGAAAACTTGAACTAACCCAATAGTTGATAAAGTCCTTGATTAAGATTTACTAGGAAGAGAATCTTACCCATATGATGACACTTCGATACTTGTTAAAGGAAATAATGACGTGTTCTAATTTAATTACAATCTCTTCATTAAGTACTTAATATCTGTCAGCTATAATTTCTTTACCAATTACTCAATATTTGTCAATAATAATCTTTCTACCAATTGTTCAATCTTAATCTACTACAATCTCTTCACCAATTGCTCAATTTTCATCTACTACAGTCTCTCCATTAATTTGCTCAATTTTTATCAATTACAATTTTTTCACTAATTATTCAATCTACATCAGCTATAATCTTTTCATCAATTACTCAATTTTTGTCAGTTACAATCTCTTTACCAATTACTCATCAATCGAAATTAATTTTTTTAAAAGTGAAAAAATCATAATTGTGTCCTATATTAATAACATAATTCTAACTTGTTTTATAAGAAAACACTACATTGCATAACTAATTTATGGCCAAAGTATATACAAAATCCTATCAATAAAATACAAAATACTTATTAGTAATTGTTACCTAATTTCATCTCGTTAGTTTATTATTTTACATGGTATCAAAGTCATTTTTTGCAAAAGTATAAAGGTCAAACCAATCAAATTCACCCACTACCTCATCTTCCTTAAATGCAACTACTAGCAATCAAGTACTAAATAACTCAATCTCAAATATTGCTAAACCAATATCCCTCGTCAAGAATGCTATCCCGCTATGTCCTCTCATCCCTCCCATAGAAGGCTCATCTGAATTAATCACATGTCTTATAGTTGGTATCAAATTGACCAAAGATAATTACATCATATAGAAGATATGTCTTCTCGCCTTTCTTAAGGTTAATCGACTCTTGTCAATTATAGATAAAGATTGAGCAATTGGTAGAGATATTATAATCGATGAAGATTGAGCAATTAGTGGAGAGATTGTAGTCGGCGAAAATTGAGCACTTAGTAGAGAGATTGTAGTCGGCGAAAATTGAGCACTTAATAGAGAGATTGTAATTAAATTATAACACGTTATTATTTACTTTGATAAGTATAAAAGTAGTCACATCATATAAGGATATGCCTTCTTGACATTCCCCTAATGGGGTTAGTTGTACTATTTAATTATTGATTTAATATCATTTTGTGTGTGATCTAAGTTATACAATGAGAATAAGGAAGAGTACTCGAAGAAGATTGATGTGTGGGAACAAAAAGCCAACTAAGTATTAGGAGAAGATGAAACAAAGTCCAAGTCTAAACTTGGGCTCTAAGCTTGTAAGTGTTTGGAATTGTATTTGTTAGGCTGATCTTAGTGGTACCAATGTACTTTTAACCTACCTTTGTCGAACCATTAGGGTGATAGAAAATTGAAAATGTGAATAAGGAGAAACTACATAGATGCAAAAATGATAAATATAATTTAATATAATATGTATATTTTTTTCTTTTATTTAACTTATTTTAAATATTATTATAATAATATCTATATTTTTTAGTTAATTGATGATTTTTATAAATTTGAAGATCATTAAATAGTCTTAAATAATAATGATTTTGAACACAAATTCTTATGGTTATAATTTTATACGAATGTGAAATTGTCAAATGTAATGTTTGTTGAATCCAATTTATGTAAAGTTAAAAAATAAAAATTTATTTTATTTTATTAGACATAAGAAAATTTTTAAAATTATTTATTAAAAAATTTATTTCTTTTAAAATATTGAAAAAAGAAATACTAAATGTAATTGAATTTAAAGTGCACAAATAATTATATATTTTTATATTATATATAAAATATTAATATAATATAAAAAATTTTATAATTTTTATTTTTGTATATATCTAAATTAAAATTAATTGTAGAAAAACAATTTTTATTTTTCATTACAAATCGTCAAGCCCAATGCCACATCAAATCATCAACGTATTCGAGAGTTGAAAATCCAAAAGTGGCGACGGGACCCACAAATCAAAACTGATGTGTCTATGATGATGATCTAATCCAGTCCAACTTCGGCCCACAAAACATCGTTTCGGATTTAATTTCAGTGAACTAGGGAGCGAAGCGATAGTGTACGTTGAGAAGTACAGTGTTCTCATATTTGTTCAAAAAGAGTCAACTTCAGCTCAGTCTTACCAACAATTTCATTCGCTTTCCTGGGCAAACACAAACTTCTCCAATGCAGAGAATCATAACCCTCTCGTGCTGGTCCTAAGCTGGGCCCCACTTCGCGCACTTGGATGCCAGATCTGGTCCGAAATATCATTGATCAGACACGCTCGGGTCTAACTTTGAACTTCATTTCAATGTCAGCCGGAATGTTAATTCCACAAATCAAAAGCGGACACGTATACGATAGAAAACAAAATCCGCAACAGCCGATACCAGCTGAAATTTTTGTCCTTTTTGAAACGATCTCGACACGGGAAGAATTCAAAAAAAAAATGGAGGGACAAATATGTAAATTCACATTCCACAAGTCTCAAATATCCAATCCAGTCCTCGTACCACGTCATCAATCCGAGTACATCATTTTCAAAGAAACGTCAACCGTAGGATTAACCCTCGAATTCACCACCCCAGCCGTCAGATCAGCTTCCTGCCCTCCACCAGCACTCTTTTTCTTTCTTTTTTTTTTTTTTTTGTTTTTTAAAATCCTCTTCTCTACTATTTCTTAACAGTTCACTGCAAAAAGACCAATTTTTTGTCTTTGGTTTCCTGAAAAAAAAAAAAAAAGTTGAAAACTTTGATGGCCACAGCTGAAGATCCCACCAGCCCACAACCTTCTGCACAGCAAGCTTCCACACTGCCTCCTTACCCTGAGGTACTAAGATAGTGTCTTCTTCATGTTTTGCTTTTGGGTTTTGCAAGAAATGTAACTTTTAAGGTTTTTTTTTGTTTTTTCTTTTGTGTGTGTGTGTGTGTGTGTGTGTTGTTTTGTAGATGATTTTAGCGGCTATCGATGCTTTGAACGAGGAGAATTGCTCGAACAAGACGGCGATCTCAGGACAAATTGAAGCCACTCATCCTGATCTGCCTGCGGCGCACGCCGCTTTGATTTCTCACCACCTGGACAAGATGAACCAGTGCGGCCAGATTGTTCTGGTTAAGAATAATTACATGAGGCCCGACCCGAATGCCCCACCCAAGAGAGGACGGGGCCGCCCGCCGAAGCCTAAGGTCCCTTTACCTCCCGGGACAGTGGCGGCGCCTCCCAGACCGCGCGGACGTCCGCCCAAGCCTAGGGATCCGTTCGCGCCGGTGGCTTCTCCCAAGAAGAAGAGCTCGGGAGGGAGCGGCAGGCCACGTGGGCGCCCACCCAAGAAGGATAAGACCGCGGCTGCTCCGCCTCCGGCCTCCGGCGGCGCTCCTAGAGGGAGGGGCCGGCCGCCTAAGGTGAAGCCCGCCGTGTCGCCGGTTGCTGGCTAAGTGAAGTACATTGAAGCCACAGCAGACAGAGGGAAGCAGGAGAGAGAGAGAGGGGGCAGGAAGAGTAGAACTGGCTTCTTTTCTTTTGTTTTTTTTTTCAATCTTCCTTTTGTTTTTTTTTTTTTTTAAATTTTAATGCGTGCATTAGGTCGTTACTAATTCATTGTGTTTTAGCTTTTAGCTTTAGCATTAATCGGCCTTAATTTTTATGTTTAGTTTAACTTCTAGTGCTGTAGTGGGTGTTGTAATTGAGGGATAAAACCATGTGTTGGATTGGAGTGTGAGACGGTGAAATGTGACTTCAATTTCCATGTAAATTAAGGTCGCCGCAATTAAAATGGTACGAGTGTTTTTCATATATTTTTAATTCTCTAATATTTAATTGTAATTAATGATATAGAATACTAACATTTATCCATCCAACACACAAAAAAGGTAAGAAGATATCAGTTCATTGTTACTGTTGTTTACAATTGATTAATATATACAAAAAAATATTTTAATTGTAATTAACTACTATAATAATTCATATTTATTTTGTGTTTATGTAAAATTTTATTTAACTATAGTGATAATATAACTACTTATATTTGGACTGCACTAAGATTATGAAACTCTAAAAAAAGAAAATATTGAGTTAAGAATGATTCTAATCACTTTATTGTTGTTCTTGCCTTTTGCATTTTTCCACTTCATTTTACTTCTTTTTGACACCTCAAAATTTAAATGTGCATCTTTAAGGAAAGCGTGGATTCTCCCTTTTCTTTTACCTCTATTAATTTCTTTCCTTTTTTAATGTTTTTTTTTCTAGAACTTTGTACTCTAGCTTTGCAGCAATAGAACATGGGTGGCTAAGTTATGGTTCCAATAATATAAGCTTTTGTTTTTTATTTTTTGTCCCTTTTTTCAAAATATTAAAATGGGCAAAACCTTTACAGGAGCATATGCCCAATAGGCCAATGTGTTGCCTTTGAAAGCATCCTGGATTTTTGTTTCAAAATTCGCATTTGAGTATAAGCTCGTGGAGATTTCCATTCTTTTCTTTACATACTTGGTAATGCATGCAGATTTTTATTTGTCTAATTATAAAAAAAAAAAACTCTTTTATTTGCGTTATTTGGTGATTTACATACAATTTAATTTTGTTAAAAAGAAAATAATATATAGATATTTAGATGATTTTGAACACAAATATAATTAATCCCAATGGAGTTCTGTTTTATAGTATAGTTCAAACAATAGGTAGCAAATAATAGTTTAATTCATGATTATTTCATAAATTCTTAATGGTCATGCATCTTAAATTAATCATTTAACCTTTCTAATCTTGACAATTACTTGTAGAATTAATAATCATACTTTTTTATTAGGAATTTTTTCAATCGCCAAGATCAATTCTTGTTAAGACTACAATTGAGAGAATAAATTAAAGATACCGAAGAAAGATTTTTAAAAGCAAATGATCAATGGATTTTTCATTGAATTGAGCACAAGACCCATGAGAAAAAAAATTATTTTGACAGAAATAAAGAGAGAGATCAAAAGAAATAAAGAAACTAATTTTTGTATCTAAAAAAAAAAGGAACCACAAAACTGATAATGTAGAAGCTAAAATATCCAAAAACATAAAATACATCTTTTGGAAATCTTCTACCACACCTAAAAGTAAATAAAAATTGATTGAATTAAGTAAAATATCTTAACATGAAGACAGGTATTGAAAAAATATATAAATTTCATTTCATACAGTTAAAAATCAACTCAGGATGTTGATTCTACGGTAGAATCTTGTTATGCCTATAAAAAAAGAAAATGAAAACCACTTCAACTTATAGTTAATGAAAAAGATTCAGATATATATCTAATAATTATAATAATATAATATAAATATATATTTAAAATACATCAAATTTACTATATTCATATAATAAAACTTTTAAACATTTTGTATTACTATTTGATTCACCAACAGTGGCAATGTTTTAAGGGGGTGAGAGCTATTTTATCTTTTTATGTATTTAATGATGTTCAATTGAAATTTTTTATGTTAATTACAAAAAATATATATATAAATTTTGTAAAAGTTTTTAATCTTGATAGAAACTTGAACTAATCTTAATTAAGCTTTGTTTTTGTCACAGTAACAGCAAGTTATATTATCATCAAAATTATCGTTAACTTGATTATGTGGTCAGTCCAATACCGGCAATTCTTGATGATTTGGCATGCCACACGATAAGGAAAAAAGAATATTTCATGTTAAAAGAATTATGTGGCAAAGTTAATTAAACACCGCACGAATTTTGTGTATCGATTTAGTTCTACAATTAATTTTGGTGTCATTTCAATCATAGCACAATTGTTAGAAATTGTTCAATCATCGCACATTCAAAGTTTCCCAATTTTACTTTTGACATTAAGTAGGATAATCGTTGGTAGATAGTTTACTAAAATTTGGAAATTAAAATAATTTTCAAACAACTTATTAAGATTTTATTCTATACCTTTTTTTTTCCTTATTATTTCATTGAATTAACACTCATGTTATTTTCTAAACTTATCAGTAATTAATTTTCAAAATAAAAAATTTATAATTCCATATAATATTATGATTGTACTTTTATATAATTTTCTAATACAAAAATATATATAGAGAATGAAAAAATGAATCAATATAATGTATTAATATTTAATAAAAGCTAGTGGCATATATAAATTTTAGCCCCAAAATAATCTTGTCTACTTGATGTGGACCTTTGGCAATGGGCTTGTAGAGCCCGTACCATGCCTCAAAGGCACGAGGCCTAGCTTGCGACAACTGTGATTTAATGTGACCAACCTGACCTAACAATGATCTCTACCCGTCGTTAAAAAAAAAAAAAAAATCATCTCTACCCATTTTTAGCTAGATAATTATTTTATTTTATTTTTTTAAAGTTTGTTGGTATTAAGACTCAAAACTTGATTGTTGAACCTAAGAGTCCAATTACTTTTTTCTATCAGATCATGCTACTGATGGTTAGCCAGGAGAATATTATATGAAAAAAGTTCCTTTTCTGTACATAGAGATGGGATAGGAGAGGTAATATGATCATATGCATATGATTATTATGCATTTGACATATACAAATATTAAACAAAATATAATAAAAAATATTATTGAAATAATAAATTTAAAATATTTTTTAAACGGTGCAATTAATATTGAGATGATCATAAATTCTTTTTTTTTTTTTAAGAAATGCCATGGAAGATGGGAGATGGAAATTTCGATGCTTTTTCAAGGCTCCAATGAGAGAATACATAGGGACATCTACAAATTATTTGAAGAGGTAGGAAATTGAAAAGTAAGCATAATAGAAATAAGAAATTGAAATGTAAATAAACATGAAATATATATATTTTTTATCATGTTGTGTATTTTGCGCGTGTAAATGCCACTACCCATAAATATTAGTTTTTCTCGTGAACTTAGCAGAAGTGTAAAAAGAAAAGAGATGAAAAAAATAAAAAAACCAAAACACAATTTTCGGAAATATTAAAATTTAAAATTAAAAAATTTGAATAAAATATAAATAAATAATAAATTTATAATCATAATACTGCATATCAATTTAAAATACATTGAATTTATAATTTTTTTACTCATATTTATTTTAAAAAAATTTAAAATTGTATTTTTAATTTTAAATTTATATTTACATATTATGTATTAAATATATTTTTTAATTATTTATAATAAATATATTTTGGTGATCTAATATCAATGAAAAATTCATCAAATGACTTGTAGAATTAAGAGGATCAATTTATACTTTTATTTAAGAAAAACATATCATTTTTTTAAAAAAAATAATTTATCACTTGAAACAATTAATGTAACAAGAACAACAATTAATTACTAAATTTTCAATTCAAATAATGTAATTTTTTATATTAAGAGATTAATTTTAATATAAATTATATAATAAAAATACTTTTTAAATATATATATATATATTTTAAGAATTAAAATTTGAGATTTTAATAATAAAATATAAATTCTGTTTTTTTATAATTTATTTATTTTCTTTTTTGTAAACATTCCTTTCTTGTCGGGTCTGTAACTATCTCCGCGCACACACTCCCACTCGAGTAGCCACAAAAGACAGTTGTCACTTCCTCCTTCTCCCTTGTTTTTTCCGCGTCCACTCAGCATCATCTCTCTCTCTCTCTCTCTCTCTCTCTCTCTCTCTCTCTCTCTCTATATATATATATATATATATATCTGTGTACTGGTAGTAGATTGTTGTGTGCGCGCGTGCGTTCTTGGGTAGACGGAGAAAAGATATGGTGGTCTTCAACGTTACACGCGTCGAAACTACGCCGTTCGGCGACCAGAAGCCCGGAACTTCTGGCCTTCGCAAGAAGGTTCTTCTTCATTCTTTGATTTTCTCTCTGTTTTTTTTGTTTTTCATTTCTTCAATCTATACTGGCTCATCTTCTCGTTTTTTTATTTTTTTATTTTTTTATTTTATTTGGATTCCTTTTCGATTTATAATTGTAGATCAGATCGTTATTTATTTATTTATTTTTGTTCTTTTTAATGGAATTGGATCGGTGTGTCCCCGAGCTTTCTTGAATCTAATCTATGCCTGATTGGTATTTTAATCAATTTTTTTTTGTGGAATATTATCTATCTAAATTCACAGCCTCTTATTATTATTATTATTATTATATTTTTTATTTTTATTGTTGAATCAGCTCAATTTCAAATTATAGGAAAAAAAACAAGGCCGCTCTCTTTGTTAATTAAGAATTTAAGGTTACTTGAATACAATGAGGCTGTTTAAAATTTGTGATGTTGCTAAGATGATATCTCGAGTAGTTATGCTCGTGATGCTGTTGTAATGACTGCGTTTTCTTATGTGTACAATGATGATATTGTGGGTGGTTCTTTTCAGGTGAAGGTGTTCGCGCAACCTAATTACTTGCCCAATTTTGTCCAGGCCACATTCAATGCTCTTACCCCAGAAAAAGTTAGAGGTATGGTTCCTTGGTTAAATGCTCCTGTAATAGAACATGCGTGTGCTTTTGTGCCCAAGAACCCGTTCGAGATGTTAATTGACCCTTTCCAGCATTTGCTCTATGATTTCGAACATTTGAAAACATATGCTCCATTCAATATCACTTCAGTTGCGGTTACCTTCATTGCTCTGGACCTTTCTGATATGCTGCCACTGCAAAACTTCGTGTTTGACCCCTGCAGAGTCTATGGCTAAAAAGAATTCTGTCCATCGTTGCCTGTCTGTGTATAAAAAAAAAAAAATAAAAAAATAAATAAATAAATAAAAATATATATAATTTTAGTTTGTTGATACTCAATAAGTAAGTTGGATTTATTCTTTCTTAGTGTTTATTTCTGCTTTTCCTTTATCTCATATGCAGGTGCTACACTTGTTGTTTCTGGTGATGGTCGCTATTTCTCAAAGGATGCCATTCAGGTACCATATCTACTAGAATTTTTATTTTCAGTCCTTATCTTTGGATTTTGATATTAAGAGATATTTTGTTGTTATGCAATTTGCTCTATTTTTGGTACAGAGAGGCATATTCTTTTAAAGGTCCTCCAAGTATGCTGGGCATGCATGCCCACTTTTTTTTGTCATAAATGCTCTAAATGTGTTCCATTTTCTTGTTGGCTCTGAAAGTTAAAACTTTGTAGTGTGAAAATGTATAGAACTGGGCAGCTACATCTTGGATGTGAAAAGAGATGGATAAAAGGGTCTAAGAGCCTCCCTTGGGTTGTCAACTGGAAATGCTGTATTAGTCCATGTATTTATGTTCAACTTGTGTTTCTGTTTATTTTTGTACACCCCAGACCCCACAATGAGGGAATCTCATGCATTTGAAATGTCCACATTCTCCCTTCATTTGTCGGGAGAACCCAGTCATATCATATGCTGCACTACATGAAGTAAGAAGATTATGCCATGGTCATTATATATTCTGTAAAGTTGCAAGACCATTATATTCCATACAATGCAGTTCCCTTCCTTCTCTTCTTTCTCTCTGCTCTTTATTTTGAGCAGGAGTGGACAAGAAGTTTATGCTATTGCCTCTTACTGTTATATTGTATGCTTAAGCTCTGCAAGATGCATGCATGGCTAAATAAGATTTCCTTCACTGTGATTTTGATGTAATGGCAGATCATTATTAAGATGGCTGCTGCAAATGGAGTAAGACGTGTTTGGGTTGGTGAGAATGGATTGCTATCCACTCCTGCTGTGTCAGCTGTGATTCGCGAGAGAGTTGGGGCAGATGTAAGTTACCATTTTGTACTGGGCAACTTGTTCATCATTACTCAACAAGAATAATGGAGTTTATGAGCATAATGAGGTTGTGTTTCTAACTGAATATCAGGGATCCAAGGCAACGGGTGCATTTATATTGACAGCAAGTCACAACCCTGGTGGTCCTCATGAGGTATGGCAGTTTGTTTTCTTTCAATTGGGTGGGCCACAGGGGTTACTGTTCATACCATTGTTTCATCTGCTAATGCTTGTATGAAGAACAAATGCAATATGTTGTTTCTCTGTCAAACCAAGTTGGGGCAGCAAGGCCATTTAGGCAACACCAATGATTACTTACCGTCATCTCTCAACTAAAATAGTCCAGAAGTTTGTTTTTTGAGATTTTGAAATAGCATACACAAAATCAGCAAGAAGTTCTGTAACAGTACCTTTTTGGTCCTTGTTGTTTGCAGGATTTTGGAATCAAATACAACATGGAAAATGGAGGACCGGCTCCTGAAGGAATCACAAATAAGATTTATGAAAACACCAAAACAATAAAGGAATATTTAACTTCAGATATGCCAGATGTATTTGCTGCATCCTAGTTGCCCTATACCTCTTTTCCTTTTTCATTGTTATGAATTTTAACTACCAGGAGATGCTTCATTGGCATTCAGGTGGATATCGCTGTGATTGGTCTAACTAAATTTAGTGGGCCCGAGGGGGAATTTGATGTTGACGTTTTTGACTCAGCAACTGATTATGTGAAATTGATGAAGTAAGCATGCTCTTCATGTAATCTGCATATTCTCCCTAGATTTAATATATGGGTGATGATTAATTGGGTACAACAAATGGTCTGCATACACTCTCTCTTTCTCATTCTTTTTCCTTAATTTAAAGACGTCTATGTGGTCCATTCTTCCTTTTCTTGGATCAGTCAGGTTGCAAGATTGTGATATTTTTATGGCCTTCTTACTTCTTATTTTACTTCAGCATTAAGCTGTTATATTAGCCACTTTGCAAGGCTCTCCTGAATGACTAGTGCGCTCCTGCATCCTGACACAGAGCAGAAGAAAAAATGTACTAGTTCAATATATACGCCATACTACCTGGATGCAATCTGCTCAACTGATCTTAAATGCTGTAGTAGTTTCTAGTTTTACCTCCAAATGTAATTGTTATGGTTCTATTGTACAATTTCCCAGGTTTATTTTTGACTTTGACTCCATTCGAAAGCTGCTTACAAGTTCAAATTTCTCATTTTGGTATGTCGTTGGCTTTTCATCTGGATCTATTATAATTATTCCATATCTAACATGTGTTTTAATATCCTTTTCATGATGACTTTTGTTTGCCATCATTTTGAAGCTATGATGCACTACATGGAGTTGCTGGGGTTTACGCAAAACGCATCTTTGTGGAGGAGCTCGGTGCACAGGAGAGCTCATTACTAAACTGTGTACCCAAGGTCTTGCAGAGTTTCTGGTGACTTTGCATCTTTCTGTTGCATTCTTCTATTAATGATTTTTTTTCAATGTTTGGATTTGATTGCTGCAAATAGGAGGACTTTGGAGGAGGGCATCCTGATCCTAATCTGACTTATGCTACGGAGTTGGTTGGTTGCATGGGATTAGGCAAATCAAATTCTGATGTTGAACCACCAGAATTTGGTGCAGCTGCTGATGGTGATGCAGATCGTAACATGATTCTTGGTAAAAGGTACTCTCAGACTTGGTGCTCTACTCAAAGAATTATTCTCCAAATCTTCTATTTATCATTCTATTAATTTTTCAGGTTCTTTGTTACTCCATCGGATTCTGTTGCCATTATTGCTGCAAACGCAGTTGAAGCCATACCCTATTTCTCTGCTGGGCTGAAGGGAGTTGCCAGGTTTTAGATTGTAACACTTTGCTTTTTTTTCTTTTTTTTTTATATTCCAGCCTTCTATGCTTGCAGTTCTCTTGATTGTGCATTTGTTTACAACGTTAGCATCTTTTTTGATGTTTTGGTTCCAAATTGTACATGATTGTGACTGTTACAGTTAAACTTATTGAATGTTACATTAAGTTGGTTTTTGTTTTCTTTAGACTTGAGACTTTATTGAGTTTCTCTGTGTTTATAATACTTGAGTATTTGTAAGACCAGCTTCTGGCCTTTCAATATCATGAAGGATATGAACGGAAGAGAAGGAAGTATGGGCAGTTCCATTTCTTTCTCCTTGTTTAGAAATCTGATGGGAATGTATAAGATTCCCCTTTCTTTCCCATAACTTGTGAATTTATAGGCCAAACAAGGAGAATAGAGTAAATTTCCTAAAGTAAAACCACCTTTTTCACTAATGATCCAAGTTCTGCTATTAACCATTCTTAAAGTTTGGCCATGAAGTGCGATTCAGTTCCATTCTTTTTACAAAAGTACTGTCAGACATGATATGATGAAGTTCTATCAAGCAGGGTTGATATATCACTCTTCTCTTTCAGTTAAGTTTCTCAAAGTAAAACAAAAAAATGTCTCATTAAGGTTGCTAATTCATGCATTTTTCTTCTTGTTGAAGTGTTACATTTTGAAAAGGTATTTTGCCATCATTTCACATGATCATTGAGGGCATTGAATGTATTTGTTCCATACAAATTGCAATAGTCCAAAAAAAAAAAAAAAAAGAAAAAAAAAACGCAGAGGAGTCAAATGGGCGGGATAAGGCATAACTTAGTCGCTAGTCTGCCAAAGGGTGTAAGTTGAAGATTTTTTCATGCATTGATCACAATTCTCTCTTGGGTTTAAATCTGTGACTTATGTGTCCTTTTGACAAAGTTGTGTTCTCTCATAATTAGGTCCTTTTGTAAGCTTTCATTCTAGTGGGCCTAAAAAAGAGGTCTTTTAAAGTTGAGGAAATTTACACTCTAGTCTGCATCCTTTTAGCAATATACTTATAAGATGCATTGCTACAAGGGAAAGCCATACCTTGTAAGTTTTTCTAATGTTGTTTTCTATATTATGGTGTTACATTGGGGAAAGTAATCCATTTATTCATGTATCTGAGCCCAGGTGCATCGGGATTAGGTCTAAGTTGACCCCAAGAATATTGGGATTACATGTGCTATGCTTCTCTCTTCTCTGTGCAATATACTTGATCTATTTAAAGTTCACTCCACATAATTTTATTTCTGCTTCTCTTTTCTGTCTTATGTAATAGTCCCATTCATTCTTAAATTTACTCAAAATTTCAGAATGATCTGTTTCCATTTGCTATTTGTAGGAGCATGCCGACATCGGCTGCACTGGATGTTGTTGCCAAACATTTGAATTTGAAATTCTTTGAGGTATATTGTGGCATCATTTATGATTGTCATTTATGCTCTTGGTAGCTGAGTTATATAATTAGTTATTTACTATTCAATTTTAGGTCCCCACTGGCTGGAAGTTTTTTGGTAATCTGATGGATGCTGGATTATGCTCAATCTGTGGGGAGGAAAGCTTTGGAACTGGTCAAATTTTGCATAGTGGAACATTTGTGCTTCAAATTATTATCTAATAATAGAAAGTTGTCATTAATAATGGTATCTGGAAACAGGCTCAGACCACATACGTGAGAAAGATGGAATATGGGCTGTCCTGGCTTGGCTATCTATACTAGCTTACAAGAACAAGGAAAATCTTGATGGGGGAAAGCTTGTGACTGTTGAAGATATAGTTCGCAAGCATTGGGATACCTACGGTCGCCACTATTATACTCGTTATGACTATGAGGTATGAGTTTTTTTTTTTTTGAAATGGTTCCTTCTTAAAACAAGGAGTAATCTGACTGGTTGTCATCCCTTGAAGAATGTTGATGCAGGTGCAGCTAAGGAACTGATGGCCCACTTGGTTCAATTGCAGTCTTCCCTTGGTGAAGTTAATGAGTATGTCTCAAGCACTACTTAAAACCACCTGACTGTTGGCAAGCTTTATAAATGTTGCTTTAAGGAATGGTGTACTGGTGTTTTACTGGGTTGGGACCCTTATTGATATGTTGTTCTACAGAAACCATATTGATGTTGCAACGGCAATTTTCTGTTTCCATTTTGAAACAGCTTGAACTTGCGTTGAAGCTGCTGCCCGTGTTAAAATTTCTAACCTGGTTTTGGCTTTTAACACCACTAATTTTCTTTGGATTATTTAATCGGTGTTAGCTATGTAGTGGCTAGTTGCGGTTCCTGTGTTTTGGTTCCATTTCAAGTCTTACAGCGTTAGTGTGGTCCTGTGCAATTCATAGTACAATCTCACTGCACCCCCTTCTCCACCTTTTTACATTCAGCGGTGCAACAATTTAGCTTTCTGAAACTTAAGGCTTAGGTAGAGCTCCCATGAAGTGTGAAAGAGAAATTAACCTCTTGCCTGGATATTTTGTGACATGTGCCAGAGTCTCTTCTGCTGAATATTCCTAATGAAAACTTGGATTATAGTTTCTGGTAGTTTGCTGAACTTGGTTGCTTACTGAATCCTAGTTCAGAATGAGGTCAAAACATTATTTCACTTATTTGTAACTTTTGTATGCTTTCCATAATCAAAAAGACAAGGAAATAAAATTCTTATGCATGTTGTATTCAAGCCACATTGCTTTTTTGATGAAATTTTCAACACCTTTTCTTTTCTGAGATGTCAACTAATATAATAAGTCTTTTGTATTAGGACTTTTTTTTTTCTATCTGTAAGAAAATGGAATTCGTTGCATGCCCCTTCTTGTACACAATGTAGTTTTATATGATATAGTTGCTTTGCATGAACTATTACTATTGGTGAACAACTTACTAGATATGGCTTGAATGTTCAATATTTGCCTTTTAGATGATCATATGCACTATAATAACCTCAACCGATAACAATATCTATGGTCATGTGTTACATTCAACAAATCCTTGTTTGTGTAAGAGTTTGGGGATGATATTGCCTGAGGATCGTTTTCTTTTCCATTCTGCTTTTGTGATAATATTCATATTGGACACAAGTACCTCCTTCAAATGTTTTTTGTATTGTTTCTTGTGTGTATTCTCTAAATTTTCCATTTATCATTTTAGATCCACTTCAAGTTATCAAAAAATGGTATATTCTTATGTGTCTATAATTTTGTTTGTACAGTATTGTGAGCGGAATACAATCAGATGTGTCAAAGGTTGCTCATGCTGATGAATTCGAGTACAAAGATCCAGTAGATGGTTCTATCTCAAGCCACCAGGGAATTCGGTATTTGTTTGAAGATGGTTCAAGACTGGTAAGCTGACTCTCTCAAGCCAATATCTTAACCTTAAAAAGGTCCTTTGATTAGTGTAATGAAAATGCAAAACCTTGGAGAAGCAACTTTAGAAATGGCTCATAGTGAGCCAGCCGGCAAAACTCGAATGAAAACTAACTCGTGTTACTGAACTGAATCTGTCATCTGAATGCTGGTTGATTGTATTCAGGCTTATGAATTGTGGCTGTCACTGCCTGATCTTACAATTGTTGGGATAGTTTTGGTATCGTGTGGTCATGGTGGAAATATTTTACTGAAAGTTTAGGTTGCTATTCCAATGGATGTCTTGTTTGCATAAACCAAAATGAATTTACAGTACCTACAGATTTTGAACGCTACTGATTTTTGCAGTATATAAATATAATCCCAATTTGGTCTACTCATGAAAAACCTCCTTCATTTTTTGATTGGATTTGTAGTCACTCTTCGGTTTGGTATTCTATAAAGGTTAGGTATTCTATACAGGCTGCCTAGAGTAAAAACTTGATTCCCAAAAACAAAATAAAAAACAAAAGGCTAGTTATAAATCCTTGGGTTTAGAGCTTGTCAAGTGATATAAATCATCTAGAGGGGTGTATATAGGGATGGTTGATTTGAAGTTGATTCTTCCTAATATCATCTAGTCAATCATGTATCGGCTTTTGCAAAACTGTGGATTGTGCTGAAAATTCACAACTCAATTTTCTCTCCTTTTATGGTAAAAAAGAATGATGAAAAATGAATACAAATCCAAGCTAGTTAAATAGGATACCATCTACAACATTTGCTTTGTTCAAAGTTATGGAAATTGCCATCTCATCACCTCCTTGAAAATGGGTGCAGGTTTTTCGCCTCTCAGGAACTGGATCGGAAGGTGCAACCATCCGACTCTACATTGAGCAATACGAGAAAGATCCATCGAGAACTGGAAGAGGTTCTCAAGAAGCACTTGCTCCTCTTGTAAGATCCTGAACATTATTCGATTGTTACACCATGCGACAGTTCCTCGGCTGAGGTTCTGATGTATATTCTTGTAGGTGGAGGTTGCTCTTAAACTCTCTAAGATGCAGGAATTCACGGGAAGATTTGCACCAACAGTTATTACATAGATATACAATACCGGGCATGGCAGTGCAACTGCACGTTACAAGAAATTATGACAGGTTCTGTAGCATTACAACATATTCAAGAGACCTGTGTTTCACTTCGCTCCTGACTGGCACATTTTTCTGCGTTGTGCTTTTCTCTCTGTGGCCTCCCTGAAGGCATGAACAAAAATATCATGCTGATGTACAATTTTTGATGCTGAAATAATGTAAGATTTTCCCCTATTATTGGGCATTTATTTTCACTCGTCATTTCGCATTCTAATTCATGAGACTTCTACACCGCATGATCTGATAAAAGAGATTGTCCGTTTTGCCTAAACTTGTGACCTCCGATTTACACAATATAGTAATCTCACTGTTGCACCAGCAAGACTTATCCTTCTTTCATTGCTCAATTGGATGAGCTTAAAATCCTGAGATTTGTTCATCGTGCATAAAGTGGATCAGGTGAGCTTTTCCCAAAATTCCACAACTTTGTTGCGTTTGATTGTGATTAGGCGTTGCTGTAGCCCTTTGGTAGATTGTCAATTTGTAGTCTTTTTCAATTCATTTCCGTAACCTTGACATCCCTAGGGCGGCTGGGATTGAATTTCAAGTCTCTTGACCATCAGGAAGCTTCTTCTATCCATGTAACCGATAAGCCATTACTTTATTTAATAGCGACGTACAACGAGGATGCACTCTCTCTCTCTACGGCATTTGTGTAATGAGGACGGGGTTAAGTGACAAACTAATGATGTAGGATTTACGATAAAGCGAGGTGGGTAGGGTGAAAGTAAAACATGTTGACGTAACAAAGAATCATTGGCCCACTTTGCCGGCCGAAATCGGGGAAAAACAAAAAATCGAAAAATTTAGATGAATGAGGTGATATGTACACGTTTAAGATATTAATTATAATTAACAATAAAAATTATAAATGCACACCCAATGCTGTCTGGAACACATTGAATTTCAAACAAAGTAAATACTACATCCCAAGCAGATTGGCTAAAATAATCATTTGGCCCTTGAAGTCATATTTTTACTCTAATTTGGTCTTTGATGTCTCATTCATTCTAATATCGTCCTTCACATTGAGTTTAATACTTTTGAAGGGACAAAAAAAAAAAAAAAAAAAGGAAAAGAGAACTTGTGGTGGAGAATCCTGAGATAAATTATATTAAAACTGAATGAAACGTTAATTAGGAACATAAATAAACTATAAACTAGAAATTCTAATAAAAACTAAATTAATTATTTGCTATCGAGTGTAATTTTTTAAAAAGTAAGAAAACTTCAATAGAAAATTAAAATTTACGAGGACTCGATTGCTCAAGACAAATTAGTTCTTTTATTTCCAATCTCTTTTAAATTGGAAATATTTGGGCGAACTAGTTCGTGTGTGCCAACACCCCAATAATTCACTACATATTTTCTATTGCAACTCTTTTTCCCACAACCCACAAAAGGTGGGAAACAAAGAAACGATTTGGCAGAGCAAAATGCTAACCTCCTAAAAACGATTACGTGAATGTCTCGATCATAAACAAACATGATTGGCTTTTACAGACTAAAAGGAAAAAGAGGTCATAGCATAGGAGCATAATAATATAGGGTCACATTGTGGGTCTTGAAACAGTGAGATGCACAAAGATTTACTCTTATTTTTATAATTTAAGTTTGTAATCTCCAAATCATTATAGAATAATTTTACTATTACACTAAAACTCACAATATAATATATATCAAGAAATTTGTTTGGCCTATAATGGAGTCCAGCTCTGGAATTATCCAAGGGAGACATTAGAATGCAACCCGTGAAATGAAAAAGACTGGAAAGTGCTTGATTTATTTATTGGGGACGACAAAATCGAGGAACGAAAAAAAGCGATTAAATTGGAATATGTGTGTGGGTAATCCTCGAGCCATTCATAAAGCTCTGCTGTTATAGTTCACGAGATGCAAAGTCTACTGCAATTATGGGCGACTTGTATGGCTCTTTGGATAGCTTGGGATAAGGGCCTTCAGGAAATTATTGTGGAGTCGGAGTCTCAATCTGCGCTTGGAAAATTGACAAAAGCTGACAGAGAACTGGATATTTTTTTTAAACCGTCCTTGGGAGTGTCGGTTGCAACACACCTTAAGAGAAGGCAATTTTTGTGCTGATTTTCTAGCAAATTTAGGTGCTTCTACTGCTCAACTGGAAGTGTGTGATTCCACTCCACCGGGTTTGAGTGAGCTGACCTGCCACATCGGGACATTACTGGCCTTTTCTTCTGCCTGTTTTATGGCATTTTTTGATTCTTTTGGAAGCATGAAATTATTTTTATTTATTGTGTTTAACATGTTCGTCTAATTTTGTGCATCTCACTAATTTCATATCATGTCCAGTTGTTATAAAAGATAAAATGACGTTCCTTTGTATTAACACAAATCACCATAGAACTTTTTAAACTGATGCGTCCATTTTTATTAATTTCAGGTAGGCGATCGAAATTGGGGAAGAAGATTCATATAAAATTAACTCCTCGTTATTTAGTATAATGGTTAACTTACAAGCCGTATGGCAGGGTTTTTGTTTTATTTTATTTTTTTATTCTTGGGTCAAACGGGATGCTAAAAGCCTTATAATTGAAGGCAGCTCTACGAACCAAAGCCCTGCTTGATCCTGGATTAGCGGCTGTTTCACCCCTGGAGGAGGAGCAGCAGCAAAGATATGCAATCCCCACGGCAAGGAGAAGCCATAATTCGCCATCCGGTCCGCCACACTATTAGATCACGGGCAGTGGTTGTTTTTATGTTCTGTTGAAATCAAAAGTGGATCCCCCTACTGGATCCAAGGCAACTTTGACCGCTTATATTTCTTATGTTTCTTCTTTTCGCCTTCCTCCGGTCGGATTATTTTATTGATATCGTGAAAGGAACAATTACTTTATTTGTATAAGAAATATTTAGTTTGGTCTCAAGCAAGTGGATTATTTTGTACGATAGAGACAGAAATCTTAATTGGATTTTTGCCCTTTTTCGAAGGTACAAATAATTAATTTGATATGGGTCTGTGTGTTTTTTGTTTTTTTTGGTGGTCTTGCCTCGTCATCCTCCTTTTTTTTAAACCAAAATTTGTTTTTATCTATCTAGCTCGTCTATTTTAAATTCCTTTTTGTTTTTTTGTCCTCTTAACTCCTGAAAATCCGATCGACAATAGGGTGTTATTAACCACAAAAAGTTAGCTTCCTTGCTTATATGAAATCCCAATTCATTTTGCAAATATGATACTAACCAAATGCACATTGCAAAGGAGAATTCCGTAAGCTATAAATAATGCTTGAGTAACAACTTAATTTGGAAAAATTAATTATTAATGGATGTTTTGTGGGATTAGACAAATACGTATTAACTTTTGTAGGCATTTTAAACATAAATTCAATTAATAAGTCCTTATATTTTTATCTTGTATTATCTACACGTCCATACATGATTGTCCAGTCAACTTGGTTGATATAAATTTAATTAACAATTTTCTTTTATTTTATTTTTTTGTTTTTTGTTACTTGTATAATCCACACGTTTCATACATAAATTGTCGTAGCCAATTAACAAACATTCTTCCTGATACGTGCACTGTCATGTATACGGCTTTACAACAACTAATTTATTGCTCAGACACACACATATATAACAGCAAATAACAATTCCCTAATCTTAACCTTTTTTTTGTTGGTGTAAAATGAGAACAGAGATAAGTTTTTCTGGTCCTGAGCTGCCTAGCAGTCAGCTTCTTTAAGCCAAGGATGTGTCCTACGAACCTAACGCAGGCACTGACATTTGGACACAGACACATTATGGTGCGAATACAGGATATGTCTAACTCATACAAAAATATGATATGGGCATGGTGGTCTGAATATATGACTAACATTTAAATATATGACCAAAATTCATCCACATTACATGGGGATAGACACCCACATCACATGGGACCATAATTGCACTCGAAATGACTGAAAGATTTAAAAGCAATAATGACTCGCTATAAAAATAACATTATGTTTTTCTAATAGACTTAACTAAATGGCCACAAAAGTGTTGATTAAAAGTGGTCACAAAAAATTTTTACACAACAAATAAGAGGTTTTATATTACATATAAAATATCAATATAATATATAATATTTTATATGTTGTATAAAAATTGTTTGTGGTTACTTATAGTCACAACTTTTGTGGCTACAAAGATTTTTCTTTTTCCAATATAACATATTATTATTATAGATGTAAAATGGGTTGTACCAGGGTGAGCAACCCGGACATTGGCATGGTTTAGACCATTCAAACACTGAGTGCAGCAGGTCGGCTCAGGCAATTATTTTTATTGCGTTAATTGAAATACAAGTATTTGACATTTTTATTGAGTTTGTGATTTTCAGTTGGCATGTAAATTGCATATTGCCGGAGTATTGAAATTTATTTTCCGTTTGTTCATTTTCCCTCGAGCATGCAGACAACCATATGGAAAAGAAGTAAACCTACCTCGCCATATGAGCTTTCAAGCCCACGAAATGTGAAATAATTGAGAATTTGGAAATTTCCTTGTTTGAATAGACTATTTCAATTTTTTGAATTCCCACATCATAAAATTCCATATTAAATAATTACTTTTTTTTAATTAACTTCTACTTTCCAATACCCAAAAGGGAAAAAATGTGGGAAAAAAGGATGATTTTGGGGTACAGTTACTTATAAGAAAAAAAAAGAGAGAGAAAAGAAAAAAGTTACATGAAAACATACTTTCTTTTTTGGTACAGAAATGTTGCGAAATGATATATACATCGAATGGTAATAATCATCCATATAAGCTTGCAAAATATTATTTTGATAATATGTTCAAAATATTTATTAAAACATCCAACTAAAGGTTATGATTGTTACCATTAAATCTCAATAATTTTAGCACTACTGATACTAATTGATGACTATTTCACTTTTTGATTTTTGGATTAAATTAAGTTTGATATTATTATTATGGTGAATATTTAATAACAATAGTATTATTGTTAAATTTTAATTAATATTAGTATCACTGTTAATTAATTGTATGAATTATATTAAATAACTCTTAATTAGCATGTCTCTTAGTTATACAATAAATTGACATATTTAACTTTTTATATATTAGACATTAATAATATATATTTTTAATTTAATATTAAAATTATTATAAATGAAAGTCAACTATTTCTAATTGAATATTAATTTTTAACTTATAATAAATTTAGATTAATTTTAACAATAATTGGATCTTCTCTTCTCAAATTAAAATGCATCGACATCAAATTATTGCAATTCGACAGCCCATTTATACCAAAAATATGGACAGAGAGAGATTGCCAGCTTGAACCCACGATAGGAAATTATGCAAAATGATTTTGCCATTGACGAAGACTCGATAATTCAAACACAAGAAACTTCCTGACTTTTATTTTCTTGGATATTAGTGTGTTGATTTTCGTATCAAGTTGCAATGCTAATGGATGTAGTTTTCATTTCCTTTCCAGTTGTACAACTATATGGAATCATCGTGGATTGATTTCAATAAAAAGTTGAGATAAGGTAGGCCAAGTGACAATGACAATTTTAGTCTTAAATAATGTTTGTGGCCTAGATTTTTCATTTTAAATTCTTCTTAATCTTTTCTTCTTTTTTTTCCTTCTCCGCATGCTCCTTTGGTTTTCATTGTCTTTATTTGCTACGATCTGAGCCACGATTTGGTTTGCAAGTTTTTGGCAGAGCTAGAGACATCTTATTTCAATATATGGCAATGTAGTGACAACACAAGGGCTTTTTTTTCTTTTTTTGGTTTTCTTTACTTCGTTTAGTGTTAGAATTTGAACTCTGGTCATTAATGCTAATAGTTCAAGTGGTCGACTACCTAGTTATGCAGGTGATTATTATTATTATTTTTTTTTCAGATAGTTATATAATCAAATATTTCTTTTTTTTCGTAATTAATATTTTTTAAGATGAATTTAAATATTCAAGTGTTAATATTCAATAAATTTCTTATATGCTATACAAGTACCACAGGACTTGTGTGAGAACACCAAAGGTATGACATATATTTACAAGAATTCAAACCAGAGAAATTTATAATGAGACTCTATGCACGACTTGTTTTGCGTAACCAAAATTTTGGACGTAAGCTAAAGTTGAAAAGTTGGGTCTAGTCCACAGTTCTATCTCTTTTCTTTTTTTATTTTTCTCCTATATACAATACTTATCCAGTGATGCCAAGCTGCATATACAAAGTAATTTCTCTCTCTTTGACTTATTTTTGTTTTTTTTTTAAATAATGTTTAAGCAATGATTTTGGTTGAACGAAATAAGAAAAGCAAAGGGGTCACCTATTTTAATTATGAACAAAATAAACTTAGATACCTGACCACATGCAAATAAACCAGCATGATGTATGGTACGCAATTAGTTGTATCATTATAGCTGAATAAAAACTTTCAATAACACTTTAATGACCAGCAAAGGTAGTATCATTTCATGACAATGTTTCCTTTATAGATTGCAACTGATCTTCTCAGCGACTCCCTAATTATTAGGCTGTGAATTGCTAGTTTCTTCTCAAATTATAAATTAGGAGATAAAAATTGATCTGAAAATCTCATATAACCTACTGAAAATCTAATTTGACTCAACTTGCGTGAATTAAAAGGTTAAAAATTTGTAATTTAAATTGTCCAAAATCAACATAATTCAAAATTTAAATAATTTAAAATCAAAATAACTTACAACTAAATTAATTTAAAATTTAAATTAACCTAAAATATAAATAATTTTAATTTATAAAATTTAAAACTAGTAAAATTAAAAAATAATTTTTTTTGAAATATTCTCAATATAAAACTCAATACATTCAAAATTTAATTAAATTAAGTATTCAAAATTTGATAAATTTAGAATATAAAAAAAGTAAAATTTAAATCATCTGTAATATAAAATAATTCAATCATGTTAAATTAATAGCAATATTGTTTATATCATCGCAAAAATTGAAACAGATGTTGGACCCCAACAACTGAAGAGCCAAAAACAAGGGGTGGGCTGCATGTCCTGTCTTTGAACCCAAAAGAAAAGCAAATTTGTGATAAACAGAGACGGGAGCTTTGCAGTCATGAATCATGTATTGTACACCAAAAAATGCAAGTGGGATTCTTTACATTTTGAGGTGATGAGAAATGGGACATAAGGCTGCTAGCTTGACACGTGCTCACAAATAAAGCCACGAGGCTTTACAAGAGCTGGAGGGTGGCCAAACTAGACCATGACCTTTTTACACCAAAAAGCCTGGACAAAGAAAACCATCATAATCATTCATTTTGAACGACATTAGCATGATTTATTAGAAAGAAATTTCTTGTTGGACCCGTAAGTAATAAATATAATTAGACACATTTAAGAAAATAATTTAAATATAATTACAATGATGCAAAAAAAAAAAAAGGGTTAATGAAGGAAGAAAAGAAAAAATGTAACTTCATTAGAAAAAGGGGTACGTGTGCAAGATATTTGCTCCGACACACAAAACTAAAGACCCCAAAGTGGAGCCCTAACTCATCTGCAATGCAAATTTAGTTCTTGTACACTTAACCATGGCAATCTATATTGACAATGTAATGCCGAAACAGCATTCAAGGCCCCCACAGCGATTTCTTTAGTTCTTATAGATCGCAGCTATACCTTCTATAACGCCAATTACTAGATGCAGAGAACCCCAAGGAGGCTTAGACTTGTCTTGTGTTTGTCAAGCATTGCGTCGTACACGTAAATCAGGGTCAAAACTTTCACGGGACATTTAGTATGCATGTGTTAAACAACATCTCGGCATCCATTCAACGCATTGAGTAGCTATGGTTTGCGACCTAATTGATATTTGGGTGCCTATAAAATTGACAAATAATCCTTTTTTCATTTTTTTGAGATTTTCAAATGATTAATCCAAAAAAGTGGAACAGTCAATCGAACAATAAGAGTTTTAATTTTAAATTTAATTTAGCCCGATTGTATTAATTTATTAAATTATTTAATTATTTTAACCCTTTTAAATTAAAAATATTCAATTTAATTTAAGTAATCTTTTTTCTTCTCTCTCACCCATTTATTTAGATAATCTGGCATATTTTTCTTTTGCCTTTTAATTATTTGTAACATTAAACATATACAAACGAGCACATATCCTAGCCTTGACGCCACTACGTGCGCACATAAGTATGATGAATACTACTATTAGACTTGTGACTCCATCATTTGGATTTAAGAAAAATTTAGGTCAAAATCAAGGAATTAGTTATATATGGATGGGCCGGCAGATAAATTGAAAATTGAAATGGTTTATAAGTTTATCATTTGTTCCCATAAGAAAGCTTTTGGGATTATTTTTTTAGTAAAGTAAACGTTATTCCCCTAAACCAGCAAAACCTCCAATCAATGATTTTGAGCCAATTGAATGGAAAATTCAGACCAGCTATGCTATCTTCTTGTCTGTTATAGCTCGCCAATTCTCCAAGACACAATTAATGAATTAGAAGACGAACTGGTCAATGGTCTTCCATCACCTAACAATTTTTTATTTTTCACTTGTTTGGTCACAAACGAATAAAGGAATCCCACAAACCCATTTGCCGTATAGCGGCTACGATTAAAGGTAACGGCCTTCAATTGACCATACAAAAGCGGCCATAAACTTTTCAACTTCTGGCACAACCACAAAAACTACAGAAGATTCCATTTTCTCGTAGGCATCGCGTGCATGGTCCTTCCCCCAACCCCCCACATATTTGAAAATAAAGTCCTTCCACTTTTCAAATATCTTGTGCCCACCATCCACCGGTTGTGTGTCATACCAAGCCAACAAATTGCCTATATAAACAACCCTTCTCTTCGTAATCCTTAATTCAATCACTCCAAATTCTCATTAGAGTTAGCAAACAAACTTGGGTCCTCATGGATAAGTTTCTTCCTGCTATTCTTAGTGCTTTTTTACTGTTTCATTGCTCCTTTATAATACTGGTGCATGGTGCCACAATAGGTACTCCGTGCAGCCAAACCCCTTATCCCGATGTGTGCAATCATTTTCGTATTGATGCCAATCTTGTGCAAAGTAATCGAATTCAAACCCCGTTTGCTTTCCGGGATCAATCTCTTCTTGTGACCACGAATCAAGCCATACAAGCTCACCAAAGCATGTCTACAATGGACTTGAGTTCATTTGATGAAAAGGGCAAGCTGGCATGGGCTGATTGTTTAGAGTTGTACGAGGACACGGTTGATCAACTTAGCCGTTCCATTAGCTCTAGCAATCCAATTGATGCACAAACTTGGCTAAGTGCAGCAACTGCCAATCAACAAACTTGCCAAAATGGATTTATTGACTTCAATTTAGCCTCTAATTTGGAGTCTTTGCCATATATGTTGGGCAACTTCTCAAAGTTGCTAAGCAATTCACTGGCCATAAACAAGGCTACAATCTCCTCTTCACCTCCAATTCCTGATAATTTTCCTACTAGGCATGGTAGTGGCCACCGAAGATTGCTTGTCAATGGATTTCCTTCGTGGGTTTCGACCGGCGATCGGAGGCTTCTCCAATCCACTGCATCATCAACAGCTGATATTGTGGTGGCTCAAGATGGTTCCGGTAATTACAAGTCCATATCAGAGGCTTTGGCTGCATCGGTCAAGCGACGGAGCGGGGCTAAGAGATTCGTCATCTACGTGAAAAAGGGCGTGTACAAAGAGAATATAGACATCAAGAAGTCAATGAAAAATTTAATGTTTATTGGAGATGGGATTGATGCAACTATCGTTACTGGTAACAAGAACGTTCGAGATGGCTCCACGACTTTTCGCTCAGCAACTTTTGGTAAGTTTTCCTTTTCCTTTTCCTTTTCTTTTTCTTCGTAACTTGTCGACTTAAAACTCTTCTAACAATATATCTATCAATTAGAATCATTTATTCAAATCATTTAGTGATGGCTACAATATATTTATTAACTCTTTTTGAAGAGTTATTAAACGATTGCCAATACTGATAACAAGCCTACAAATCAGAGATCCACACTTGGTACGTACGTGTAGGTGTGCATGCCCATGCAAGTGTAGATATTGACCTTATATGTGCAATAATTTTTAAGCATATTCTGGTCCATAACACATGCAAAAGACTTTATGCAACCAAATCTTTCTGTCCAGAACGATTCCCATTTTCACTTGGAGGGGTATGCATAACATTGGGATTTATCCACAATTCCATTTAGTTAGAGGCCAACGGCAAATCAATTAGACTTCAACTCGTTATAATTTGTCTATTAAAAAATGGGACGGCAAATCCAATTATAGAGCCTTTCATGACACTTGGTGGGACTTCAACAACTGGGTGAATCGTTCTTGCACTTAAGCAAATAACCACATATATTGTCATTGCGATAAACTTAGGTTCCTGAATTTCGAGAATGATATGATCTGTTTCCCTCTTTATTAGTCTTTTGACACTTCATGGTAAGAAATAACAACTCAAGTCAAAATCAACTTATATAATTGAATATAAAGATGAGAAAAAGGTTCATGCATTTAAATTCAATTAAATTTAAGATTAAAACTTTTTATTATTGTTATTGTATAAACAAATAGCAATAAAAAGATGTTTAAAGCAAAAAAAACTAATTTTAGATCATTGCTACATGTCATCACAAGATCCCCAATCAATTAATTGCATACCATCAAGTTTTATTGCATTGCAACAAAAGATTACTCAACTAGCTTAGCTAATAAAGCAAAAAAATTGCCACAAACTTGTGATGGTATCATTTCGTTGATGTGACATCATATGTAAAGCAGGAAAACTAGTCATACTCAAGACCGGCAACTCAAAAGAAATAATGCTTGACTTCTTGTTAAAATTTTAATTTTCTTTTCCACATCCCAATTAAAGTCTAAAATTTTGTGGAAATATGAAAACAATTTTTTCAAAAGAAAAAAATAATCTATTTTTACTTACGTATGATACTTCTAATATTGCGGCAGCTGTTTCTGGCGACGGGTTTATTGCAAGGGACATGACATTTGAGAACACCGCCGGACCCCAGAAACATCAGGCGGTAGCCCTCCGATCGGGTTCGGATTTCTCAGTATTCTACAGATGCAGTTTCAAGGGCTATCAGGACACCTTATATGTTTACTCTCTCCGGCAATTCTATCGGGATTGCGACGTATACGGCACCGTAGACTTCATATTTGGAGATGCCGCCGTCGTTCTCCAAAACTGTAACATCTATATTAGAACACCGATGAGTGGCCAGAAGAACACTGTCACCGCACAAGGAAGGAAGGACCCCAATGAGAACACGGGCATCGTTATTCACAATTCCCGGGTGGCTGCCGCCGGCGACCTGAGCTCGTTTAAGAGTTATTTGGGGAGGCCATGGAAAAAGTATTCGAGAACTGTGTTCATGAAGAGCACTTTGGATGGGATAATTGACCCTGCGGGTTGGTTACCCTGGCAAGGAAGTTTTGCTTTGAGTACTCTTTATTATGCCGAGTACATGAATACTGGCGCTGGTGCTGGGACTGGTGGGAGGGTCAATTGGCCTGGATATCACGTTCTGAAGAGCCCGGCCGAGGCCGGAAAGTTCACTGTCGGGAGTTTTCTGGCCGGAGGTTCTTGGATTCCGGGTACCGGAGTCCCTTTTGATACAGGTTTGTAGGTTGCTTGTCAAGGAAAAGAAAGAGGAAAAAAACAAAAATGCATTCATATTCACTTATATACTTTATAAGTGTAAATATGTTTATAGTACACTAAATATATATTTATAATCTCATTATTGATTATTATTATATATATAAATATTATAAATATACAATAAATCAAATATAATAGTGTAATATATGTTTTTGCTTTTAAAACCCATCAATCCATGTAATTTTATTTAAAAAATAAGGATAGAGAGGGAGGTGTGACATGTCAATTGTGTACTAAGATGGTGACCTAGAGGGGCCCTAATTGTCATATAGTTGGTGTTGTTTCATTGAGCTTTGTGTAATTTATTGTTACGATCCATTACGGATCATGTCCCAAAGCAAGAGTCCAAATTGCTATAGTTTTTTATTGTTATATACCTTTCGTATTTGTTACCCAAAGTCCGTGGACCAGAGATATATAAATATTCATATTGAAGATTGTCAAGCCAAGAAAATAATTGTACCATATTTGTCTATGATCTTATAATAACAAAGATTTACTTTGTCTGTTTCTTATTTCATTGTCATTTTTCATTATGTGGTTATATCCACATCAAGCCCGAATTGACCGATGATACCACTCTATCCATTCGAGTTCAAACTTACAGAGGATTAGCAGCTGTCATCCATTCACTTAATGATGCCATCAAATGATACCACCAACCTATCCCACGATATATATATATAGACAGAGGCGCCACGTCATACTTTGGGGAGGAGGATTGGCCCCGAGAACTTCCAGAAGATGTGAAAGTTTGCCCATAATTTTCGTATATATTCATGAATTTGTTGTGATTCCCCCCAACCCCCCACCCCCACCCCCGCTCCTCCAATGTTTTACATATTTCTCCTTGCCTCCAACTCTTTTACTTTTCCTTTGCATCCTTGGGATATTGTGCGACTTTGATCCCCCAAACTTTCATTTCCTGTATCTCTACCACTTCATATATATGAAGTTCTTGCTATAAATTATTCCGACGTTGAACGGTTGATATATAGGGGGAGGAAAGAAAAAAAAATATATGAAGTACAATCAACTTGTTTAGTTTTCGTCTTCTTTTTTACTTACCAGTGTGAGCTATTTATTACACTATTGTTTATGTTTTTAAAAGGGACACAATGTCTTCAAGTTAGGGGTAAAAACAATTGTTTAGCAGTGCCTCGCGTACAAACAACTCCTTTTTTTTTTTTTTTTCTTTGGTGGTTAACTACAGCACAGAGACAGTCGTGATACCACCAACCATTGTAGTTCACTAGTTAAGAAATTTATTGGTACCATGACTTCGTATAAGTCATGGGATCAAATTTCCATTAAAGATTTTGATAGAATCAAAGGCACCTATAATATAATATTAAGATATGATTTATTTTGGAGAAATTATAAAATATTATTCTTGTTTTTTCATTTTTTTATCAAAAAAATAAGGTTAATAAACGGTGAGATTCTGATATATCTTTGTCACTAGTCAATAGTTAGGAGTATTTAACAATTATAAAATCTTTTTTATTTCAACGGACTTAAAAATTGTAAAATTATGAAATAGTTTGTGCATGTTTAAATTATTTGACTGTTTTGTTCATCTATGTATGGAATCTTATGTATGTATGGACCAACTTGCAGTGCACAAGCTTAAAATGATCAGAGTTTTATGTCAGTGGCTCAAACGTTTGACGAATGGATGCTAGTGGCATTTGTTCGAAAAAAGAATAAAAGGGCCCCGGGGGGGTGGTAAAGAAAGAGTTCCCACATGGTGTTTTCTATTTCCAATGTTTTCTTTGAAACAAATAATGATAAAATTCTGTCCTCCAATGAATTATCGTATAACTGAAAAACTGGATCATACTCAATACTATGTGGGTTTCAAACTATTAATCTATAAAAGTGGCAGCGAAATTGTTTCGGGGAAAAATTATAAATTTTAAAATGTATGGTTGATGCGCACCTAATCTAATCTTATTGTAAAACAGTAAGATTAATCCATGCTAACATAAAAATTACAGATTTAAATTTAAAATAATGGTAATATTATGTATATTTGATTATATTTTAAAATTTTACAATATAAGAATGTTGTATTTTGATCGGTAAATGCACCACTTCAAATGATAATTAGTACCATTAGTACGACTGCACGTTTGGGTCATCCGCTGGAATGCTAGCTCTTAATTTAAATGGCGCATGAATTGACTAGATGAGTCTATATTTGATTATTTTCTTAAATTTTATAATATACGAATCCTGTATTTTGATGGATAAATGCATCACTCCAAATCATAATTAATACTATTGGTACAATCAGTTGCACCTTTGGGCAATCTTAGCCTCAATTTAAATGGTAGGTGAATTGAGTAGACGAGTCTAGGATCATTGGCCTGTCAAAAGCAGGCTTCCTAATCATAAAAGTAAAGAAAAAGAATGGTTGATATAAAAATATAACATAATATGATATATTTTTTATATTTATTTGAGTCTATTAAATTTTTTCCTTTTTTATATATGCCAATTTGTCTCTAGGGGCATTTACATACAACCCTGTGCATTACACGATGCAATATTTATTTTCAGATGTTAACATTTGGGCAAGAATTGCTTATTTAAAAAATAATAAAAAATTGTTGAGTTGCTTTTGCTTCTTCTTCCACCCTACACTTCATTTTCCCTTAGACAGAAAGTTGGTTTAGGCCCCACTAGTCGTCCAATACGTACAATCTTCAGGCTGTTAGTTTACAATTCTTGCAATTCCGAGCCAATCCAAATGGCACGGATAATTAAATGTAATCAAATTGCAGCAACGCCTAAATCACAATCAAACGCAACAAAGTTGTGGAATTTTGGGAAAAGCTCACCTGATCCACTTTATGCACGATGAACAAATCTCAGGATTTTAAGCTCATCCAATTGAGCAATGAAAGAAGGATAAGTCTTGCGGGTGCAACAGTGAGATTACTATATCGTGTAAATCGGAGGTCACAAGTTTAGGCCAAACGAACAATCTCTTTTATCGGATCATACGGTGTGGAAGTCTCATGAATTAGAATGCGAAATGAAGAGTGAAAAAAAATGCCCAATAATAGGAGAAAATTTTACATTATTTCAGCATCAAACATTGTAGATCAGCATGATATTTTTGCTCATGCCTTCAGGGAGGCCACAGAGAGAAAAGCACAACGCAGAAAAATGTGCCAGTCAGGAGCGAAGTGAAACACAGAAGGTCTCTTGAATATGTTGTAATGCTACAGAACCTGTCATAACTTCTTGTAACGTGCAGTTGCACTGCCATGCCCGGTATTGTATATCTATGTAATAACTGTTGGTGCAAATCTTCCCGTGAATTCCTGCATCTTAGAGAGTTTAAGAGCAACCTCCACCTACAAGAATATACATCAGAACCTCAGCCGAGGAACTGTCGCATGGTGTAACAATCGAATAATGTTCAGGATCTTACAAGAGGAGCAAGTGCTTCTTGAGAACCTCTTCCAGTTCTCGATGGATCTTTCTCGTATTGCTCATAGTCATAACGAGTATAGTAGTGGCGACCGTAGGTATCCCAATGCTTGCGAACTATGTCTTCAACAGTCACAAGCTTTCCCCCACCGAGATTTTCCTTGTTCCCGTAAGCTAGTTTGGATGGCCAAGCCAGGACAGCCCATATTCCATCTTTCTCACGTATGTGGTCCGAGCCTGTTTCCAGATACCATTATTAATGACAACTTTCTACTATTGGATAATAATTTCAAGCACAAATGTTCCACTAGGCAAAATTTGACCAGTTCCAAAGCATGAACAAACACTCTTCCTGATACGTGGACTGTCATGTATACGGCTTTACGACAACTAATTTATTGCTCAGACACACACATATATAACAACAAATAACAATTCCCTAATCTTAACCTTTTTTTGGTTGGTGTAAAATGAGAACAGAGATAAGTTTTTCTGGTCCTGAGCTGCCTAGCAGGCACTGACATTTGGACACAGACACCTTATGGTGCGAATACAGGATATGTCTAGCTCATACAAAAATATGATATGGAAATGGTGGTCTGAATATATGACTAACATTTAAATATATGACCAAAATTCATAAAATTTTGAACGATTATGTGTGATATGGAAGCCAAGCTATAGGGTAGACACCCACATCACATGGGACCATAATTGCACTCGAAATGACTGAAAGATTTAAAAGCAATAATGACTCGCTATAAAAATAACATTATGTTTTTCTAATAGACTTAACTAAATGGCCACAAAAGTGTTGATTAAAAGTGGTCACAAAAAATTTTTACACAACATATAAGAGGTTTTCTATTACATATAAAATATTAATATAATATATAATATTTTGTATGTTGTATAAAAATTGTTTGTGGTTACTTATAGTCACAACTTTTGTGGCTACAAAGATTTTTCTTTTTCCGATATAACATATTACTATTATAGATGTAAAATGGGTTGTACCAGGGTGAGTAACCCGGACATTGGCATGGTTAGACCATTCAAACACTGAGTGCAGCAGGTCGGCTCAGGCAATGATTTTTATTACGTTAGTATAATTGAAATACGCGTATTTGACATTTTTATTGAGTTTTTTGATTTTCAGTTGGCATGTAAATTGCATATTGCCGGAGTAGTGAAATTTCTTTCCGTATATTTTTTTTCCCTCGAGTATGCAGACAACCATGTGGAAAAGAAGTAAGCCTAGCTTGCCATATGAGCTTTCAAGCCCACGAAATGTGAAATAATTGAGAATTTGGAAATTTCCTTGTCTGATTAGACTATTTCAATGTTTTGAAATCCCACATCATAAAATTCCATATTAAATAATTTCTTTTTTTTAATTAACTTTTACTTTTCAAAACCCAAAAGGGAAAAAATGTGGCAAAAAAGGATGATTTTGTGGTACAGTTAATTATAAGGACCAAAAAAAGAAACGAAAAAAGTTACATGAACAACTGCTTTCTTTTTTTTGTACAGTAATGTTGCGAAATGATATATACATCGAATGGTAATAATCATGCATATAAGCTCGCAAAATATTATTTTGATAATAGGTTTAAAATATTTATTAAAATATGCAACTAAAAGTTATGATTATTACTATTAGATCTCAATAATTTTAGCATTACTCATATTAATTAATAACTATTTCACTCTTTTGATTTTTAGATTAAATTAGCTTTAATAATATTATTATGATTAAAGTTTAATAATTATGATACTATTGTTAAAATTTAATTAATTCTGATATCATTGTTAATTAATTGTATAAATTATATTAAATAATTATTAATTAATTTTAATTATTTATATATTAGAAACTAATAATATATTTTTTAAACTTAATATCAAAATTATTACAAATAAGTGTCAACTACTTCTTTTTGAATATTAATGTTTAGTTTACTTGAATATTAATTTTTAGTTTATAATGAATCTAAATTAATTTTAACAATAATTGTAACTTCTCTTCTCAAAATTAAAATGCATCGCATCAAATTATTACAATTTGGCAACCCATTTATACCCTAAAAAAAAAATAGACACAGATTGCCAGCTTGAACCCACGATGGGAAATTATGCAAAATGATTTTGCCTTTGACGAAGACTCAATAATTCAAATACAAGAAACTTCCTGACTTTTATTTTCTTGGGATATTAGTTTGTTGATTTTTCGCATCAAGTTGCAATGCTAATGAATGTAGTTTTCATATCCTTCCCAATTGTCCAATTATATGAAATAATCATGCATTGATTTCAATAAAAAGTAGGCCAAGTGACAATGACAATTTTAGTCTTAAATAATGCTTGTGGCCTAGATTTTTCACTTTAAATTCTTCTTAATCTTTTTTTTTTCCTTATCCGCATGCTGCTTTGGTCTTCATTGTATCTATTTGCTACGATCTGAGCCACGATTTGGTTTGCAAGTTTTTGGTAGAGTTAGATGTCACAGGGTCATTACTTTTTCTCCAAAAGTTAACTTATTGAGGTGTGTATTCAATGTGAGATGTAAGAGTCAAGTTGTATTTAACCCGTCCATATCTGAAATATAACCCATCTGTGATATTTTCTTCCACCGAATCTATCGACGTTCTCGTCGGGAATCGGCTCCCCTGTCTACTTCTAGGTGAAATGCTTTACGATATGTATCGGAGTCGAGGTCAGGTCGACTCTGATATTATTTGTAACGGGGTCATTATTTTCTCTTCAAAAAACAATCTATTGGGATGTATAGTACCCACACTTATATGATTTAGATTCCACTCTTCTTATCTGATGTGAAATGTAAAAATTGAATTATACCTAACCCGTCCATCTCTGAGATATAACAAATCCGTGACATATAACTATCTTATTTCAATATATGGCAATGTAGTGGCAACAAAAGGGTTTTTTTTTTTTTTTTATGGTTTTCTTTACTTCGTTTAGTATTAGAATTTGAACTCTTATTTCAAGTGGTCTACTGTTATGCAGGTGATTATTATTATTATTTTTTCAGAGAGTTATATAATAAAATATTTCTTTTTTTTCGTAATTAATATTTTTCAAGATGAAATTAAATATTCAAGTGCTAATATTCAATAAATTTCTTATATGCTATACAAGTACTGCAGGACTTGTGTGAGAACACCAGAAGGTATGACATATATTTACAAGAATTCAAACCAGAGAAATTTATAGCCGTAATAATGAGACTCTGTGCACAACTTGTTTTGCGTAACCAAAATTTAGGACGTATGCTAAAGTTGAAAATTTGGGTCTAGTCCACAGTTCTATCTCTTTTCTTTTTCTTTTTTTCTCCTATATACAATACTTATCAAGTGATGCCTAGTTGTATATACAAAGTAATTTCCCCTGTGCACAACTTATTTTTGTTTTTTTAAATAATGTTTAAGCAATGATTTTGGTTGAACAAAAAAAGAAAAGCAAAGCGGTCATCTATTTTAATTATGAACAAAATAAACTTAGATACCTGACCACATGCAAATAAACCAGCATGATGTATCATTTCATGACAATGTTTCCTTTATAGATTGCAACTGATCTTCGCAACGACTCCCCAATTATTAGGCTGTGAATTGCTCGTTTCATCTCAAATTATAAATTAGGAGATAAAAATTGACCCGAAAATCTCATATAACCTACTTAAAATCTAATTTGACTAAACTTGCGAGGATTAAAAGGTTAAAACCTTGTAATTTAAATTGTCAAAAATCAACATAATTCAAAATTTAAATAATTTAAAATCGAAATAACTCACACCTAAATTAATTTAAAATTTAAATTAACTTGAAATGTAAATAATTTTAATTTATAAAATTTAAAACTAGTAAAATTAAAAAATTAATTTTTTGAAACATTCTGAATAAAAAATTCAATGCATTTAAAATTTAATTAAATTAAATATTCAAAATTTGATAGATTCAAAATATAAAAAGGTAAAATTTAAATTATATGTAATACAAAATAATTCAATCATGTTAAATTAATAATAATATTGTTTATATCATCACAAAAATTGAAACAGATGTTGGACACCAACAACTGAAGAAAAGCAAAAGAAAAGCAAATAAAGCCAAAAGAAAAGCACATTTGTGAGAAAACAGAGACGGGAGCTTTTGCAGTCATAAATCATGTATTGTACACCAAAAACTGCAAGTGGGATTCTTTACATTTTGAGGTGATGAGAAATGGGACATAAGGCTGCTAGCTTGACACGTGCTCACAAATAAAGCCACCAGGCTATACAAGAGCTGGAGGGTGGCCAAACTCGACCATGACTTGTCTTGTGTTTGTCAAGCATTGCGCCGTACACGTAAATCAGGGTCAAAACATATTAGATTAGGTGCGCATCAACCATAAATTTTAAAATTTATAATTTTTCCCCGAAACAATTTCGTTGCCACTTTTATAGATTAATAGTTTGAAACCCACATAGTATTGAGCATCATCTAGTTTATCGGTTATTCGATAATTCATGGAAGAACAGAATTTTATCATTATTTTTTTAAAGAAAACAATGGAAATAGAAAACACCATGTGGAAACTCTGTCTTTACCCCCCCTCCCTTTTTTTCCTTTTTCGAACAAATGCCACTGAGCATCAAAATGCCATTGGTATCTCCTAGCATCTATTGGTCAAACGTTTGCGCCTTAAAACTCTGACCATTTGAAGGTTGTGCTCTACAAGTTGGTCCATACATTCATAAGATTCCATACATAGATGAAAGAATCAGTCAAACAATTTAAATATGCATGAATTATTTTATAATTTTATAATTGTTAAATTTGTTGAAATAAAAAAAATATATATCATTCTTAAATACTCCTAACTATCGACTGATGATAAAAATATTTCAAGATCTCACTTTCTTAAACTTCTTTTTTTAAAATAAAACAATAAAAAAAATATTTATAATTTCTCTAAAATAAATCATGTCTTTATATTATATTATATGTGCGTTTGATTCTATCAATATTTTTAATGGAAATTTGATCCCACGACTTATACGAAGTCATGGTACGAATAAATTTCTTAACTAGTGAACTACAATGGTTGGTGGTATCACGGCTGTCTCTGTGCTGTAGTTAACCACAAAGAAAAAAAAAAAAAAAGGAGCTGTTTGTACGCGAGGCACTGCTAAACAATGTTTTTACCCCTAACTTGAAGACATTGTGTCCCTTTTAAAAACATAACCAATAGTGTAATAAATAGCTCACACTCGTAAATAAAAAAGAAGACGAAAACTAAACAAGTTGATTGCTCCCCCTATATATCAACCGTGCAACGTCGGAATAATTTATAGCAAGAACTTCATATATATGAAGTGGTAGAGAGACAGGAAATGAAAGTTTGGGGGATCAAAGTCGCACAATATCCCAAGGATGCAGAGGAAAAGTAAAAGAGTTGGAGGCAAGGAGAAATATGTAAAACACTGGAGGAGCGGGGGTGGGGGTGGGGGTGGGGGGGGGGGAATCACAACAAATTCAAGAATATATACGAAAATTATGGACAAACTTTGACATCTTTTGGAAGTTCAGGGGGCCAATCCTCCTCCCCAAAGTATGACGTGATATATATCGTGGGATAGGTTGGTGGTATCATTAAGTGAAAGGATGACAGCTGCTAATCCTCTGTAAGTTTGAACTCGAATGGATAGCGTGGTATCATCGGTCAATTCGGGCTTGATGTGGATATAACCACGTAATGAAAAATGACAATGAAATAAGAAACAGACAAAGTAAATCTTTGTTATTACAAGATCATAGACAAATATGGTACAATTATTTTCTTGGCTTGACAATCTTCAATATGAATATTTATATATCCCTGGTCCACGGACTTTGGGTAACAAATACGAAAGGTATATAACAATAAAAAACTATAGCAATAAACATATTTACACTTATAAAGTATATAAGTGAATATGAATGCATTTTTGTTTTTTTCCTCTTCCTTTTCCTTGACAAGCAACCTACAAACCTGTATCAAAAGGGACTCCGGTGCCCGGAATCCAAGAACCTCCGGCCAGAAAACTCCCGACGGTGAACTTTCCGGCCTCGGCCGGGCTCTTCAGAACGTGATATCCAGGCCAATTGACCCTCCCACCAGTCCCAGCACCAGCGCCAGTATTCATGTACTCGGCGTAATAAAGAGTACTCAAAGCAAAACTTCCTTGCCAGGGTAACCAACCCGCAGGGTCAATTATCCCATCCAAAGTGCTCTTCATGAACACAGTTCTCGAATACTCTTGCCATGGTCTCCCCAAATAACTCTGAAACGAGCTCAGGTCGCCGGCGGCAGCCACCCGGGAATTGTGAATAACGATGCCCGTGTTCTCATTGGGGTCCTTCCTTCCTTGTGCGGTGACAGTGTTCTTCTGGCCACTCATCGGTGTTCTAATATAGATGTTACAGTTTTGGAAAACGACGGCGGCATCTCCAAATATGAAGTCTACGGTGCCGTATACGTCGCAATTCCGATAGAATTGCCGGAGAGAGTAAACATATAAGGTGTCCTGATAGCCCTTGAAGCTGCATCTGTAGAATACTGAGAAATCCGAACCCGATCGGAGGGCTACCGCCTGATTTTTCTGGGGTCCGGCCGTGTTCTCAAATGTCATGTCCCTTGCAATAAACCCGTCGCCGGAAACAGCTGCGGCAACATTAGAAGTATCATACGTAAGTAAAAATAGATTATTTTTTTCTTTTAAAAAAATTGTTTTCATATTCCGACAAAATTTAGACATTAATTCGGATGTAGAAAAGAAAATTAAAATTTTAACAAGAAGTCAAGCATTATTTCTTGTGTAGGACTAGTTTTTCTGCTTTACATATGATGTCACATCAACGAAATGATACTACCACAAGTTTGTGGCAATTTTTTTGCTTCATTAGCTAAGCTAGTTGAGTAATCTTTAGTTGCAATACCATAAAGGAAAATAATAATTTACTTCATGATTGGCAAAAAAAACTAGATAGTATGAAATTAATTGATTGGGGATCTTGTGATGGCATGTACCAATGCTCTAAAATTAGTTTTTTGCTTTAAACATCTTTTTATTGCTATTTGCTTATACAATAACAATAATAAAAAGTTTTAATCTTAAATTTATTTGTATTTAAATCCACGAACCTTTTCTCATTCTCATATTCAATTATATGAGTTCATTGGGACTTGAGATGTTATTTCTTACCTTGAACTGTTAAAAGACTCATAGAAAGGGAAACAGATCATATCATCCTCGAAATTCAGGAACCTAACTTTATCGCAATGACAATGTAAGTGGTTATTTGCTTAAGTGCAAGAACGATTCAGCCAGTTGTTGAAGTCCCACCATGTGTCATGAAAGGCTCTATAATTGGATTTGCCGTCCCACTTTTTTAATAGTAAAATTATAAGGAGTTGAAGTCTAACTGATTTGCCGTTGGCCTCTAATTAAATGGAATTGTGGATAAATCCCAATGTTATGCTTATCCCTCCAACCGAAAATGGGAATCTTCCCGGACAGAAAGATTTGGTTGCATGAGGTCTTTGCACGTGTGATGGACCAGAATATGTTTAAAAATTATTGCACATATAAGGTCAATATCTACACTTGCATGGGCATGCACACCTGCACGTACGTACAAAGTGTGCGTCTCTGATTTGTAGGCTTGTTATCAGTATTGGGAATCGCTTAATACCTCTTCAAAAAGAGTTAATCAATATATTCTAGCCATCACTAAATGATTTGAATGAATGATTCTAATTGATAGATATATAGTTAGAAGAGTTTTAAGTCGACAAGTTACGAAGAAAACGAAAAAGAAAAGGAGAACTTACCAAAAGTTGCTGAGCGAAAAGTCGTGGAGCCATCTCGAACGTTCTTGTTACCAGTAACGATAGTTGCATCAATCCCATCTCCAATAAACATTAAATTTTTCATTGACTTCTGGATGTCTATATTCTCTTGGTACACGCCTTTTTTCACGTAGATGACGAATCTCTTAGCCCCGCTCCGTCGCTCGACTGATGCAGCCAAAGCCTCTGATATGGACTTGTAATTACCGGAACCATCTTGAGCCACCACAATATCAGCTGTTGAAGATGCAGTGGATTGGAGAAGCCTCCGATCGCCGGTCGAAACCCACGAAGGAAATCCATTCACAAGCAATCTTCGGTGGCCACTACCATGCCTAGTAGGAAAATTATCAGGAATTGGAGGTGAAGAGGAGACTGTAGCCTTGTTTATGGCCAGCGAATTGCTTAGCAACTTTGAGAAGTTGCCCAACATATATGGCAAAGACTCCAAATTCGAGGCTAAATTGAAGTCAATAAATCCATTTTGGCATGTTTGTTGATTGGCAGTTGCTGCACTTAGCCAAGTTTGTGCATCAATTGGATTGCTAGAGCTAATCGAACGGCTAAGTTTATCAACCGTGTCCTCGTACAACTCTAAACAATCAGCCCATGCCAGCTTGCCCTTTTGATCAAATGAACTCAAGTCCATTGCAGACATGCTTTGGTGAGCTTGTATGGCTTGATTCGTGGTCACAAGAAGAGATTGATCCCGGAAAGCAAACGGGGTTTGAATTCGATTACTTTGCACAAGATTGGCATCAATACGAAAATGATTGCACACATCGGGATAAGGGGTTTGGCTGCACGGAGTACCTATTGTGACACCATGCACCAGTATTATAAAGGAGCAATGAAACAGTAAAAAAGCACTAAGAATAGCAGGAAGAAACTTATCCATGAGGACCCAAGTTTGTTTGCTAACTCTAATGAGAATTTGGAGTGATTGAAGTAAGGATTACGAAGAGAAGGGTTGTTTATATAGGCAATTTGTTGGCTTGGTATGACACACAACCGGTGGATGGTGGGCACGAGATATTTGAAAAGTGGAAGGACTTTATTTTCAAATATGTGGGGGGGTTGGGGGAAGGACCATGCACGCGATGCCTACGAGAAAATGGAATCTTCTGTAGTTTTTGTGGTTGTGCCAGAAGTTGAAAAGTTTATGGCCGCTTTTGTATGGTCAATTGAAGGCCGTTACCTTTAATCGTAGCCGCTATACGGCAAATGGGTTTGTGGGATTCCTTTATTCGTTTGTGACCAAACAAGTGAAAAATAAAAAATTGTTAGGTGATGGAAGACCATTGACCAGTTCGTCTTCTAATTCATTAATTGCGTTTTGGAGAATTGGTGAGCTATAACAGACAAGAAGATAGCATAGCTGATCTGAATTTTCCATTCAATTGGCTCAAAATCATTCATTGTAGGTTTTGCTGGTTTGGGGAAATAACGTTTACTTCACTAAAAAAATAATCCCAAAAGCTTTCTTATAGGAACAAATGATAAACTTATAAACCATTTCAATTTTCAATTGATCTACCGTTACATCTATAATAACCGATTCCTAGATTTTGACCTAAATTTGTCTTAAATCCAAATGATGGAGTCACAAGCCTAATAGTAGTATTCATCATACTTATGTGCGCACATAAAGGCGTCAAAGCTAAGATATTTACTCGGTTGTATATGTTTAATGTAAAAAAAAAAAGGTAAAAGAAAAATATTACAGATAACAAATTGCACAAAATTATTACTCTCATTAATAAGAAATTTAAAAAATATGTAAAATAAGAATGTTAGGTTAGATGAATCTTAAAAATAATACAGATTATCTAAATAAATGGGTGAGAGAGAAGAAAAAAGATTACTTAAATTAAATTGAATATTTTTAATTTAAAAGGGTTAAAATAATTAAATAATATAATAAATTAATACAATCGGGCTAAATTAAATTTAAAGTTAAAACTCTTATTGTTCGATTGACTGTTCCACTTTTTTGGATAAATCATTTGAAAATCTCAAAAAAATGAAAAAAGGATTATTTGTCAATTTTATAGGCACCCAAATATCAATTAGGTCGCAAACCATAGCTACTCAATGCGTTGAATGGATGCCGAGATGTTGTTTAACACATGCATACTAAATGTCCCGTGAAAGTTTTGACCCTGATTTACGTGTACGACGCAATGCTTGACAAACACAAGACAAGTCTAAGCCTCCTTGGGGTTCTCTGCATCTAGTAATTGGCGTTATAGAAGGTATAGCTGCGATCTATAAGAACTAAAGAAATCGCTGTGGGGGCCTTGAATGCTGTTTCGGCATTACATTGTCAATATAGATTGCCATGGTTAAGTGTACAAGAACTAAATTTGCATTGCAGATGAGTTAGGGCTCCACTTTGGGGTCTTTAGTTTTGTGTGTCGGAGCAAATATCTTGCACACGTACCCCTTTTTCTAATGAAGTTACATTTTTTCTTTTCTTCCTTCATTAACTCTTTCTTTTGTTTTTTTGCATCATTGTAATTATATTTAAATTATTTTGTTAAATGTGTCTAATTATATTTATTACTTCCGGGTCCAACAAGAAATTTCTTTCTAATAAATCATGCTAATGTCGTTCAAAATGAATGATTATGATGGTTTTCTTTGTCCAGGCTTTTTGGTGTAAAAGGGTCATGGTCTAGTTTGGCCACCCTCCAGCTCTTGTATAGCCTGGTGGCTTTATTTGTGAGCACGTGTCAAGCTAGCAGCCTTATGTCCCATTTCTCATCACCTCAAAATGTAAAGAATCCCACTTGCAGTTTTTGGTGTACAATACATGATTTATGACTGCAAAAGCTCCCGTCTCTGTTTTCTCACAAATTTGCTTTTCTTTTGGGTTCAAAGACAGGACATGCAGCCCACCCTTTGTTTTTGGCTCTTCAGTTGTTGGGGTCCAACATCTGTTTCAATTTTTGCGATGATATAAACAATATTGCTATTAATTTAACATGATTGAATTATTTTATATTACAGATGATTTATTTTTTTTATATTCTAAATTTATCAAATTTTGAATATTTAATTTAATTAAATTTTGAATGTATTAAGTTTTGTATTGAGAATTTTTAAAAAAAAATTAATTTTTTAATTTTATTAATTTTAAATTTTACAAATTAAAATTATTTATATTTTACGTTAATTTAAATGTTAAATTAATTTAGTTGTAAGTTATTTTGATTTTAAATTATTTAAATTTTGAATTATGTTAATTTTAGATAATTTAAATTACAAATTTTTAACCTTTTAATTCATGTAAATTTAGTCAAATTAGATTTTAAATAGGTCATATGAGATTTTCGGATTAATTTTTATCTCCTAATTTATAATTTAAGAAGAAACTAGCAATTCACAACCTAATAATTAGGGAGTCGTTGAGATGATCAGTTGCAATCTATAAAGGAAACATTGTCATGAAATGATACATCATGCTGGTTTATTTGCATGTGGTCAGGTATCTAAGTTTATTTTGTTCATAATTAAAATAGATGACCCCTTTGCTTTTCTTTTTTTGTTCAACCAAAATCATTGCTTAAACATTATTTAAAAAGACAAAAATAAGTTGTGCACAGGGGAAATTACTTTGTATATACAACTAGGCATCACTGGATAAGTATTGTAGATAGAACTTTGGACTAGACCCAAATTTTCAACTTTAGCTTACGTCCTAAATTTTGGTTACGCAAAACAAGTTGTGCACAGAGTCTCATTATTACGGCTATAAATTTCTCTGGTTTGAATTCTTGTAAATATATGTCATACCTTTTGGTGTTCTCACACAAGTCCTTTAGTACTTGTATAGCATATAAGAAATTTATTGAATATTAGCACTTGAATATTTAAGTTCATCTTGAATATTAATTACGAAAAGGAAAAAATATTTTATTATATAACTCTCTGAAAATAATAATAATAATAATCACCTGCGTAGACCACTTGAACTATTAGCGTTAATGACCAGAGTTCAAATTCTAACACTAAACGAAGTAAAGAAAACCCAAAAAAAAAGAACAAGAAAAACACTTGTGTTGTCACTACATTGCGATATATTGAAATAAGATGGCTCTATATTACATATGGGTTATATCTCAAATACTGACGGATTGAATATAATTTGATTATCACATCTCACATTGGATAAGAAGAGAGAGATTCTGAATCATATAAATATAAGTATTATACACCCTGATAAGTTGTTTTTAAGGGAAAAAGTAATAACCTCATAACAAGTGGTATCAGAATCGATCCGATCTCAACTCCGATATTTCTCGTCAAGTGCTTCACCCGGAAGTAGGTAGGATAACTCCGATTCTCAACAAGAACGTTGATGGATTCAGCGGGAGAAAATATCACGAACGAATTATGTCTCAGACATGAATGGGCTAAGTATAATTCAACTCTCACATTCCACATCGAATAGAGAAAGAGAAATTTTAAGTCATATAAGTGTGAGTACTATACACTTCAATAGGTTACCTTTGACATCTAGCTCTACCATCGTAGCAAACAAATACAATGAAGACCAAAGCAGCATGCGGAGAAGGAAAAAAAATAGATTAAAAAGAATTTAAAATGAAAAATCTTGGCCACAAACATTATTTAAGACTAAAATTGTCATTGTTACTTGGCCTACCTTATCTCAACTTTTTATTGAAATCAATGCATGATTATTTCATATAATTGGACAATTGGGAAGGATATGAAAACTACATTCATTAGCATTGCAACTTGATGCGAAAAATCAACAAACTAATATCCCAAGAAAATAAAAGTCAGGAAGTTTCTTGTATTTGAATTATTGAGTCTTCGTCAAAGGCAAAATCATTTTGGATAATTTCCCATCGTGGGTTCAAGCTGGCAATCTCTCTGTGTCTATTTTTTTGGGGTATAAATGGGTTGCCAAATTGCAATAATTTGATGCAATGCATTTTAATTTGAGAAGAGAAGTTATAATCATTGTTAAAATTAATCTAAATTTATTATAAACTAAAAATTAATATTCAGGTGAACTAAACATTAATATTCTAAAAGAAGTAGTTGACACTTATTTGTAATAATTTTGATATTAAGTTTAAAATATATATTCTTAGAGTCTAATATATTAAAAAATTAAAATTAATTAAGAGTTATTTAAAATAATTTGTACAATTAATTAACAATGATATAGAGTTAATTAAATTTTAACAATAGTATCATAATTATTAAATTTTAATCATAATAATATTATTAAAGTTAATTTAATCTAAAAATCAAAAGAGTAAAATAGTTATTAATTAATATGAGTAATGCTAAAATTATTGAGGTCTAATAGTAATAATCATAACTCTTAGTTGCATATTTTAATAAATATTTTGAACCTATTATCAAAATAATATTTTGCGAGCTTATATGCATGATTATTACCATTCGATGTATATATCATTTCGCAACATTACTGTACACAAAAAAGAAAGCAGTTGTTCGTGTAACTTTTTTCTTTTCTGTTTTTTTGTCCTTATAATTAACTGTACCACGAAATCATCCTTTTTGGCCACATTTTTTCCCATTCGGGTTTTGAAAAGTAAAAGTTAATTAAAAAAAAGAAATTATTTAATATGGAATTTTATGATATGGGATTTCAAAACATTGAAATAGTCTAATCAGACAAGGAAATTTCCAAATTCTCATTTATAAGTTTATCATTTGTTCCTATAAGAAAGCTTTTGGGATTATTTTTTTAGTGAAGTAAACGTTATTTCCCCAAACCAGCAAAACCTACAATGAATGATTTTGAGCCAATTGAATGGAAAATTCAGATCAGCTATGCTATCTTCTTGTCTGTTATAGCTCACCAATTCTCCAAAACGCAATTAATGAATTAGAAGACGAACTGGTCAATGGTCTTCCATCACCTAACAATTTTTTATTTTTCACTTGTTTGGTCACAAACGAATAAAGGAATCCCACAAACCCATTTGCCGTATAGCGGCTACGATTAAAGGTAACGGCCTTCAATTGACCATACAAAAGCGGCCATAAACTTTTCAACTTCTGGCACAACCACAAAAACTACAGAAGATTCCATTTTCTCGTAGGCATCGCGTGCATGGTCCTTCCCCCAACCCCCCCACATATTTGAAAATAAAGTCCTTCCACTTTTCAAATATCTCGTGCCCACCATCCACCGGTTGTGTGTCATACCAAGCCAACAAATTGCCTATATAAACAACCCTTCTCTTCGTAATCCTTACTTCAATCACTCCAAATTCTCATTAGAGTTAGCAAACAAACTTGGGTCCTCATGGATAAGTTTCTTCCTGCTATTCTTAGTGCTTTTTTACTGTTTCATTGCTCCTTTATAATACTGGTGCATGGTGTCACAATAGGTACTCCGTGCAGCCAAACCCCTTATCCCGATGTGTGCAATCATTTTCGTATTGATGCCAATCTTGTGCAAAGTAATCGAATTCAAACCCCGTTTGCTTTCCGGGATCAATCTCTTCTTGTGACCACGAATCAAGCCATACAAGCTCACCAAAGCATGTCTGCAATGGACTTGAGTTCATTTGATCAAAAGGGCAAGCTGGCATGGGCTGATTGTTTAGAGTTGTACGAGGACACGGTTGATAAACTTAGCCGTTCGATTAGCTCTAGCAATCCAATTGATGCACAAACTTGGCTAAGTGCAGCAACTGCCAATCAACAAACATGCCAAAATGGATTTATTGACTTCAATTTAGCCTCGAATTTGGAGTCTTTGCCATATATGTTGGGCAACTTCTCAAAGTTGCTAAGCAATTCGCTGGCCATAAACAAGGCTACAGTCTCCTCTTCACCTCCAATTCCTGATAATTTTCCTACTAGGCATGGTAGTGGCCACCGAAGATTGCTTGTGAATGGATTTCCTTCGTGGGTTTCGACCGGCGATCGGAGGCTTCTCCAATCCACTGCATCTTCAACAGCTGATATTGTGGTGGCTCAAGATGGTTCCGGTAATTACAAGTCCATATCAGAGGCTTTGGCTGCATCAGTCGAGCGACGGAGCGGGGCTAAGAGATTCGTCATCTACGTGAAAAAAGGCGTGTACCAAGAGAATATAGACATCCAGAAGTCAATGAAAAATTTAATGTTTATTGGAGATGGGATTGATGCAACTATCGTTACTGGTAACAAGAACGTTCGAGATGGCTCCACGACTTTTCGCTCAGCAACTTTTGGTAAGTTCTCCTTTTCTTTTTCGTTTTCTTCGTAACTTGTCGACTTAAAACTCTTCTAACTATATATCTATCAATTAGAATCATTCATTCAAATCATTTAGTGATGGCTAGAATATATTGATTAACTCTTTTTGAAGAGGTATTAAGCGATTCCCAATACTGATAACAAGCCTACAAATCAGAGACGCACACTTTGTACGTACGTGCAGGTGTGCATGCCCATGCAAGTGTAGATATTGACCTTATATGTGCAATAATTTTTAAACATATTCTGGTCCATCACACGTGCAAAGACCTCATGCAACCAAATCTTTCTGTCCGGGAAGATTCCCATTTTCGGTTGGAGGGATAAGCATAACATTGGGATTTATCCACAATTCCATTTAATTAGAGGCCAACGGCAAATCAGTTAGACTTCAACTCCTTATAATTTTACTATTAAAAAAGTGGGACGGCAAATCCAATTATAGAGCCTTTCATGACACATGGTGGGACTTCAACAACTGGCTGAATCGTTCTTGCACTTAAGCAAATAACCACTTACATTGTCATTGCGATAAAGTTAGGTTCCTGAATTTCGAGGATGATATGATCTGTTTCCCTTTCTATGAGTCTTTTAACAGTTCAAGGTAAGAAATAACATCTCAAGTCCCAATGAACTCATATAATTGAATATGAGAATGAGAAAAGGTTCGTGGATTTAAATACAAATAAATTTAAGATTAAAACTTTTTATTATTGTTATTGTATAAGCAAATAGCAATAAAAAGATGTTTAAAGCAAAAAACTAATTTTAGAGCATTGGTACATGCCATCACAAGATCCCCAATCAATTAATTTCATACTATCTAGTTTTTTTTGCCAATCATGAAGTAAATTATTATTTTCCTTTATGGTATTGCAACTAAAGATTACTCAACTAGCTTAGCTAATGAAGCAAAAAAATTGCCACAAACTTGTGGTAGTATCATTTCGTTGATGTGACATCATATGTAAAGCAGAAAAACTAGTCCTACACAAGAAATAATGCTTGACTTCTTGTTAAAATTTTAATTTTCTTTTCTACATCCGAATTAATGTCTAAATTTTGTCGGAATATGAAAACAATTTTTTTAAAAGAAAAAAATAATCTATTTTTACTTACGTATGATACTTCTAATGTTGCCGCAGCTGTTTCCGGCGACGGGTTTATTGCAAGGGACATGACATTTGAGAACACGGCCGGACCCCAGAAAAATCAGGCGGTAGCCCTCCGATCGGGTTCGGATTTCTCAGTATTCTACAGATGCAGCTTCAAGGGCTATCAGGACACCTTATATGTTTACTCTCTCCGGCAATTCTATCGGAATTGCGACGTATACGGCACCGTAGACTTCATATTTGGAGATGCCGCCGTCGTTTTCCAAAACTGTAACATCTATATTAGAACACCGATGAGTGGCCAGAAGAACACTGTCACCGCACAAGGAAGGAAGGACCCCAATGAGAACACGGGCATCGTTATTCACAATTCCCGGGTGGCTGCCGCCGGCGACCTGAGCTCGTTTCAGAGTTATTTGGGGAGACCATGGCAAGAGTATTCGAGAACTGTGTTCATGAAGAGCACTTTGGATGGGATAATTGACCCTGCGGGTTGGTTACCCTGGCAAGGAAGTTTTGCTTTGAGTACTCTTTATTACGCCGAGTACATGAATACTGGCGCTGGTGCTGGGACTGGTGGGAGGGTCAATTGGCCTGGATATCACGTTCTGAAGAGCCCGGCCGAGGCCGGAAAGTTCACCGTCGGGAGTTTTCTGGCCGGAGGTTCTTGGATTCCGGGCACCGGAGTCCCTTTTGATACAGGTTTGTAGGTTGCTTGTCAAGGAAAAGGAAGAGGAAAAAAACAAAAATGCATTCATATTCACTTATATACTTTATAAGTGTAAATATGTTTATTGCTATAGTTTTTTATTGTTATATACCTTTCGTATTTGTTACCCAAAGTCCGTGGACCAGGGATATATAAATATTCATATTGAAGATTGTCAAGCCAAGAAAATAATTGTACCATATTTGTCTATGATCTTGTAATAACAAAGATTTACTTTGTCTGTTTCTTATTTCATTGTCATTTTTCATTACGTGGTTATATCCACATCAAGCCCGAATTGACCGATGATACCACGCTATCCATTCGAGTTCAAACTTACAGAGGATTAGCAGCTGTCATCCTTTCACTTAATGATACCACCAACCTATCCCACGATATATATCACGTCATACTTTGGGGAGGAGGATTGGCCCCCTGAACTTCCAAAAGATGTCAAAGTTTGTCCATAATTTTCGTATATATTCTTGAATTTGTTGTGATTCCCCCCCCCCCACCCCCACCCCCACCCCCGCTCCTCCAGTGTTTTACATATTTCTCCTTGCCTCCAACTCTTTTACTTTTCCTCTGCATCCTTGGGATATTGTGCGACTTTGATCCCCCAAACTTTCATTTCCTGTCTCTCTACCACTTCATATATATGAAGTTCTTGCTATAAATTATTCCGACGTTGCACGGTTGATATATAGGGGGAGCAATCAACTTGTTTAGTTTTCGTCTTCTTTTTTATTTACGAGTGTGAGCTATTTATTACACTATTGGTTATGTTTTTAAAAGGGACACAATGTCTTCAAGTTAGGGGTAAAAACATTGTTTAGCAGTGCCTCGCGTACAAACAGCTCCTTTTTTTTTTTTTTCTTTGTGGTTAACTACAGCACAGAGACAGCCGTGATACCACCAACCATTGTAGTTCACTAGTTAAGAAATTTATTCGTACCATGACTTCGTATAAGTCGTGGGATCAAATTTCCATTAAAAATATTGATAGAATCAAACGCACATATAATATAATATAAAGACATGATTTATTTTAGAGAAATTATAAATATTTTTTTTATTGTTTTATTTTAAAAAAAGAAGTTTAAGAAAGTGAGATCTTGAAATATTTTTATCATCAGTCGATAGTTAGGAGTATTTAAGAATGATATATATTTTTTTTATTTCAACAAATTTAACAATTATAAAATTATAAAATAATTCATGCATATTTAAATTGTTTGACTGATTCTTTCATCTATGTATGGAATCTTATGAATGTATGGACCAACTTGTAGAGCACAACCTTCAAATGGTCAGAGTTTTAAGGCGCAAACGTTTGACCAATAGATGCTAGGAGATACCAATGGCATTTTGATGCTCAGTGGCATTTGTTCGAAAAAAGAAAATAAGGGAGGGGGAGTAAAGACAGAGTTTCCACATGGTGTTTTCTATTTCCAATGTTTTCTTTACAAAAATAATGATAAAATTCTGTTCTTCCATGAATTATCGAATAACTGAAAAACTAGATGATGCTCAATACTATGTGGGTTTCAAACTATTAATCTATAAAAGTGGCAACGAAATTGTTTCGGGGAAAAATTATAAATTTTAAAATTTATGGTTGATGCGCACCTAATCTAATCTTAGTGTAAAACACTAAGATTAATTCATCCTAACATAAAAATTACAGATTTAAATTTAAAATAATGGCAATATTATTTTAAATTCAATAAATTTACGTGTACGGCGCAATGCTTGACAAACACAAGACAAGTCTAAGCCTCCTTGGGGTTCTCTGCATCTAGTAATTGGCGTTATAGAAGGTATAGCTGCGATCTATAAGAACTAAAGAAATCGCTGTGGGGGCCTTGAATGCTGTTTCGGCATTACATTGTCAATATAGATTGCCATGGTTAAGTGTACAAGAACTAAATTTGCATTGCAGATGAGTTAGGGCTCCACTTTGGGGTCTTTAGTTTTGTGTGTCGGAGCAAATATCTTGCACACGTACCCCTTTTTCTAATGAAGTTACATTTTTTCTTTTCTTCCTTCATTAACCCTTTTTTTTTTTTTGCATCATTGTATTTATATTTAAATTATTTTGATAATTGTGTCTAATTATATTTATTACTTGCGGGTCCAACAAGAAATTTCTTTCTAATAAATCATGCTAATGTCGTTCAAAATGAATGATTATGATGGTTTTCGTTGTCCAGGCTTTTTGGTGTAAAAGGGTCATGGTCTAGTTTGGCCACCCTCCAGCTCTTGTATAGCCTGGTGGCTTTATTTGTGAGCACGTGTCAAGCTAGCAGCCTTATGTCCCATTTCTCATCACCTCTCAAAATGTAAAGAATCCCACTTGCAGTTTTTGGTGTACAATACATGATTTATGACTGCAAAAGCTCCCGTCTCTGTTTATCACAAATTTGCTTTTCTTTTGGGTTCAAACACAGGACATGCAGCCCACCCTTTGTTTTTGGCTCTTCAGTTGTTGGGGTCCAACATCTGTTTCAATTTTTGGGATGATATAAACAATATTGTTATTAATTTAACATGATTGAATTATTTTGAATTACAGATAATTTAAATTTTACTTTTTTTATATTCTAAATTTATCAAATTTTGAATAATTAATTTAATTAAATTTTGAATATATTGAGTTTTGTATTGAGAATGATTCAAAAAAATTAATTTTTAAATTTTACTAGTTATAAATTTTATAAATTAAACTTATTTATATTTTAAGTATTTCAAGTTAATTTAAATTTTAAATTAATTTAATTGTGAGTTATTTTGATTTTAAATTATTTAAATTTTGAATTATATTGATTTTGGACAATTTAAATTACAAGTTTTCAACCTTTTAATTGACGCAAATTTAGTCAAATTAGATTTTAAGTAAATTATATGAGATTTTTGGGTCAATTTTTATCTCTTAATTTATAATTTGAGAAGAAACTAGCAATTCACAGCCGAATAATTAGGGAGTCGTTGAGATGATCAGTTGCAATCTATAAAGGAAACATTGTCATGAAATGATACTACCTTTGCTGGTCATTGAAGTGTTATTGCAAGTTTTTATTCAGCTATAATGATACAACTAATTGCGTACCATACATCATGCTGGTTTATTTGCATGTGGTCAGATATCTAAGTTTATTTTGTTCATAATTAAAATAGGTGACCCCTTTGCTTTTCTTATTTCGTTCAACCAAAATCATTGCTTAAACATTATTTAAAAAAACAAAAATAAGTCAAAGAGAGAGAAATTACTTTGTATATGCAGCTAGGCATCACTGGATAAGTATTGTATATAGGAGGAAAAAAAAGAAAGAAAAGAGATAGAACTTTGGACTAGACTCAAATTTTCAACTTTAGCTTACGTCCTAAATTTTGGTTACGCAAAACAAGTTGTGCACAGAGTCTCATTATTACGGCTATAAATTTCTCTGGTTTTAATTCTTGTAAATATATGTCATACCTTTTGGTGTTCTCACACAAGTCTTGTAGCACTTGTATAGCCTATAAGAAATTTATTGAATATTAGCACTTGAATATTTAAGTTCATCTTGAAAAATATTAATTACGGAAAAAGAAGAAATATTTTATTATATAACTCTCTGAAAAAAAAAAAAAACCACCTGCATAACAGTAGACCACTTGAACTAAGAGTTCAAATTCTAACACTAAACGAAGTAAAGAAAACCATAAAAAAAAAAAAACCCTTGTGTTGCCACTACATTGTCATATATTGAAATAAGATAGCTCTATGTCCTGGATGAATTATATCTCAAAAATGGACGAGTTAGGTATAACTCGATTTTTACATTCCACATCAGATAAGAAAAGGAGGATTTGGATAATATAAACGTGGGTACTATATAACTCAATAGATTACTTTTTAGAGAGAAAGCAATGATCTCATTACAAGTGATATCAGAATCGACATGATCTCAATTTCAATATTTCTCGCAAAGCGTTTCACTCGGAAGTAGGCAGGGGAGCCGATTCCTGAATTCCCAACGAGAATATTGATAAATTCGGTGGAAGAAAATGTCACAGATGCGTTATATCTCAGATATGTATGAATTAGGTACAACCTAATTCTCACATCCTATATCAGATAAAAAGAGAGAAATAGCGTAATAGGTGTTACACACCTTAATAAATTGACTTTTAAAGAGAAAGTAATGTCCCGCGACATCTATCTCTACCAAGAACTTGTAAACCAAATCGTGGCTCAGATCGTAGCAAATAAGTACAATGAAGACCAAAAGCATGCGGAGAAGGAAAAAAAGTTAGATTAAGAAGAATTTAAAATGAAAAATCTAGGCCACAAACATTATTTAAGACTAAAATTGTCATTGTCACTTGGCCTACTTTTTATTGAAATCAATGCATGATTATTTCATATAATTGGACAATGGGGAAGGATATGAAAACTACCTCCATTAGCATTGCAACTTGATGCGAAAAATCAACAAACTAATATCCCAAGAAAATAAAAGTCAGGAAGTTTCTTGTATTTGAATTATTGAGTCTTCGTCAAAGGCAAAATCATTTTGCATAATTTCCCATCGTGGGTTCAAGCTGGCAATCTCTCTGTGTCAATTTTTTTGTTTAGGGTATAAATGGGTTGCCAAATTGCAATAATTTGATGCGATGCATTTTAATCAGAGAAGAGAAGTTACAATCATTGTTAAAATTAATTTAGATTCATTATAAACTAAAAATTAATATTCAAGTAAACTAAACATTAATATTCAAAAAGAAATAGTTGACACTTATTTGTAATAATTTTGATATTAAGTTTAAAAAATATATTATTAGTTTCTAATATATAAATAATTAAAATTAATTAAGAATAATTTAATATAATTTATACAATTAATTAACAGTGATATCAGAATTAATTAAATTTTAACAATAGTATCATAATTATTAAACTTTAATCATAATAATATTATTAAAGCTAATTTAATCTAAAAATCAAAAGAGTGAAATAGTTATTAATTAATATGAGTAATGCTAAAATTATTGAGATCTAATAGTAATACTCATAATTCTTAGTTGCATATTTTAATAAATATTTTAAACCTATTATCAAAATAATATTTTGCGAGCTTATATGCATGATTATTACCATTCGATGTATATATCATTTCGCAACATTACTGTACACAAAAAAGAAAGCAGTTGTTCATGTAACTTTTTTCTTTTCTTTTCTTTTTTTGTCCTTATAATTAACTGTACCACGAAATCATCCTTTTTTGCCACATTTTTTCCCTTTTGGGTTTTGAAAAGTAAAATTTAATTAAAAAAAAGCAATTATTTAATATGGAATTTTATCTCGTGGGATTTCAAAACATTGAAATAGTCTAATCAGACAAGGAAATTTCCAAATTCTCAATTATTTCACATTTCGTGGGCTTGAAAGCTCATATGGCAAGCTAGGCTTACTTCTTTTCCACATGGTTGTCTGCATACTCGAGGGAAAAAAAATATACGGAAAATAAATTTCACTACTCCGGCAATATGCAATTTACATGCCAACTGAAAATCAAAAGACTCAATAAAAATATCAAATACGTGTATTTCAATTATACTAACGTAATAAAAATAATTGCCTGAGCCGACCTGCTGCACTCAGTGTTTGAATGGTCTAGCCATGCCAATGTCCGGGTTGCTCACCCTGGTACAACCCATTTTACATCTATAATAATAATATGTTATATTGGAAAAAGAAAAATCTTTGTAGCCACAAAAGTTGTGACTATAAGTAACCACAAACAATTTTTATACAACATATAAAATATTATTTATTACATTGATATTTTATATGTAATATAAAACCTCTTATATGTTGTGTAAAAATTTTATGTGACCACTTTTAATCAACACTTTTGTGGCCATTTAGTTAAGTCTGTTAGAAAAACATAATGTTATTTTTATAGCGAGTCAATATTGCTTTTAAATCTCAGTCATTTCGAGTGCAATTATGGTCCCATGTGATGTGGGTGTCTACCCTATAGCTTGGCTTCCATATCACACATAATCGTTCAAAATTTTATGAATTTTGGTCATATATTTAAATGTTAGTCATATATTCAGACCACCATGCCCATATCATATTTTTGTATGAGTTAAGACATATCCTGTATTCGCACCATAAGGTGTCTGTGTCCAAATGTCAGTGCCTGCGTTAGGTTCGTAGGACACATCCTGGGCTTAAAGAAGCTGACTGCTAGGCAGCTCAGGACTAGAAAAACTTATCTCTGTTCTCATTTTACACCAACAAAAAAACGGTTAAGATTAGGGAATTGTTATTTGTTGTTATATATGTGTGTGTCTGAGCCATAAATTAGTTGTTGTAAAGCCGTATACATGACAGTGCACGTATCCGGAAGAATATTTGTTCATGCTTTGGAACTGGTCAAATTTTGGATAGTGGAACATTTGTGCTTCAAATTATTATCTAATAGTAGAAAGTTGTCATTAATAATGGTATCTGGAAACAGGCTCGGACCACATACGTGAGAAAGATGGAATATGGGCTGTCCTGGCTTGGCCATCTAAACTAGCTTACAAGAACAAGGAAAATCTCGGTGGGGGAAAGCTTGTGACTGTTGAAGACATAGTTCGCAAGCATTGGGATACCTACGGTCGCCACTATTATACTCGTTATGACTATGAGGTATGAGTTTTATTTTTTGTTGCTGTTGAAATGGTTCCTTCTTAAAACAAGGAGTAATCTGACTGGTTGTCATCCCTTGAAGAATGTTGATGCAGGTGCAGCTAAGGCGCTGATGGCCCACTTGGTTCAATTGCAGTCTTCCCTTGGTGAAGTTAATGAGTATGTCTCAAGCACTACTTAAAACCACCGACTGTTGGCAAGCTTTATCAATGTTGCTTTAAGGAATGGTGTACTGGTGTTTTATTGGGTTGGGACCCTTATTGATATGTTGTTCTACAGAAACCATATTGATGTTGCAACGGCACTTTTCTGTTTCCATTTTGAAACAGCTTGAACTTGGTGTTGAAGCTACTGCCCGTGTTAAAATTTCTAGCCTGGTTTTGGCTTTTAACCCCACTAGTTTTCTTTGGATTCTTTAATCGGTGTTGGCAATTTTCTTTGGCTAGTCACGGTTCCTGTGTCTTGGTTCCATTTCAAGTCTTACAGCGTTAGTGTGGTCCCGTGCAATTCAATGTAAAATCTCACTACACCTCATTCTCCACCTTTTTACATTCAGCTGTGCAACAATTTAGCTTTCCGAAACTTAACCTCCTGCCTGGATATTTTCTGACATGTGCCAGAGACTCTTCTGCTGAATATTCCTAATGAAAACTTGCATTATAGTTTCTGGTAGTTTGCTAAACTTGGTTGCTTGGTCGGCATTGTACTGAATCCTAGTTCAGAATAAGGTCAAAACATTATTTCACTTATTTGTAACTTTTGTATGCTTTACATAATCAAAAAGACAAGGAAATAAAATTCTTATGCATGTTGTATTCAAGCCATATTGCTTTTTTGATGAATTTTCAACACCTTTTCTTTTCTGAGATGTCAACTAATATGATAAGTCTTTGGTGTTAGGACTTTTTTCTTTTTTTTATCTGTAAGAAAATGGAATTCGTGGCATGCCCCTTCTTGTACACAATGTAGTTTTATATGATATCGTTGCTTTGCATGAACTATTACTATTGGTGAACAACTTAAGAGATATGGCATGAATGTTCAATATTTACCTTTTAGATGATCATATGCACTAATAATAACCTCAACCAAAAACAATATCTATGGTCGTGTGTTACATTCAACAAATCCTTGTTTGTGTAAGAGTTTGGGGATGATATTGCCTGAGGATCGTTTTCTTTTCGGTTCTGCTTTTGCGATAATATTCATATTGGACACAAGTACCTCCTTTAAATGTTTTTTGTATTGTTTCTTGTGCGTATTCTCTAAATTTTCCATTTATCATTTTAGATCCACTTCAAGTTATCAAGAAATGGTATATTCTTATGTGTCTATAATTTTGTTTGTACAAGATTGTGAGCGGAATACGTTCAGATGTGTCAAAGGTTGCTCATGCTGATGAATTCGAGTACAAAGATCCAGTAGATGATTCCATCTCAAGCCACCAGGGAATTCGGTATTTGTTTGAAGATGGTTCACGACTGGTAATAAGCTGACTCTCTCAAGCCAATGTCTTAACCTGAAAAAGGTCCTTTGATTAGTGTAATGAAAATGCAAAACCTTGGAGAAGCAACTTTAGAAATGGCTCCCAGTGAGCCACCCAGCTAAACTCGAATGAAAACTAACTCGTGTTATTGATCTTACAATAGTTGGGATAGTTTTGGTATCGTGCGGTCATGGTGGAAATATTTTACTCAAAGTTTAGGTTGCTATTCCAATGGATGTCTTGTGTGCATAAACCAAAATGAATTTACAGTACCTACAGATTTTGAACGCTACTGATTTTTGCAGTATATAAATATAATCCCAATTTGGTGTACTCATGAAAAACCTCTTTCATTTTTTGATTGGATCTGTAGTCACTCTTCGGCTCGGTATTCTATAAAGGTTAGGTATACTATACAGGCTGCCTAGAGTAAAAACTTGATTCCCGAAAAAGAAAAAAAGAAAACAAAAGGCTAGTTATAAATCCTTGGGTTTAGAGCCTGCCAAGTGATATAAATCATCTAGAGGGGTGTATATAGGGATGGTTGATTTAAAGTCGATTCTTCCTAATATCATCTAGTCAATCATGTATCGGCTTTTGCAGAACTGTGGATTGTGCTAAAAGTTCACAACTCAATTTTCTCTCCTTTTATGGTAAAAAAGAATGATGAAAAATGAGTACAAATCCAAGCTAGTTAAATAGGATACCATCTACAACATTTGCTTTGTTCAAAGTTATGGAAATTGCCATCTCATCACCTCCGTGAAAATGGGTTTAGGTGCAACCATCCGTCTCTACATTGAGCAATATGAGAAAGATCCATCAAGAACTGGAAGAGGTTCTCAAGAAGCACTTGCTCCTCTTGTAAGATCCTGAACATTATTCGATTGTTACATGGGACAGTTCCTCGGCTGAGGTTCTGATGTATGTTCTTGTAGGTGGAGGTTGCTCTTAAACTCTCTAAGGTGCAGGAATTCACGGGAAGATTTGCACCAACAGTTATTACATAGATGTACAATACCGGGCATGGCAGTGCAACTGCACGTTACAAGAAATTATGACAGGTTCTGTAGCATTACAACATATTCAAGAGACCTTCTGTGTTTCACTTCGCTCCTGACTGGCACATTTTTCTGCGTTGTGCTTTTCTCTCTGTGGCCTCCCTGAAGGCATGAGCAAAAATATCATGCTGATCTACAATTTTTTATGCTGAAATAATGTAAAATTTTCCCCTATTATTGGGCATTTATTTTTCACTCGTCATTTGGCATTCTAATTCATGAGACTTCCACACCGTATGATCTGATTAAAGAGATTGTTCGTTTGGCCTAAACTTGTGACCTCCGATTTACACAATATAGTAATCTCACTGTTGCACCCGCAAGACTTAACCTTCTTTCATTGCTCAATTGGATGAGCTTAAAATCCTGAGATTTGTTCATCGTGCATAAAGTGGATCAGGTGAGCTTTTCCCAAAATTTCACGACTTTGTTGCGTTTGATTGTGATTAGGCGTTGCTGTAGCCCTTTGGTAGATTGTCAATTAGTAGTCTTTTTCAATTCATTTCCGTAACCTTGACATCCCTAGGGCGGCTGGGATTGAATTTCAAGTCTCCTGACCATCAGGAAGCTTCTTCTATCCATGTAACCGATAAGCCATTACTTTATTTAATAGCGACGTATGCACTCTCTCTCTCTCTCCGGCATTTGTGTAATGAGGACGGGGTTAAGCGAGGTGGGTAGGGTGAAAGTAAAACATGTCGACGTAACAAAGAATCATTGGCCCACTTTGCCGGCCGAAATCGGAAAAAAACAAAAAATCGAAAAATTTAGATGAATGAGGTGATATGTACACGTTTAAGATATTAATTATAATTAACAATAAAAATTATAAATGCACACCCAATGCTGTCTGGAACACATTGAATTTCAAACAAAGTAAATACTACATCCCAAGCAGATTGGCTAAAATAATCATTTGGCCCTTGAAGTCATATTTTTACTCTAATTTGGTCTTTGATGTCTCATTCATTCTAATATCGTCCTTCACATTGAGTTTAATACTTTTGAAGGGACAAAAAATAAAAAAAAAAAAAGGAAAAGAGAACTTGTGGTGGGAAATTGTGATAGAAACTATATTAAGACTAAATGAAATGTTAATTAGGAATATAAATAAAGAATAAATTAAAAATTTCAATAAAAATCAAATTAATTATTTGTTATCGAGTATAACTTTTTAAAAAGTAAGAAAATTTTAATAGAAAATTAAAATTTACGAGAACTCAGATTGCTTAAAGAGGGTAAGTAGAGGGATTAATTGTAGTATACCGGTCAATTTTTCAATAAAACCAGAGTGATATATGCCAACAAAGGGTCAAATTCATTAGCTGGCCGGTGGTCCATAAAGCGTTGTTAAGTTGATGCAAACTATAGTTAAGAGGTCAGCTCATGTAGCCGAGATAAGGTTTCCACTAACCAATTAGTCTAATGTATAGTGACACATTATTTTCTAGTTGATAATCACCGCGAATCATTGCTATTATTCGATTTTGTTACAGATTACCATTGTAATTGATTCATTCTACACTTTGTGCTTGCCGTTCCGCACAAACCACTTCAACTTGTGTATTTAAGTAACATTAAAAGTACTAAATCACTAGTTGTCTACTGAATAATATGAGTATTAAGTAATGCTAAATAATAAATTTTAATATTTTGTATAGTTAAAATTTAATATAAAATTTATTTTTAGTATAATGATATGATTTCTTAATATGCACAAATCTTATTTATAAGGTTTTCCTAACTTTGGTTGCAACATAAGTGTAATGGGATCTCTAATTAGATGTGTCTGACCTAAGAGTCTCACAACAAATATAGAGTCTTTTAAATTTATAAATAGAGTTTTGATTATAAAATATGTGATATTATTTATTAAATTTTTGAAATTCTTTATGAGGTAAGAAAAATTTTATATTATTTTTTACTAATATTATAATCTTTATTATTTAGATTTTGTATTCAATTTGAGTTAGTTTTTAGAAAAAAAATTAGAAAATTTTTTTATTTTAGATATTTATATAATAGCTTGATTTAGTTTCTTTTTTTATTACTCTTTTTCTTAATTAATAAGTTTATCTGACCATTAATTTACTTGGTAACTAGACATTTTCACTATAAAATAAGTCCATAAGTTTAAAAGTTAAATTATTTTAATGAAATTATCAATTATCTTATTATATAAAAAATAATTTTATTTTGAAAATCTTCCTTTAAAGGCACAATAGAGATTATCTTTTTTTTTTATATTGCATTAGATATTCTCGTATGAAGTTTTAAACAATCACTTTGACCACAATGATTATGAAAGAAAAATTTTATTTGAAGTGTTTCTTTTTTTTTATTCATAAATTAATAAATTTCATATTAAAAATTTTGTTCATAACTAATTTATCTATAAATATGGAATTTTTTTATTAAAAAATTTTTTAAATGATTAGTTAAACTTGAAATTTACCTCAAATATAATAACATTCTTGATATGGACAAGATAAAATTTGCATATTTTAAACTTTAAAATAACGTAATTGATTAATAAAATAATATTTAATATTTTAAATTTATGAAGATAAGAAATTTGATGATATTTGAAAAAGTGTTGAAAGATTGTTTAATTTTTATTTTATTTCAATTAAAATTAAAATTTTTAATTTAAAAATTAAATAACTTTACAACAAGTGAGTCAATCACTAGAAAAAAGGAAATTTTATCAAAAATTTACAAATATTCATTAATTCTCTAATTAGTATTTTTGTTAAAGTTAAGAATTAACTTGATTAATTTTATTTTAATTTAGCATATTTCTCAAAATTTATTCTTAATTAATTTTTCATAATAAGTTAAAGTAATTGTTATATTAACATTACTTCTTTTTTTAGTATATAGGACATTAATTTGTAATTGTTAAAACTTGATTTTCAAAATCTAGAAAACATTCAAGAGATATTTTTTATTATTTTATTATTAATATTGTAATTTTTTATTATTTAAATTTTATATTTTATTTGAGTTGTTTATTGAGAAAAATTTATAATATTTATTTTTTTATTTTAAATAATTATATAATAATTTGATTTAAGTTTCTTTTATTTTTTGCTTTGGTCACTAAAGTCACCAAGTTTACTCGGACACCAATACTTCCTTTGTTAGTTAGATATTTCCACTACAAACATTATATAAAAATTATCAATTATATTATTTATCATAAATAAAATAATTTCTTTTGAAATTTATTTACTTTTTGAATAAATTTTAAATTTTTTGTTACTTCAGAATTATTTTTATTTTCTTTTTGGTAAAATGGGAGACAAATTATCCATTACTACTACTTTTCCTCCATTATCAAATTACTAGACCACTCCAAAGACGAAAAAAAAAAACAAAAAAAGAACGGGGAAATTCCATATTGTACCAAGTTGATGGATTGAGGCCGGTCGTGCTTCAACTGGGTATTTAAAATATTTTGTTTTTCTATCTGTATTCCCGCAAATGTCCCATCCGTATTGATATATATGAAACGAGAATCTTTCTTCTCAACTGTATTGGGACACAGCTAATCTGCTTAGCCTTAGAGACCTCGAGAATACAATGCAAATTGATTTTTTTTTTTCCTTTACTTCGGTTAAATTGAGAAGAGAAATTTAACTATAAAGAAAAAATTTAAACTTCAAATTTTACTCCGTGGACGTACTTTACAGGTACATGTTTCTCAACTCTGAATAAACGAATACCCCCATATGGTTTTTTTTTTTCCCCTTTTTTTCTCTTTATTAATTAGCTTCTACATGATTTGAATTGAAGACTTCAAGCTCCAGAGAGGGCTTCAGTCAAAGCTCATTAGTGCATACGTATTCACAATCCCGTGATGCTATCTGATGAGACAGAGATTTACCCTGTTTGTACACATGAATTCAGTTTTCTACAAGTGACGTCATTAATTGAAAATTAGAAAAAGAAAAAGGTATGAGTTATCAAATTCGGACTAATTTATTGCTAAAAAACAGAAAAAAAAAAAAAAAAAGAGTCGGACTAATTTAAGAATCAATTGGCCTGACTGGATTATTGAAGTTTACTAGTCTTAGACTCTATTTAAATTAGTTGATTAAACTATGAATGGTTTGATGAATTTAAATTGTATATTTTTATTGAATTAAGTTAATAATATTATGTCTTACATTTAATTTAATATATAATAATACAAATAAAAAATTATATAATTAATTTTATTTAAATTTAAATTTAAAATTTAATTATTTTTATTATAATAACGAATAATAGAATTATCTAAGTTCTTTTACTTATAAATTATGATTATTGAATATGCTTGTTTTATGACAATTTACAAGTGCGGGTTCAATTATGCAATCTGCTTTTTAATAATCTCTATTGTTAAGTCAATGACTAAAGTACTTAGCAGAAGTTTGATTGCATTTAATTATCCGTGCCATTTGGATTTGCTCGGAATTGCAAGAATTGTAAACCAACAGCCTGAAGATTGTACGTATTGGGCGACAAGTGGGGCCTAAACCTACTTTCTGTCTAAGGGAAAATGAAGCGTAGGGTGGAAGAAGAAGCAAAAGCAACTCAACAATTTTTTATTATTTTTTAAATAAGCAATGCTTGCCCAAATGTTAACATATGAAAATAAATATTGCATCGTGCAATGCACAGGGTTGTATGTAAATGCCACTAGACAACTTGGCATATATAGAAAAGGAAAAATTTTAATAGACTCAAATAAATATAAAAAAATATTATATTATATTTTTTAAATCAACCATTCTCTTTCTTTACTTTTATGATTAGGAAGCCTGCTTTTGACAGGCTAATGATCCTAGACTCGTCTACTCAATTCACGTACCATTTAAATTGAGGCTAAGATTCCAGTAGATAGCCCAAAAGGTGCAACTGATTGTACCGATAGTATTAATTATGATTTGGAGTGATGCATTTATCCATCAAAATACAGGATTCGTATATTATAAAATTTAAGAAAATACTCAAATATAGACTCATCTAGTCAATTCTTGCGCCATTTAAATTAAGTGCAAGCATTCCAGCAGATGACCCAAACGCGCAGTCGTACTAATGGTACTAATTATCATTTGAAGTGGTGCATTTACCGATCAAAATACAACATTCTTATATTATAAAATTTAAAAATATAATCAAATATACACAATATTACCATTATTTTAAATTTAAATCTGTAATTTTTATGTTAGGATGAATTAATCTTACTGTTTTACACGAGGATTAGACTAGGTGTGCATCAACCATACATTTTAAAATTTATAATTTTTTCCCGAAACAAATTCGTTGCCACTTTTATAGATTAATAGTTTGAAACCCACATAGCATTGAGTATGATCTAGTTTTTCGGTTATTCGATAATTCATGGAAGAACAGAATTTTATCATTATTTTTTTAAAGAAAACATTGGAAATAGAAAACACCATGTGGAAACTCTTTCTTTACCACCCCCCCCCCCGGAGCCCTTTTAATCTTTTTTCGAACAAATGCCACTAGCATCCATTCGTCAAACGTTTGAGCCAGAGATAAAACTCTGATCATTTTAAGCTTGTGCACTGCAAGTTGGTCCATACATACATAAGATTCCATACATAGATGAACAAAACAGTCAAATAATTTAAACATGAACAAACTATTTCATAATTTTACAATTGTTAAGTCCATTGAAATAAAAAAGATTTTATAATTGTTAAATACTCCTAACTATTGACTAGCGACAAAAATATATCAGAATCTCACTGTTTATTAACCTTATTTTTTTATAAAAAAATGAAAAAACAAGAATAATATTTTATAATTTCTCCTAAATAAATCATATCTTAATATTATATTATAGTTGCCTTTGATTCTATCAAAATTTTTAATGGAAATTTGATCCCATGACTTATACGAAGTCATGGTACCAATAAATTTCTTAACTAGTGAACTACAATGGTTGGTGGTATCACGACTGTCTCTGTGCTGTAGTTAACCACCAAAGAAAAAAAAAAAAAAAAAGGAGTTGTTTGTACGCGAGGCACTGCTAAACAATCGTTTTTACCCCTAACTTGAAGACGTTGTGTCCCTTTTAAAAACATAAACAATAGTGTAATAAATAGCTCACACTGGTAAATAAAAAGAAGACGAAAACTAAACAAGTTGATTGTACTTCATATATAATTTTTTCTTTCCTCCCCCTATATATCAACCGTGCAACGTCGGAATAACTTATAGCAAGAACTTCATATATATGAAGTGGTAGAGATACAGGAAATGAAAGTTTGGGGGATCAAAGTCGCACAATATGCCAAGGATGCAAAGGAAAAGTAAAAGAGTTGGAGGCAAGGAGAAATATGTAAAACATTGGAGGAGCGGGGGGTGGGGGTGTAGGGGGGAATCACAACAAATTCAAGAATATATACGAAAATTATGGACAAACTTTCACATCTTCTGGAAGTTCTCGGGGCCAATCCTCCTCCCAAAGTATGACGTGGCGCCTCTGTCTATATATATATCGTGGGATAGGTTGGTGGTATCATTTGATGGTATCATTAAGTGAATGGATGACAGCTGCTAATCCTCTGTAAGTTTGAACTCGAATGGATAGAGTGGTATCATCGGTCAATTCGGGCTTGATGTGGATATAACCACATAATGAAAAATGACAATGAAATAAGAAACAGACAAAGTAAATCTTTGTTATTATAAGATCATAGACAAATATGGTACAATTATTTTCTTGGCTTGACAATCTTCAATATGAATATTTATATATCTCTGGTCCACGGACTTTGGGTAACAAATACGAAAGGTATATAACAATAAAAAACTATAGCAATTTGGACTCTTGCTTTGGGACATGATCCGTAATGGATCGTAACAATAAATTACACAAAGCTCAATGAAACAACACCAACTATATGACAATTAGGGCCCCTTTAGGTCACCATCTTAGTACACAATTGACATGTCACACCTCCCTCTCTATCCTTATTTTTTAAATAAAATTACATGGATTGATGGGTTTTAAAAGCAAAAACATATATTACACTATTATATTTGATTTATTGTATATTTATAATATTTATATATATAATAATAATCAATAATGAGATTATAAACATATATTTAGTGTACTATAAACATATTTACACTTATAAAGTATATAAGTGAATATGAATGCATTTTTGTTTTTTTCCTCTTTCTTTTCCTTGACAAGCAACCTACAAACCTGTATCAAAAGGGACTCCGGTACCCGGAATCCAAGAACCTCCGGCCAGAAAACTCCCGACAGTGAACTTTCCGGCCTCGGCCGGGCTCTTCAGAACGTGATATCCAGGCCAATTGACCCTCCCACCAGTCCCAGCACCAGCGCCAGTATTCATGTACTCGGCATAATAAAGAGTACTCAAAGCAAAACTTCCTTGCCAGGGTAACCAACCCGCAGGGTCAATTATCCCATCCAAAGTGCTCTTCATGAACACAGTTCTCGAATACTTTTTCCATGGCCTCCCCAAATAACTCTTAAACGAGCTCAGGTCGCCGGCGGCAGCCACCCGGGAATTGTGAATAACGATGCCCGTGTTCTCATTGGGGTCCTTCCTTCCTTGTGCGGTGACAGTGTTCTTCTGGCCACTCATCGGTGTTCTAATATAGATGTTACAGTTTTGGAGAACGACGGCGGCATCTCCAAATATGAAGTCTACGGTGCCGTATACGTCGCAATCCCGATAGAATTGCCGGAGAGAGTAAACATATAAGGTGTCCTGATAGCCCTTGAAACTGCATCTGTAGAATACTGAGAAATCCGAACCCGATCGGAGGGCTACCGCCTGATGTTTCTGGGGTCCGGCGGTGTTCTCAAATGTCATGTCCCTTGCAATAAACCCGTCGCCAGAAACAGCTGCCGCAATATTAGAAGTATCATACGTAAGTAAAAATAGATTATTTTTTTCTTTTGAAAAAATTGTTTTCATATTTCCACAAAATTTTAGACTTTAATTGGGATGTGGAAAAGAAAATTAAAATTTTAACAAGAAGTCAAGCATTATTTCTTTTGAGTTGCCGGTCTTGAGTATGACTAGTTTTCCTGCTTTACATATGATGTCACATCAACGAAATGATACCATCACAAGTTTGTGGCAATTTTTTTGCTTTATTAGCTAAGCTAGTTGAGTAATCTTTTGTTGCAATACAATAAAACTAGATGGTATGCAATTAATTGATTGGGGATCTTGTGATGACATGTAGCAATGATCTAAAATTAGTTTTTTTGCTTTAAACATCTTTTTATTGCTATTTGTTTATACAATAACAATAATAAAAAGTTTTAATCTTAAATTTAATTGAATTTAAATGCATGAACCTTTTTCTCATCTTTATATTCAATTATATAAGTTGATTTTGACTTGAGTTGTTATTTCTTACCATGAAGCGTCAAAAGACTAATAAAAAGGGAAACAGATCATATCATTCTCGAAATTCAGGAACCTAACTTTATCGCAATGACAATATATGTGGTTATTTGCTTAAGTGCAAGAACGATTCACCCAGTTGTTGAAGTCCCACCAAGTGTCATGAAAGGCTCTATAATTGGATTTGCCGTCCCATTTTTTAATAGACAAATTATAACGAGTTGAAGTCTAATTGATTTGCCGTTGGCCTCTAACTAAATGGAATTGTGGATAAATCCCAATGTTATGCATACCCCTCCAAGTGAAAATGGGAATCGTTCTGGACAGAAAGATTTGGTTGCATAAAGTCTTTTGCATGTGTTATGGACCAGAATATGCTTAAAAATTATTGCACATATAAGGTCAATATCTACACTTGCATGGGCATGCACACCTACACGTACGTACCAAGTGTGGATCTCTGATTTGTAGGCTTGTTATCAGTATTGGCAATCGTTTAATAACTCTTCAAAAAGAGTTAATAAATATATTGTAGCCATCACTAAATGATTTGAATAAATGATTCTAATTGATAGATATATTGTTAGAAGAGTTTTAAGTCGACAAGTTACGAAGAAAAAGAAAAGGAAAAGGAAAAGGAAAACTTACCAAAAGTTGCTGAGCGAAAAGTCGTGGAGCCATCTCGAACGTTCTTGTTACCAGTAACGATAGTTGCATCAATCCCATCTCCAATAAACATTAAATTTTTCATTGACTTCTTGATGTCTATATTCTCTTTGTACACGCCCTTTTTCACGTAGATGACGAATCTCTTAGCCCCGCTCCGTCGCTTGACCGATGCAGCCAAAGCCTCTGATATGGACTTGTAATTACCGGAACCATCTTGAGCCACCACAATATCAGCTGTTGATGATGCAGTGGATTGGAGAAGCCTCCGATCGCCGGTCGAAACCCACGAAGGAAATCCATTGACAAGCAATCTTCGGTGGCCACTACCATGCCTAGTAGGAAAATTATCAGGAATTGGAGGTGAAGAGGAGATTGTAGCCTTGTTTATGGCCAGCGAATTGCTTAGCAACTTTGAGAAGTTGCCCAACATATATGGCAAAGACTCCAAATTAGAGGCTAAATTGAAGTCAATAAATCCATTTTGGCAAGTTTGTTGATTGGCAGTTGCTGCACTTAGCCAAGTTTGTGCATCAATTGGATTGCTAGAGCTAATCGAACGGCTAAGTTGATCAACCGTGTCCTCGTACAACTCTAAACAATCAGCCCATGCCAGCTTGCCCTTTTGATCAAATGAACTCAAGTCCATTGTAGACATGCTTTGGTGAGCTTGTATGGCTTGATTCGTGGTCACAAGAAGAGATTGATCCCGGAAAGCAAACGGGGTTTGAATTCGATTACTTTGCACAAGATTGGCATCAATACGAAAATGATTGCACACATCGGGATAAGGGGTTTGGCTGCACGGAGTACCTATTGTGGCACCATGCACGAATATTATAAAGGAGCAATGAAACAGTAAAAAAGCACTAAGAATAGCAGGAAGAAACTTATCCATGAGGTCCCAAGTTTGTTTGCTAACTCTAATGAGAATTTGGAGAGATTGAATTAAGGATTACGAAGAGAAGGGTTGTTTATATAGGCAATTTTTTGGCTTGGTATGACACACAACCGGTGGATGGTGGGCACAAGATATTTGAAAAGTGGAAGGACTTTATTTTCAAATATGTGGGGGGGGGGGGTTGGGGGAAGGACCATGCACGCGATGCCTACGAGAAAATGGAATCTTCTATAGTTTTTGTGGTTGTGCCAGAAGTTGAAAAGTTTATGGCAGCTTTTGTATGGTCAATTGAAGGCCGTTACCTTTTAATCGTAGCCGCTATACGGCAAATGGGTTTGTGGGATTCCTTTATTCGTTTATGACCAAACAAGTGAAAAATAAAAAATTGTTAGGTGATGGAAGACCATTGACCAGTTCGTCTTCTAATTCATTAATTGTGTCTTGGAGAATTGGCGAGCTATAACAGACAAGAAGATAGCATAGCTGGTCTGAATTTTCCATTCAATTGGCTCAAAATCATTGATTGGAGGTTCTGCTGGTTTAGGGGAATAACGTTTACTTTACTAAAAAAAATAATCCCAAAAGCTTTCTTATGGGAACAAATGATAAACTTATAAACCATTTCAATTTTCAATTTATCTGCCGGCCCATCCATATATAACTAATTCCTTGATTTTGACCTAAATTTTTCTTAAATCCAAATGATGGAGTCACAAGTCTAATAGTAGTATTCATCATACTTATGTGCGCACGTAGTGGCGTCAAGGCTAGGATATGTGCTCGTTTGTATATGTTTAATGTTACAAATAATTAAAAGGCAAAAGAAAAATATGCCAGATTATCTAAATAAATGGGTGAGAGAGAAGAAAAAAGATTACTTAAATTAAATTGAATATTTTTAATTTAAAAGGGTTAAAATAATTAAATAATTTAATAAATTAATACAATCGGGCTAAATTAAATTTAAAATTAAAACTCTTATTGTTCGATTGACTGTTCCACTTTTTTGGATTAATCATTTGAAAATCTCAAAAAAATGAAAAAAGGATTATTTGTCAATTTTATAGGCACCCAAATATCAATTAGGTCGCAAACCATAGCTACTCAATGCGTTGAATGGATGCCGAGACGTTGTTTAACACATGCATACTAAATGTCCCGTGAAAGTTTTGACCCTGATTTACGTGTACGGCGCAATGCTTCTTGACAAACACAAGACAAGTCTAAGGCTCCTTGGGGTTCTCTGCAACTAGTAATTGGCGTTATAGAAGGTATAGCTGCGATCTATGAGAACTAAAGAAATCGCTGTGGGGGCCTTGAATGCTGTTTCGGCATTACATTGTCAATATAGATTGCCATGGTTAAGTGTACAAGAACTAAATTTGCATTGCAGATGAGTTGGGCTCCACTTTGGGGTCTTTAGTTTTGTGGGTCGGAGCAAATATCTTGCACACGTACCCCTTTTTCTAATGAAGTTACATTTTTTCTTTTCTTCCTTCATTAACTCTTTCTTTTGTTTTTTTGCATCATTGTAATTATATTTAAATTATTTTCTTAAATGTGTCTAATTATATTTATTACTTACGGGTCCAACAAGAAATTTCTTTCTAATAAATCATGCTAATGTCGTTCAAAATGAATGATTATGATGGTTTTCTTTGTCCAGGCTTTTTGGTGTAAAAAGGTCATGGTCTAGTTTGGCCACCCTCCAGCTCTTGTAAAGCCTCGTGGCTTTATTTGTGAGCACGTGTCAAGCTAGCAGCCTTATGTCCCATTTCTCATCACCTCAAAATGTAAAGAATCCCACTTGCATTTTTTGGTGTACAATACATGATTCATGACTGCAAAGCTCCCGTCTCTGTTTATCACAAATTTGCTTTTCTTTTGGGTTCAAAGACAGGACATGCAGCCCACCCCTTGTTTTTGGCTCTTCAGTTGTTGGGGTCAACATCTGTTTCAATTTTTGCGATGATATAAACAATATTGCTATTAATTTAACATGATTGAATTATTTTATATTACAGATGATTTAAATTTTACTTTTTTTATATTCTAAATTTATCAAATTTTGAATACTTAATTTAATTAAATTTTGAATGTATTGAGTTTTATATTGAGAATATTTTTAAAAAAAATTATTTTTAATTTTACTAGTTTTAAATTTTATAAATTAAAATTATTTATATTTTAGGTTAATTTAAATTTTAAATTAATTTAGTTGTGAGTTATTTTGATTTTAAATTATTTAAATTTTGAATTATGTTGATTTTGGACAATTTAAATTACAAATTTTTAACCTTTTAATTCACGCAAGTTGAGTCAAATTAGATTTTAAATAGGTTATGTGAGATTTTCAAGTCAATTTTTATCTCCTAATTTATAATTTGAGAAGAAACTAGCAATTCACAGCCTAATAATTAGGGAGTCGCTGAGAAGATCAGTTGCAATCTATAAAGGAAACATTGTCATGAAATGATCCTACCTTTGCTGGTCATTAAAGTGTTATTGAAAGTTTTTATTCAGCTATAATGATACAACTAATTGCGTACCATACATCATGCTGGTTTATTTGCATGTGGTCAGATATCTAAGTTTATTTTGTTCATAATTAAAATAGGTGACCCCTTCGCTTTCTTATTTCGTTCAACCAAAATCATTGCTTAAACATTATTTAAAAAAAACAAAAATAAGTCAAAGAGAGAGAAATTACTTTGTACATGCAGCTAGGCATCACAGGATAAGTATTGTATATAGGAGAAAAATAAAAAATAAAAAAGAAAAGAGATAGAACTGTGGACTAGACCCAAATTTTCAACTGTAGCTTACGTCCTAAATTTTGGTTACGCAAAACAAGTCGTGCATAGAGTCTCATTATAAATTTCTATGGTTTGAATTCTTGTAAATATATGTCATACCCTTTGGTGTTCTCACACAAGTCCTGTGGTACTTGTATAGCATATAAGAAATTTATTGAATATTAGCACTTGAATATTTAAGTTCATCTTGAAAAATATTAATTACGAAAAAAAGAAATATTTGATTATATAACTATCTGAAAAAATAATAATAATAATAATCACCTGCATAACCAGGTAGTCGACCACTTGAACTATTAGCATTAATGACCAGAGTTCAAATTCTAACACTAAACGAAGTAAGAAAACCAAAAAAAGAAAAAAAGCCCTTGTGTTGTCACTACATTGCCATATATTGAAATAAGATGGCTCTAGCTCTGCCAAAAACTTGCAAACCAAATCGTGGCTCAGATCGTAGCAAATAAAGACAATGAAAACCAAAGGAGCATGCGGAGAAGGAAAAAAAAGAAAAAAGATTAAGAAGAATTTAAAATGAAAAATCTAGGCCACAAACATTATTTAAGACTAAAATTGTCATTGTTACTTGGCCTACCTTATCTCAACTTTTTATTGAAATCAAATCCACGATGATTCCATATAGTTGTACAACTGGAAAGGAAATGAAAACTACATCCATTAGCATTGCAACTTGATACGAAAATCAACACACTAATATCCAAGAAAATAAAAGTCAGGAAGTTTCTTGTGTTTGAATTATCGTGTCTTCGTCAATGGCAAAATCATTTTGCATAATTTCCTATCGTGGGTTCAAGCTGGCAATCTCTCTCTGCCCATATTTTTTGGTATAAATGGGCTGTCGAATTGCAATAATTTGATGTCGATGCATTTTAATTTGAGAAGAGAAGATCCAATTATTGTTAAAATTAATCTAAATTTATTATAAGTTAAAAATTAATATTCAATTAGAAATAGTTGACTTTCATTTATAATAATTTTAATATTAAATTAAAAATATATATTATTAATGTCTAATATATAAAAAGTTAAATATGTCAATTTATGTATAACTAAGAGACATGCTAATTAAGAGTTATTTAATATAATTCATACAATTAATTAACAGTGATACTAATATTAATTAAAATTTAACAATAATACTATTGTTATTAAATATTCACCATAATAATAATATCAAACTTAATTTAATCCAAAATCAAAAGTGAAATAGTCATCAATTAGTATCAGTAGTGCTAAAATTATTGAGATTTAATGGTAACAATCATAACCTTTAGTTGGATGTTTTAATAAATATTTTGAACATATTATCAAAATAATATTTTGCAAGCTTATATGGATGATTATTACCATTCGATGTATATATCATTTCGCAACATTTCTGTACCAAAAAGAAAGTATGTTTTCATGTAACTTTTTTCTTTTCTCTCTCTTTGTTTTTCCTTATAAGTAACTGTACCCCAAAATCATCCTTTTTTGGCCACATTTTTTCCCTTTTGGGTATTGGAAAGTAGAAGTTAATTAAAAAAAAGCAATTATTTAATATGGAATTTTATGATGTGGGAATTCAAAAAATTGAAGTAGTCTATTCAAACAAGGAAATTTCCAAATTCTCAATTATTTCACATTTCGTGGGCTTGAAAGCTCATATGGCGAGGTAGGTTTACTTCTTTTCCATATGGTTGTCTGCATGCTCGAGGGAAAATGAACAAACGGAAAATAAATTTCAGTACTCCGGCAATATGCAATTTACATGCCAACTGAAAATCACAAACTCAATAAAAATGTCAAATACTTGTATTTCAATTAACGCAATAAAAATAATTGCCTGAGCGACCTGCTGCACTCAGTGTTTGAATGGTCTAAACCATGCCAATGTCCGGGTTGCTCACCCTGGTACAACCCATTTTACATCTATAATAATAATATGTTATATTGGGAAAAAGAAAAATCTTTGTAGCCACAAAAGTTGTGACTATAAGTAACCACAAACAATTTTTATACAACATATAAAATATTATATATTATATTGATATTTTATATGTAATATAAAACCTCTTATTTGTTGTGTAAAAATTTTTTGTGACGACTTTTAATCAACACTTTTGTGGCCATTTAGTTAAGTCTATTAGAAAAACATAATGTTATTTTTATAGCGAGTCATTATTGCTTTTAAATCTTTCAGTCATTTCGAGTGCAATTATGGTCCCATGTGATGTGGGTGTCTATCCCCATGTAATGTGGATGAATTTTGGTCATATATTTAAATGTTAGTCATATATTCAGACCACCATGCCCATATCATATTTTTGTATGAGTTAGACATATCCTGTATTCGCACCATAATGTGTCTGTGTCCAAATGTCAGTGCCTGCGTTAGGTTCGTAGGACACATCCTTGGCTTAAAGAAGCTGACTGCTAGGCAGCTCAGGACCAGAAAAACTTATCTCTGTTCTCATTTTACACCAACAAAAAAAGGTTAAGATTAGGGAATTGTTA